>BMAV01012330.1:0-24949 GCA_019973955.1 Trichonephila inaurata madagascariensis | reverse complement strand
GTTTAATGTTTCCTCTAAATGCAGTAAATATCTAGAAAAATTTGGTGTCGGATCAATAAAATAGTAAATAAATATTATACAACAAATAAAAAGAAAATAATTATCCTACATTTCCCACGGTATTTCCATAGCTTCTGTTCAATAATCTGTACAAAATTTTGTTGTTTAGCTTTCTCTCATTGAAAGGTTCTGTTTCGGTTATTAAATTCCTATATCGAGAGAGAAAAATATCAGTTCCTTTGTTAAGTGCACTTTGCTGAATGAGCCTTAATGCAGGAAAATAAAATGGTTGAATCATAATTGCGAATTGAAGTGAACTACGTTTTCTCCATATTTTCCATGTAAGAGTGGTGGTTAGAGAATCGGATTCCAGACCAGAATGCCCTGGTTCGATGCCCGATGCTACCAAATACCCTCCGAGTACACGTGGAACCTATTAAATAAGTGGGCCCGAAAATGTTGTAGGCGGTCGCAGCAGAAACCACAAAAGCATGGGGTTGGAGAATATTTCCTTCCCTCCACTTCCATGCCTAAATTGTGGAGGTGGGATAGGTGGTGTCGCCATCTATCGTGTAGAAGCCCAACCTGTCTCAGGCTCTGGCAACTTTCATTTCCTACCCTTCGGGAAGGACATGACAACACAGCAACAAGATCCTTCTCTGTGTTCCACAACATATTCCTTTTATCTATGCTAAGTTTCAAAAGGAATAGTTTTATTTACAAAATAGCTGTAATATTTTTAAAAAATGCTTAATTGATTAAAACGCTAAAAAAACTTTTCATTGGTATAATAATTGTTTTAAATGAAGTGAATTATTAGAGTAACAGCAGTCATGTGTGTGTGCATTGTAACCTAAACAAAGCTTTAAAAATATTAGTTGATCAATATATTGGTAGTTAATGTGCATTAATATTGATTGTGTTAATAAATAGTGATGATTTTATTTTGAGAAAAAGTATGCATATACTTTTCAAGTCATTATGTAAAATCTAATTTTTTTTTTTACATATTGCTATGAATGTTATGAAATTAATGCTTAAAATAGTGTAAATAATTTATGTGTCTGGGTGTTTAATGCATTAATATTACCTTCTGTTGTATTTATTTTATGTTAAAAATTGTAATATTTTAAAGCCATGTCACCTCTTACATTACAATGGTGTTTCAGTCGAAACTTGGTGAAGTATTGGCGATACAGTCAAGTTGGCATCATTTTTGGCGTTTTAGCCTTCTTCTGAATGCTTCTGAAAATTACAAGAGAAATCTATTGATATCCCGATATACGACGTAAACGGATCTATCGAGAAAGATCCAAGCAGCGTATAAATAAAATTCGCTCCCTGAATCTGAGTCAGTATTGTTTTGTTTGTTGAAGAGCTTCTGTGATTGAGCAACTGCTTGCGAATAATTTTTATCACAAAGTTTTTTTTTTAAGGACACGGATATTTGTGTCTCAGCGCTTTAGAAGTTGTGAAGACCTACTCAGATTTATTCTGCAATATTTGCTGCTATATGTTGCACTATAGGAATTGTTTATCTACAGTAAATTTCATCGCTTTTAAGGAACTGTTTTACTCTTTGAGACTGAAAGAGTAAAATCAACGGACCTCGATCCAAGTAATATTTAATATAAGGAGCATGAATACTATGAAACGGTTTTTTTTTTAACCCTTGAAAATACTTTCTTAAGGTATCCGAATACGATTGGAACCGTGATTTTAAAAATTTAAAAATATAATTTTCATGATATTTATGTCACTTAGAAAGAATGCATATAATATTTTTTTAAAGGAATTTTTGAAAAAAAATTTTTTAAAACAATTTTTAAAATGAACTTTTTCAAACGCCCTCCCTTTTATTGCTTCTATGATAAAATTTTGTGTGTGTTTTTATAAAAGTAAAGTCTTCTCCAGAGAGTCTGAACTAAGATTTTTGAAAAATGCAAATTATTTTCAGTGTTACCATCAACTGAAATAATTACCGGCGTTTTATGCTCAAAATTTCTCTCCTCTTCTCTCTCAGTAAATTATGGATAAATGTACCCCAAGTTATAATTTTTAAAAACAGTTGAGCTCTGTATAGAGGTCTTAGCTTTGCACAGGCAAAATATTATTATAATAGAAGCATTTTTCACAAAAGAAGAATATTTTGAAAACTGGTCATTCTATGTTCATTTTTTGTAAAAATATTGGACTTAAATCAGTGTTTCTCAAACTTTCAATATTTGCGACCCACTATTCAGTCATAATTTTCATCGCTCCCCATATTTAATTTTTAAGCCCCCGGGGGTTATATATACGTCTCCCCCTTAACCAGTCGAAAAATGCCTGGACGTATATATACGTCTTTTCGAAGTACGATCTTTTCTGTGCACTGCAATTCTTAAAATTATTCCGAAGGCTTTGAAATGCAATAAAAGGACCTTAACAGTGTTTAAAAAGGGGTTTTTATATAAAAATGTTTTTTCTTATTTCTTTTCCCCCCCCAACCCAATCCCAATCAGATACGCCCCCCAACGTGGAAAACGGAAGAATAGAGGAGAAAATTTAAAGGTCATTTTAATCAGCATTTAAAGGGGATTTTTTAAAAAAAACGGGCCAAAAATTATCAAGATAATTTTTAAATTTTTGGGATATAATTTTATAAAAAACCCCCTTTTTGGGGGTCACTGGTAATTATTAAACTTGCTTTTAATTTAGTTTTTTTTAAATTTAAATTATAAAACACATTGTCCAGTACTGAAACATTTATAAGTGTATTTTCAACGTAAATGCAAATTTTACTTTTTATTATGTCAGAATGCATTTCGTTTTGCTTCAAAAAAGTAAATGAAAAATTTTTTTAAAAAAATAATCTTGGGTTTTTTAGACTTTTTCAATATGCTCCTTTCCCCCGTAGGTTTTTTTCACGCCCCCCTTAGGGGCGTTCCCCACAGTTTGAGAAGCGCTGACTTAAATAGTTTTTTACTGTAATAATATTCTTAAAAGAATTTTATATACATTTTCTAATCTAAGTGACACTAAACATCATAAGTATTATCCATTTATACACTTTTGCAAAATCACGTTTCCGAACGTAGTCGAATACCTTAGCATTTATTTCAATTCACGGACATAATTTTTTATGTATGTTTTTTATTCATTTTCAAGGAGAGTAGGTGATGGGACGTCAAGGGGCCCAAAATGAGTAGTGGTCGACCGCCTCCTTAGTACCGAACCCTAGTAAGAGACATAAATGACACATAAAAGAAGGAGGAGCGCGTTCCCGCTCACCGTATAGACGCGAAACCAAAATTATTTTTACTATACATCTCAAAGATTCACGCACCTAACAAATGATTTAAAATGTTGTTAATTTTTTCGCAGCTGAAATAATGCATTTTAAGTTTTATTTAGTGAAATTGACAAGAGCGAAAAAAAATTAAAAAATTTTTTAAGGTTCCCGATTAGGAACCGTGTTTTTTCCGTGAAAAATGGATATTTATGATATTTAGTGTCATTTGGATTAGAAAAAGTATATAAGATTGTTTTGAGAATATTATTAAATTAAAAAAATTATTAAGAACAATATTTTGACAAAAAATGAATATAGAATGCCCTATTTTTAAAAAAATTCTTTTCCCTTTTGGAAAAAAAGCTTCTTTTAATAATATTATTTTTTCCCGTATATAGTTTGGGTCTCTGTACAGAGGCTCAACTAAAATTTTTAAATATATGACTTTTATGTGGGTTTATCCATTTTTCGACAACAGAGGGGAGATATTTTAAGAAAAAAAAAAGCCGATAATTATTTCATTTGGGTGTAACTTGGAAAAAAAAATGTGAATTTTTCAAAAATTGTTGAGCCTTTAAAAAAAGATCTGAGCTATATACAGGGCAAAATATTATTATAATAGAAGAACTTTTCACGAAAAGGGGGGAGCATTTTTAAAAAAAAGGGTTTTTCTAAGTTAATTTTTTGCTGAAATATTGTACTTAAATAATTTTTTTTGTCAAAATGTCTTTTTAAAACAATTTTATACATGTATTCTAACATAAATGACACTAAATATCATGAAAAGTATCCATTTATATGCCTTTTTAAAATCACGGTTCCTAACGTTGTCGGATACCTTAAAAGGTCTGAGTAATGACTCGCAAGTGCATGCTTTTTTTTAAGTGTGAAATCTCAGCGACAGGTGGTACAGTTAAAACAAACGTATGATGTCCAGATGTTATAGATATTCTCCTATTCTCAATATACACAAAACACTACAGAAAAAATAGCTCAAATAATCAAAATTTCAATAAGAAAATTGAAATCGTTGCTGTTTCCGGTTGACACCAAGCGTTACAGGTAAATCAATTAAAAAACTGAGAGTACAAAATAACTTATCTCCCAAAGCTTTGTGTGGAATTCTGTTTACAAATTTAATAATAGTTATGAGAAATAATATAAATACATCACAATTTACAGATTTTAAAAAAGAATTTACACGTTTTGGAGTCGAAATGATAGGTTTCGTTAATAATGCATAAATCCATAAAGCTAAAAACATTATTTTAAAAACCACCGCACATATTCCATGATGAAATATAATGAATATGGAGCGAAACATTTGAAATAAGTGTTCATTAATGCCCATAGCGATTAGATATAAAAGAGTATTAATAGATTTTAAATCTTTTTTTTACAATTTTACCGTTAAGATAAATTAAAAAAAGGTTTGAAAAATTTAAAACTGACACCGAAAAACCTTTGCTCGATTGATGCGACATATTGAAAGTGGAAAGCATATAAATTAAAGTACTTATTAAATGTAAAATTAAAAGCAAAAATTATACTGTGGTAAGCTATATGATTCATAAATTAGATTGAATAAATAACTATCGGTTACTAATTGTTTGAATTTTGTATACGTCCTTGTTTTATTTTTTCTGTTTAACATAATTTTGAAACCGTTAGTCTCGTTTGGAAGTAAAATCCTTCCTTTTGTCATAAATTTACAAAAAATGTTATTGTGTGTTCTTTGTATACTGAATTTTGTTTAATATAGTCTCGAATGTAAATACTACTTTCAAAATTTAAAATTGTTAATCAAAAACAAAATAAAATGACAGTAGCTATTTTTCTATGATCAGAGTTCCTAATGAAACATTATTAGACTTTAGAAAAATAATTAAAATTATTATTCCGCATTGTTGCATAAAATTAAAAACTTTTATTAAGCAATACTAATAACACAGGGAAACAAAATTAAAGTTTTGGAAAAATACAAAAGAGGTTTTCAGTGACTTTTGTATTATTTAGTGCACTGACTTCGAAAAGGAGCTCCATTTTTTCCCATCACGTCAAAATTTCTTGTAAAATCGTTATCGATATTTTTGCTAAAACCCTATTTGAAAAGGAATTCTCTCGAACTATTAAGCCTGGGCAATTTGGAAAGAGTGGATTTCATCCTGTTAAATCTGTGTAAATACTGGTCCTTGGAGAGGCAAATTAATTTCTCAGCAATTAGATAAAAATCATTGTTTCTAGACTTCACAGGCTGTTTTTTGGTTGTGAGAAAAACCAGAAATTCTCTTGAGGTTTATTACTATACTAATTGCAACAAGTATACAAACATTCCATTTTTTTCTGTAACTATTAAAATTAAAGCTGATACATGTATCGTAAGAAATTTCTTAATTTTATTTAGAATTTTATGAAATTATTTTAAGGTTACTTACTATGTTCGAAACTATGATTTTAAAAATGAGTATACTTGAATATTTTTTTTATGTATTTTGTGTCAATTAAACCATTAGGTTGTTTCATAAATACTGGCCGAATATGAAACACGAAAGAAAACATGAGTCACAAAGAAAAAAATGGATTTTATTTCACACAGAAGCAGCCATTGGCAGAAATACACTTCATCTGCAATTTTGGTGCGAAAAATTTCCACGGTAGCGAAGTTGGTGTCACATTGGTCAAAGAAATCACGAACACCCCCTGAATCAAAGCATCCTGGTTTGGTTGTCCCTCACAAACCTGTCCTACTAACGAAACGAATGAGTCAAAACTGGGTCTGGTGGGTGTTGCAGAAACTCTTATCCCGACTCCTGGATCTTTGCCGTCTACCAACTGAGACAATAGTTCGAGCTGTATCATGTAAGAGCATGGGATCTGACCTACTAACCATTGCTGGTTTTTCCATTCAAAATTTCCTGTGACATTCATCCAATTGATGACGGTACATATCCGTATTAATGGTCTGGCCTCTCAGAAGGAATTCAGAATGAACCTCGGTCTTGGTGGTCCACCAAACGGAAACGATAATTTTCTGTGGATGAAGGTTTTATTTGAGTATCTATTTTGAAAGTTCGCTTTTATGCAGCCTCTCAGCTTTGCGCTTACAACTGTATTACAAAGAGACGTCTTAAGACTCCTTGAGGTCCAAGGCCCAGAAAAGATTTTTTGAGGTTATTGGCTCCTATGCAAAAGTAGGTCCAACCTAAGATCTTGAAAAGTAGATGGTATATATCATGTATTGTGAAATAATCATTATAATGGCAACTCGAAAAAAATAAACGCGCATGGCTCACAATCTCAAAAATCTGGACTCAAACCAGCTAGACTGATGGCGGCATTTCGACTAAGTGAATGATTGTTTAAGGTATTAGGCATATGTCTGGACATAGATAATGGTCATCACATAATAATACCACTTTTACCAATTTACATGTAGTTTGAATTTCCCTGTTTTTAGGGAATATATACGGGAAAAATATATGACCAGATTAAAATTATCCGGATCATGATCTTATTAATAAAAAATCAAAAAAAAAAGACGAGGCCCCCGCTTAGAGTGAGGCGCTGGGCAAGTCCTAATGGGCCCATGCTTTAAGATGTCCCTGATCATACAACTTCCATTTTTCCTCCACAGTCAGGATACGATGCAAGAATGCTTCTCTAACCTCGTACTCCCTTAGAGATGTACAGGTCTCCAGACGCTGTAGACGTTCCTTCTTTGTTAGGGCATGTAGTACCCGTTTTTTAACCATGATTTCTGCCAACTGTCGGGAGGTTATCTGTGGTGATACAGAGAGTTCAGCTCTTAACTGTGTCATGCTACTGACGTTGAACTGGCTTAGAATTTCTACCATAAATTGTCCACATCATACCGTACTGGACTACCCGCTCCAGGCTTATGGTCATTTTACATAATGCCGCTACGAAATGTGGTAAGCAATCTACGGACTGTCCACTCACTTGTCGTGACAGAACCTCATGCTTTTGCTGATCTTGGCCCGCTGTTGCAGCCGCCAAATGTCCCAGTCGGAATTCGAGCTAAATCACGATTTACGCATCGTGTTGCGATATTACGTCCTTAAAGGTTTTAGTGTCCGGACTGGCATTTATATAGAGTGTGGACCTTTCCACTTCACATTATAGGGTGGTTGGTGGTGCATCTATATTGTACCGTTGTTAAGATTTGTAAAAGTTGCCTATATCGATTGTGGCTAATAATTAGGGATAATGTGACAGAATACACATTTAAAATTGTTTTAAGAATATTGTAACAATGAAAAATTATTTAAATGCAATTTTTTGACAGAAAATGAAGGAAGAATGATGCTTTTTCCTTTCTTGCAAAAATGCTTCTGTAATGACGTTTTGCCTATATTTAACAAGGACTTCTGTATCGGGATTGAACTAATATTTTTGAAAAATTTACATTATTTTCAGAGTTATGATCAGTCGAAGTAATAACCAATATTTTTTGTAAAAATTTCTCTACTCTGATGTATTAAAATCTGAATAGATCCACTCCTAAATTATAAATTTCAGAAATCGTTGTACATTATCGTTTACATCCATAAATAATCGTATACATAAAAATCGCCTACATAAAATCGTATATTTCATAATCGTATACATATCACGTATACAATTGTATACACCATATACATACTTCTGTACATAGATAAGACTCTGTACAAAAATCTTATCTATGTGTAAGCAAAATATTATTATTATAGATGCATTTTCGATAAAAGGAATATGTTTTAAATATATTTGCTTTTTTTCTTCATTTTTTGCCAAAAATTGCATTTAAATATTTTTTTCTCTTGTAATTATGTTATATTCTTATAAAAACGGGGTTTAATATTTATATTCCAAATCAACTGATACTAAATATGAAACTAATTATTCATTTATTTGCTTTTTCAAAATCATGGTTTTGAATGTAATCACCTCAATAAATTACTTAAATTTATTAAAAAATAATTATTTTACGATCCTTTTAATTTTTTTCAAAGTAGACGAAAAATAAGTATTCAATAAAATGATTTTGTCATTCCAAGTTTAATGTTTTCCAATATTTTGAATTTTAATTGTTTGATGATAATTCTATAGAAACATATTTATATAAACACTTGATAAAATTATATTCAGAAATGCTCTTTAAAAAGTTAGAAAAAACAGGATAAAAAGAAAATAGTTCTAAAATAACAAAGTCAATATCATATTTTTGATTCGTTATTTTATAACAAGTATGTAACTAATACTTGGTCAAAGTGAATTAAAAATATATTAATTATTAATTAAAAATGCTTGCATGACATTCTTTTTTAAGTACAAACTTTAATAGTACACGTAAAACTGGTTCCTTTTTCCGTAACACTTTCTAAATAAAATCAAGAATTGCTATTTTCTCAAGCATATAACTCTCAGCAAAGTACTATATCCTCATCCAAGAAAGAGTCTATGTAAAATTCTTCCTAGATATTACTTTTTCTTCTTTTTTACATGCAGATTTTTTTAACCTTTATATTCATTTCAACAAACGGAATCCAACTGAAAACAGAAAATTTCTATTTTTCAGTATCTTCCTAGGATATTGCCACGCATTCTATTTTTTTTTTTTATATTCCTTTTTTATTTATTTTTTCTGCATTTTAGACCCGTGCTAGTGTCACGCTTTTCTGAGAACGAGGCTACAATATCTTTTTGTTCTTCTGCGCCATTTTGAATTCTTTTCTATTTTCCCCCCTTTTCTCTTTAAAGAATATACATTTTTATTTTTTATTTTTCGCTTTTCATGCAGTTTTCCAAAAGTTCGTTCTAAACTAATCAGTCCCTTTTTCTTCAACCGTTGGAATCTTCTTTTGTTTGAGAATTTTTGGTCCATGGTCTTTCCATCGTAATAGACCGTTTCCGAAACAATTTCGCCATTTTCTTTTTGAAATCTAGAAGGTACCAGGAATCTGTGCTTTTGAGACTAAAAGACGAAACTGAAGTCTTTAATAGTTAATGGCATAGAAAGTGTCTTTTCCTGTATTTCTGTTAATCAATTTAAAAATAAAGTGGAGAATTTAATTCAACGAAAACTTTTCATCACTTCGTGGAATTTAAAAAAGAAAATAAACGTTTTTTTACCATTTTATTCCTAAAATTTTCCTTTTAAAGTGATGTTCAAAAAAAATATTAATGAAGTAGGGTTTTAAATTACTCAAATAATAAAGATTGAAAATACATTTACGTTTCAAATATTCTCATAAAAAGGATTTTTCCTACAATCAAACAATAAAAAAGGGTTTGACACAAAAATTGAAAAGTCTATTTGGCGTAATTATTCAAATTAAATAATACATTTCTCCTAGAAGATGCTATGGAAATTTAATTTATATATTTTGAAGTGAAATTATCAGTTTAAGCAACTAATAGTTTTCCAAAAATCTCCACATAACTTGACGCTTTTTTACTCATTTATGAAATCTTGGTAAATAAATCAAGGCGATACGTCAATTGTTAGTAAAATATATTCAATTCTATGTTAAAATTTGTTGTAAGCGATACAATTTTTTTAAAATACATTTGTAGTTTAAATAAAAAAGTTTTTTGATTGGGGGAAATTTTTAAAAGCCCGGTTTTTAAGTTTTTTTTTAACCTTTTTTGTTCCCGTTTTTATTTTTCAGGGGGGACCAACCCAAAAAGATGAGGAAAATTTAAGGGGGGGAAAGAAAGGCCTTAACCCAAAGAAATTTGGGGAATTTAAAATGTGAGAATTAATCAATATATTATAACCCTGTTTTGCTTTTTAATTATTATTTTAATTTTTTATTTTTGTCACTAAAACAAATTAGAAGCATAAACCTCTATATATGCTTCCTATAATAATAAAAATAAGAAACACCCCTTCAAATTTCTATCAGTAAACGGTTTTATAATACCAATAATAAAAAATTCATTGATTCTTTTGTTAGCTGTTATATTTACCATAAAAAACACTTTGCCCTTTTTTGAAAATATTTTCAAAAAAAAAAGATTTGAGAAAGTGTCACTGAAAAACCCTGTTTATTGATATTTTTAAATGCGGGGTTTTGGATAAATAAAAACAATTACTGATCTATGTTGGCCATACAAAATAGTCAACCCCCCATGTCTTGTAACGATTTTTTCCTTTAAATATATTTCGCTTGAAATATAAAAAATATTAAAAAAATTGTTCCACTCATAAAATTGTCACTACTCCATGTTGTTTATTATCACAAACCATAACCGTTCCAAAAGAAAAGGTTATCAATTTACCCCCATGACGCCACAAAAACACAAAATTGGTATAATTGATTTTTATAAAAATTTTCCCCCCAAATTTTTTTAAAATTATTTTTTAATAATGCAATGTTCCTAAATAAGAGAATTTCTCAGAGCAATTGGCCATTACTTGACCACTAAAAATGCTCGAAGGGCTGCCGGTATATCACCCCTTCTAGATCATCTGTTTGAATCTAATTTATTTAAAAATTTTTAACACAATCGCGTAAAATTATAACCTTTAAAAAACAAAACATATCTCTAAACTATTTCTGGATAATAAACATTTCTGTTTATAGACTATTAATAAGAATTAAAGTACTTAATTAAATAACATAAAAATTTGGAAAATCACCGGTTCCCGACTGACTCCGCCCCTTCACAGCTTTTCCCAAAGAAAAACCTTTTACAGCTCATTTCATCACTTCACGAAAATTCGGGGCAAAAAACACTTACATCATTATGGAAATACTTTAAGAGAGAGTTTTTTTAAAAAAGGGAAAAGCGTCCGGGGGGGGAACTTAAGAGGTCAAGTCCTTTATCCGAATCTACAGGTTAAAACTCTTCGGGGGCTATGGGTTTAAAAAAAAATTGTTTAAAAACGTGAAATGGGGGAGGGGAAGGAATGGGCTATTGGGATAAAATTACATATTTGAAGTGCTCATAGGGAGAACATTTGTATCCAGCCGGTGCGATCAACCAAGGTAGCATAGGATTCGAGTTATTAATAGGAAAGTCCTGTGGGGGGAGCCCCGGGAGGTTGCTAATTCCACGTAATTCTCCGTATACACGAAAAATATGGCGTACCTCTAAAAATCAAGTCCCAAAAATCAATTCCTTAGGGGGGGAGTGAAATCTTTTCAGACCCCATAGGATTAACAGGGGAACATCATATTTTAGTGCTTAAGCCCTCCCCATGCCAACACAATGGGAGTCAAGTATATGACTGGATGGGTCCCCGACGAGTGGAACAGGTGGTTCAAATCCCAAGCCCGAGACTCAAAAACAGGAGCCAAGATATTGAGGATTTAAAAATTTAAAAGTTTAAAACAACTAAAACTATATAAGGAATAGCCCTATTAGCATGAAATTATACTAACTGGAGCAGTTAGAGAAGGATTGAATGAGCCAGGTTCGAATAGACTGGGGAGGCTCGGTGTCGAGATTTTGGGCCCAAAAAATGCTGTAGAGGGGTGGAAGCACCGGGGATGTGTCCCAGCAGATCCTAACCATAAACAAAAGATTACAATCCCCAAATATCAGTCCCCTAGCACCAAAAAAAAAGTGTGGATATTTTTTCATTTCATCATTTCACTAAAGCAGTTTCGGGATTTAACTAATTGCTCTAACTCAGCTAATTGCTGTATTTCATACTTTGCCGATTTCTCATTTGGCGTTCTATAGAATGCCTAGGCAATGTATGAAATAAAAATCATTTCATACATTGCCGGCTAGTTTTAGGCATTCTACAGAATACCTAGGCATTCTATAGAATGCCGGATTTTATACTTTGCCGGTAACATATACATTAAAATCAATTGATCTGAAATTGATAATCGATGTACTTTTTCTGAGAAACTACTGTTCACAGGTATATATATATATATATATATATATATATATATATATATATATATATATATATTATTTAAAATTTATTTTACTTATTGGCTAACATATACTGAAATGATCTTTTTGTAAAAAAACTCACAGTTTTTTTGTTTTTTTTACAAATTTTTTGTGTGTGAAAAATAGGCCAAATTTCGCTATGTTCAATAAAATACAAGTATTTTAGAGATTATGAAAAAAATTCAAAATTATCTAAAAGCTCATTTCGGTATAATGATGAGTATTAATGTATTAATTATATAAAAAATTTCAAACATGTACATAAAGCAATTTTTGAGGAAAGGTACATTGATAACAGCCAATTTAACATTGTCAGTATAGAGAGAGAGAGTGAAAGAGGTTTCCAACTCCTCTTATTTCTGGGAAAACTGTTTATTTGTTACCAATGTCCATGTCAGTATACGTCTGTATGGCAGTCATCACAAGGGAACTAAAATGTATTTGTTACATATATCCCTCTTTTTTGGGAATGGCAAATGTTTTTTACTGTCTTAAGGTACTTGGGGTGAATGAGTTTCCCACTCCTACCACTTTTGCTCCAAAATATTTTGATAAACAGGTTATATTTTTCTCCTGTGACGATTAAGGGTTTTGATAGATGTGTCGTAGGACTCATTATGATTTATAAATGTAAATGAACAGAATATGAAAAAAAAAAAGAAAAAAGCATCTGTAATCTTTATAGGATAAAGTCGAAACTGAACAAGCCATTGAATAAATTGATGAAATAATGGATATTAAGTTATCCGACTACGTTCGGAACCGTGATTTAAAAAAAGCATATAAATGGATAATTTCTATGATATTTAGTGTTAATTAGATTGGAATGCATGTATAAAATTGTTTTAAGAATAGTATTACAGTAAAAAATAATTTAAATGCAATATTTTGGTAAAAAATGAACTTAGAATGACCTATTTTCAAAATATCCTCCTTTTATGGGAAATGCTTCTATAATAATAACATTTTCCCTATATATAGCTCATACCTTTGTACTTAGCCTGAACTAAAATTTTTGAAAAATATAACTTAGAAGTGGATTTATTCATATTTTAATACAACAAAGTGGAGAACATTAAAGAAAAAAAAAACACCGATAATTATTTTAATTGGTAGTAACTCTGAAAAGAATGTGAATTTTTCAAACTTCCTAGTTCAGGCACTGTGGAGCAATTTTAGCTTTATATAAGCACAGTAATATTATTATAGAAGCATTTTTCATAAAAGGAGAATGTTTTGAAAATAGGTAGTTCAAAGTTCATTTTTTCCAAAATAATGCATTTAAGTAATTTTCTATTCTAATTATATTCTTAAAACAATGTTATATATGTATTCTAATACAAGTGATACTAAATATCATACCAATTATCCATTTTTGCTTTTTTAAATCATTCCAGAAATAATTCTTTAATCGTGATAACGGAAGTAAAATTGAGGAAAGCGATGGATATAAGACCTTTGAGATGAAGGGAAAATTTTCAAAAAAATTTCAAATTCTAAGAAACTTCATGTAGAAAGATATGAAACCAATACCACAAGACACACTGAAGCCTGTCAAAGAGACACAATCAAGAAAAAGTTCAACATTCCATTTGTCAGTCACTAAATGAAAATAAAACTACAATAACGTGAACAAAATATGGGAGTTTTGTCAGCAGATATCTTTCCTGTAATGTTAGTTAAAAATGTATGTCTTTGTGTCCTTTATTAAAGTCATGCACATTGAAACATTTTAGTTAAACATGATTGGAATTTTTCTCAAACTACATTAAACTCGGTTGCGCATCAGCCCATAAGGGCCAATACCTGCTGTGCCCATCTCAGTATTCGTGACCTTTGGCGCTGAGGTGCATGAGCAGATGTTTCGGTCAGGGGTCAGTCTGATGCGAAACCCTCAATGTTTAGTCCCCAAGCAATCTTGGTACTCATTTATCGACCCACTGAAGAGATGAAAGACTGAGTTAACCTTGCCTAGCTCGGGAGCAGAACACCGGACCTGTAGCTTGTTGTCAATGCGTAGTGAGATACGTTCAACGCGAAAACACTTAAGACGAAATATCGGTCAACACGAAAAAATACAACAATCCCGACCAACTACTATAAATTTTCATGCATCTTCTCTTAACACGAAACAAAAATTGCTTGACACAAAAAGACTTTTCTTTTGGGAATGAACAAAATACGGAAGACCAAATCACACAGTTTGGACTGTCTATTGTATTATAGGAAGAATTCGTTGCAGTAGATGGTGGTAATGTGTGCATAGCCCCCCCAATTGTGCAAGAGTTCGTTCAAAGCGTAAAAAATATCAATGCAGATTTCAACGATGAAAATGAAATGGATAATGTAGATTCTGTTCCCACATCGTCCGAAATGAGGAACATCATGAAAAGTATGCGCAGTTATTTCAACACACATTCCAATGGTGAAAAGAATAACAAAATGAGCGATATTGAACAATTTGTCGACAATTTGATTTAAAAAGAAAACAATCCAAAGAAAAATATAAGATTATTTTTCAAAATCTCAATAAATGTTTTATTTTTCAAAATTTTGTATTAAATTTCTTTAAGCTCTTGTGAATGTTTTTTGTTTTTCAATTATTTATATTAAATATATGCAATATATATATCTAAGTAAATACAATAAACTTAATTTTGCTGAAATCGTTTTTTTCCTACAATATCCTTTAACACAGTGTTTCTCAACTGTGGGGCTCGCCCCCCTTGGAGGGCGTGAAAATTCTATGAGAGAGGGGTGCGAGCATATTGCAAAGTCGAAAACAAAAGGTTACTTAAAAAAATTATTAATTAACTGAAAGTAAGCAAACAAAATACATTCTGGCATAATAAAAAATAAAATACACGTTTACACTTATAAATGTATCAGTGCTACACAATTTATTTTATAATTAATTTAACAATACTAAGTTAAGAAAAAGTTTAATAATTACCAGTGACCCCATTTCATTGTCATATGTAAAATTATATACGAAAACTAACACTTATCTCGATAATTTGTAGGGTTAATAATTAATCCATTAACTGTCGATTGGAAGTTACGCAATTCGTTTCACAACTCCAACAGTTTTCCTCTTAGGCCCACGTATGTGATGCATTGAGAGGTGGAGGAAGGAATAAAGCAGCAATAAATTTGAAATAATTAAATCTTTCGCAAAATTGTTAAGGTCCTTTTATTGCATTTCAAAGCCTTTGGATAAATTTGATGGTTAGCAGTGGGCAGAAAACATCGTTCTTCGCGTGAGTGAATGAGTGTATATTAACACGGCACTGTTCAACTACACGAGGGCTTTTGGCGATGGACCATGGTCAAGTGACGTGAACGACACGTGAGCTGGCACCCCCCTCTCCGAACTACCACACCAACGGGCGGACGTTTCAGCTCTTGACAGATTTAACGTGCATCGCTGCTCTACATGGAAGGTCTTTAGTGGTACTACACTCGAACTCATGACATGTCTGTCAAGATCCCATACCTTGACCTCTGGGCTATCGCAGCCCACATCGTTCTTCGGAAAGACGTTTATAATGTACGCCTGGGGAAATAAACACGTTGGCTTAGCGTTGGTTAAGCGATTTTCATATGTGTATGTTAAGACTTTTCAGCTATTTTGATCAAAAAAGCAAGTTTAAAAACTGAAACACAAATCCCTTCAAAAAGTAAACTGTAATAAGTTATGCAATTAAAGTAGAAAGTACCTGAATTGACAGCCCAAAAAAGAAGGTTTATTTATTTATTTTTTTTAAAGGAAGGTTAAGATATTAAGAAATATTAGCGTTCGAGAGGCAATATTTAAGAATTTTTTCGTTAGCTTCATTTTCAAGAAAATTCTCTTTACTCCGGATTTTCCACAAAAGGGATTTTCATGAATTATCCCTTTTTTTAAGCCCCCATCGCCTCCTCCTTTGAAGTTAAATATCACCTCCCCAACTGAAGGTAGTCAGTTAAACCCAATAATTCTCTTTACAGCTACCTTTCTCAATATTGTACACTAAGAGGCTGAAATTTGGATTAGTGGCTTGAATTAATGATTAACTAACTACAGGTACGTGAGATTAACTGGTGATGAATCTCATAATTTTAAACTTTGAACAAATAACATATTTTATGGACTGGCTCTCTACAATATTTTAGTTTGAGATTTTTGTCACACAGAATGGATTCTGTTTCTGTGTGTGACCAAACTATTATACTCTAATATATCTAAATATTTATTACTTACATAATAAGGTTCATTTGGTGGAAGATTACATTTTATCTGTGTCTCAAAGTCATATGACATTTGGATGTTTAGTTAATTTCATCTTTCATGAACAATTCGCTAAATAAATTGATATGAACACATATATTTGTCATAAATAGGAATATGAGTGCATAACTTATATAAAATAAATTATTTGTCAGTTGGTGAGATCAAAACGAATTGATGATTCACTATCCCCATTTACGCCCTGTTATATATAAGTATAACCTATTTTTTTTAAGTGATAATTTCTTTAGGAGAGTTTTGTTGAAGAATAAATTTAAATTTAACGCCAGGTGCGGTTACATTACACTCAATTAGGTTTACTAAGCTTCAGTCGGCAACCATGGTCGTGTTGGCGATGCGCGCTTAGTTTTGAATTGAAAACCTTTTAGGTGGATGTTTTTAAGTAAAAATTCCACGTACACTTTTCCCCGTGAAGTTTTATTTTCTTTACTTACATAGTAGTGCCATGCAGTCACGCCCGCTCAACTCCAGTGATTGAACGGGAGAAGTGCAAGCGATTAAAAAAATTATTCTTATGTAGAAGATTGAAGGTAAGAAAAAACAAACATGGGATCTGTTTTTTTGATTCAGTAAAAAGAGTATTTAAGCACAAAAGTTTCACAAAATTTAGAATCTGAAACTTTAAATGAAGTTAATTGGCGAGAAAATTGTCAATATTTTGTGTTGACGAAAATAATTAAGTGGACTGTACATTTAACAATTTTTATATAATAATCAAAACGGATCCCAACCATATGGGATCGCTACATTTTTCGAACTGACTACAAAAGGTTACAACAGTTGGCTCTGAGCAATCTATACAAAGAATTCACGTCAACTGGTGCCAACATCTTCTTGTTAGCTGAGCTTTTATTAGATCCACGTTTTCTATTCAAAGCTACTAATGTTTATTTAGACATAATGCTATTATTATTCTAACGATACTAAATTCAAAGGTTCTACAACTCCGGCTCGATGGATCAAATGTTGATTAAAATAATTAACCGGACTGTAAATTAAATAATTTTTAATAAGTAAAATGGATCGCGCAACACTTTTCGAACTGACTACAAAAGGTTACAACAGTTGGCTCGGAGCAATCTATACAAAGAATTCTCGCCAAATGGCGCCAACATTTTGGTTTATGTCCTCATTATGTTCAACATTTTGGACCTCTAAGCAAATCGTCTTGCAGTGGATCTCTGAACTCTGCGTTGTAACTGGTAATGAGTTTGTGGACCACTCAGCAAAGAAGGGAGCTTCCATTCAACAAACAACAAGGAAAGCTGTCCCTTTTACCAGTGCCAGGCGTATCATTAAGAAAAATTTGAATGATCTCTCTTCAAGAACGATATGCTGAGAAAAATTCCGATAAGGTTTGGTGGAATAATCTTAAGAATCTTCCAATGTGGCCAAGACGTAAAGTAGTTGCTGGTTTCGTCTGACCACAGGACACGACTGTCTCCTGAAACATCTACATAGAATTCATCTTGCACAAGCCCCTACCTGTACGCTCTGCGATTTTCGGGAGAACATGGATGCTGACCACATTCGCTGCTGCCCTGCCTTAATGGGCTCCTCTTTATGAGACCTTTATTGGCAACCTAGGAACTTTTTGGGTTCACAGACTTTTCTCGTTAATTTAATTTTATTTTTTTCCTCACTTTGTTTGTTTTTGTTCCTAGCCCAGTGTTTCTCAAACTGTGGGGCGCGACCCCTGGGGGGGGCGCGATAACCCTTCAAGGGGGGCGCAAACATATCGAAAATAAAAGGTTAAAAAAAATTTAAATTTTCTGGAATGAAAAAAAAAATACTTTCTGATATAATAAAAATATACAGATTTACATTGATATGATTTATATTTTTCATCTGGTGAAAAAGTCATCAAAAATAAAAGATTCTACTTTGAACGCTCATTAGCTATTTTTTTGATTCTATAACTAAATAAAAAATATTTTGTTTGTTTGCTGTAATCCTACAATGAGAGATTTTTTATTACGTTTTTTTTTAACTTAAAATATTCTGTTGGGCTTTCGAACACTGGTATGTCCCTGCATCCCTTTCTTTTAGTGAAATTGTAAATTATATAATTTGTTTTTTTCCAAGGAAAAGGGTTTTTTTTGGTACATGGATAAGCATATTGAGCACTTTGAAGGTTTAAATTGGCCAAGATTTATTTTTATGAGTATACGGGAAAAATATAATACAAAAAACGTTAATTTGGGGAAAAATGTTTTTTGTTACCAATGACCTTGAAGAGATTCCCCCCAAATGACAGCTTAAAAAGGGATCTAAAATGAATTGATAACATATCTCCTTTTTTTAGAGTGGAAACGTTTTTGAATCTTTAAGGTACTTGTTTAGACCAGTTCCCCGGGAACCCCTATTTTTTAAAAAATTTTTTTTGAACATACTGCATTTTTCCCTATGAATAACTTAGTGGTTTTAATTGTGATGGTACGACTGATTATGGTTTATAAAAAGTAAATGAGCAGAATATAAAAAAGAATTGGATCTTATCTCTGAAAGGAAATTGAAGCTGATCAAACAAGGGAAACACTTGCTGAAATAATGCAATTTAACGTTAAAAGGGAAAATAAATTTGAGAAAAGCAATAAACATGAAACGAAATAAAAAATTTTTAATAGCTACATTAAGAACTTTTTGAAGAAAAAAATGAAGCCATAACTGTATCGCAAATGCACACACTGTCAAAAAGACACAAGCAAAAAAAAAGTTCAACAGGGTATTTGTGATCATCGGATATTAAAAATTTCAAAACGTGAAAAAAAATTGGCTTTTGCTTGCAAATACTTTTCTGTAATTTAGCAAAGGGGGTCGTGATTTGTGTCCTTTATTAAGGTCACCACATTTGGAACAATTTAGTTCAGTTTTTATTGATATTTTCCAAAATTTCGAAAGACAAAAAAAAAATCCTTAAAAGGTAAAACATATTTTCTCTTAGTTAAATTATTCATTGAAATTGTGATTTTTACCTTGTAAATTTAAAATAATTATAAAAAAAAGAATTGGGGTGTATCACTCCCTCGACCATTAACGTTAGTATCGAGTGCACACCTGGATCCCGGGCTTTTCGCTTTAAATATTAAAAAAAATAACACAATTGTTATTCATTAGAATTTTATATTCTTTTTTATCATTTTAACATTTATTCTAAATGCTAATTCCTGCGAGGCTTAAATTACAGTTCATTCAAAACTGTTTATAATATGAGTATTCATTTCAATAAATCATTTTACATTTTTGTATACATTGTCATGTACTCTATTTTACTCTCCTACAATTAAGCTATTATATCAAAGAATAATATATTATCATTTTTTAAAAAAAATAAACTCGTGTTAAGAGTGGTACTTCCAGCCAGTATAAGAACAAGTTTAATAATTATCAGTGACTTCCATGGGGCTTATCTTGCAGAGCAAAGTTGCTAAATGAAGGCTAAAAATTAGAAATTGACACTCAGAGTTATTTTTTGATATTTAGCTCAGATCTATATTTGTCTTCAAAGTAGCCATCAAAGAAAATCCGATCTGCTAAAGGTATGCTGTTAAAAATGGTAATAGTATTACGAAATAAGCTGTTTTCATAGTGTTAGAAAGAAAAATCTGAAAGCATCCACCTCTTCTTATCCAGAATTCAAAGAAAGTACTTATTACAAAATTGCCCTCTTCTTTTTAATTTCGTCACTGGATGTGAAATCTGCTTAGTATCTCTCTTTTCGGCAGTTGAGAGTCCTTCTTGAAGTATTTTGAAATGAATCCCTAACCAACCCATTCGTAACTTACTATCAATTTGCCCCTCCTCTGTGTACTTTGTTGATGCTTTATTATCGTCGAATGCTCAAGCCAGATTAAAATATATCTTTATGCGGTTTTGTTTTAATCCACTGCCGTAAATACTTAATACCGTGAATTATAATTAACGCGGTGAATCCATGAAAATGTACATTCAAGACAGTATTCGTGAAGCAATCGATTCGGCCAAGACTGACTAGAATTGTACGAAGTACAAAGCATTATAATACATTTTGTGCAGACGTCTGTTAGGTTGCCTAGACTCACATGTACGTTCGTGAGGATGCCAGATGTAATGGATATGATAAAGAGCAACATAGATTAGGCCATTTTTAATGACATTTGTACTTTTAGAAGTGATCTGAAGGAAATGTAAATCTTAATTAGCCATTATTTCTCAATCTGTTTCAATTTAAAAATCAAAGAGAGAAAAATAAAATAATTAAATCGGCTTCATTTAAAAAGTATATATATATATATATAATTTACTTAAAATATATATTATTTCTAAGAGTAACATATATATAAAAATTTAATACTTATCTTATTAATACTGAATTAAGAACAAGTTTAATAAGTATTAGCGAATTCCATGGGCTTACGAGTCTTGTAGAGCAAAGTTTTTTCAAAAGTTTTTTAGAAATTGACCCTCTGATTTCTTTCTTTTTCTATATTTAGCTGATATCTGTATTTTTGTCTTCTGCTGTTACACCGCATTCTTGCAGTATGTTCCACTTAAAACAGAAAGGAAAAATAACATACTAACCTATTACTTAAATTTTTTGCTTAAAAGTAAATATATACAAAAATTAATACTTATGTTATTAATTTGTACGGTTTATAATTAAGATCGTGTATTGTAGCTTTAGCGTCAAAAGGCATTATTATTGCACTCAGTAATTTATTAATGTATAAGGGGGCGCGATAAAAATTGTGATTGAAAAGGGGAGCGCCAGTATTGAAAGTTTGAGAAACACTGTCCTAGCCCCTTGTGGAATAGTGGTCCTCTGTAACTCTGCATTGGAAATAAATTTAAAAAAATATGTTAATAATGACAACTAGGAGCTTACGAAAAAAGAAAAATATTAATTTTGAAAATTATAGCAACAGTATTGGCAACATTTTAAGGAAAGAAGCACATGGTTGCCAATTCAGCGCATATGACGCATGTGAAATCAGAGTTGCCAACTTGGCGTTGTGACGTCTTCGATTGGGCTGAACGCCACCCTTCCATTCATGCTAAGTTTTATGGCTCCAGATGTTAAGTGACAAGTGTGCACGTGGCCATGAGGTCATTTTCTATTGTTCCGACCTCGGCAAACGCGCCGACATCCTGCCGTCTTGGTAGGCCTCATAATAGCCAAAGAGATGGTACCCCATTGACACAGGCGAAGCCTGTATGAAAGAATCCTGTCGTCTCTTCGGCCGGCGTCGAGGAGAATGTATCGAGGAACACAGGTGTAGTGTGGATAGACAAGTGTATCCACTTATGTTCGACAAGAATGATTGCACCTTTACATTCCAGACTGACCGGGTATGTATTTGTGTTTGCCGCACAAATAGGACACGAATGTGGCCCGGGGACGCGGACAGACTTTTGTGGTCCACCAATGAGAAGAGACGGGGGGCGTGGTGTGGACCAGCCTTGGTGTTTAAAAGAGGGTTTTTAGGGAACTTGAAGAAGAGCCCTGGAGGAAAACTTGAGAGCCCTGGATGGAGAAAACCTTGAGATGAGCCCTGAAATAAAGATACTTGGACGGTGGAGGATAGAAAAAAGAGAGGATGTGGAACGCTGGTGGCGTTGAGAGATGATTTGGGAAAAAGATTGAACTCCCGCGACTGAGGCTGACTGCACCGGCTTGGCATATTTATTGGGCTTTATTACTTCATATATAGTAACCTATGAAGCAAATAAATACTGCTTTAATTTTAAAATGAGGCTGTGACAATTTTTCTTTATTTGTTATCTACTCACGACGTTACAGCGTGTTATCTTGAACGTTGGGATTGTTGCTACTGTGCGTAAGAATACCATATAAACATATATATTATAAAAATATAATCTACACAAGTAAGTTGTAAATAAGAATTTTTAAATAAGTTAATAAATTCATATTTAAAAAGTATTTACTCATATGTGAATGCATAAGATTGTATATTTATTTAAATATTGCTTTTTGAAGAAAATAGATGAAATAAACAAATCCTCCAATAAATGGGCATGAAAAGAAATCTAGTTAACACCTGCATGCGATAATGTCATAAAAGAAAACGTAGCTCATCCGAACAATTTCTCTTGCCCAGAATAAATTAGAAGTCTTCACTTCTATCTTGTGTTCATTAGCACATACAATTTTTTTGACTTGAAGACATCTTTTGATTTAGCGAAATTGGTTTACGTATTGGTTACAAAACGTTACCAAAAAAATATTCAAATTTTAAAAAAATCTTTAAGCCCAGAAAGAATTAATAGCTAGATCAAGCTGTATTTTTTGCTGACTGTTCAGTTAAAACGAAGGCTGGTTCAGATGAAATTTGTTTTTATTAAAATAAGTTTGTTTGTTTTAGGTTTAGTTTAATACAGATTATTTTTAACCAGTTTGATCAAAATAACTTGATGGAACACATATCTTTTTAAGGACTTATATTATGAACTTTAAAAAGTTAATATAATTATATCCACATAAAAAATTATATCAATATTTTACGAAAATAATAGACAAATTTTTAATTAAATACAAAATGAAGATTTCAATTATAAATTTTAATTTAGTTTCAGTAAACTAGTCAAAAGGGAAATGCATATAGAACTACATATTTCCTTAGAATAATTGCAGATTTTTGCTTATATACATTATGAAACTTATTAACAGTTTCACTCAGAAATCGATTCAAGTATCACACACATTTTTCGAAACTTTTATTCTTTATTCAAAGAAAGAGAAACTACTTCTATCTCCCTGTCAAACTTTTCATCTGTGAAAAAAGAAACAGCCAATAAGAAATTTCATTTAATCGAAAATGAATCGTTCTAGAAAGTTGTATCGAAAGTTGGGATTGAAGTTGTTATTCAAGGAATTCTTCTTCGAGGCTATTATAGCTATGAACGCAATAAGACACGTTCTTAATTTGCGTTCTTGGTTGCTGTCGTTGCAAGATGTGGCCATAGTGTGAGTTGAGCTGCAAATTTAAAACTGGCAGTCACGGTCAGCTGTAACCCAGCAAAAATACGATCCTCGTAATTGAATCTTCTATATTGAGCTCAATTGGTGCATTTTTAGTAATGGCAAGGTGGCAATATTACTTTAACAATTTTATAGAGAGTGATGATACTTGGGCGATGATGCAGGAAGAGACCGAATAGTAATTAATTTTAAAAGATTTAATTTTTGTAATGTTTTATCAGTGAATTAAATAGCTATTACTCTGAATAACTTTTTATACAAAATGATTATGTTAAGTATGGTTCTGTAATTATTTTTTTTATATTCAGCTATGGACATTTTAAAATTTTTCCTATAAAATATTGTTAAAGATTTTAATTTATAGCAATTACATTATCACACTTAAACTACAAAACGACTTTAAAATCTACAAAAAAATCAAAAAACCTAAAAACGAATTTAATTATAAAACATACAAATTAACAACATAAGTATATTAAATTTGTGGTACATAATTTGTTATTGGCAAGTCCACACACACATAGGGGCACTAGACAATCTTAAAAATGTTCTTAATTCATTATTTTATGGAATAGTGATCAAATACACTGTGTACTGATACATTTATAAATATATTATATGAGTTGAAATAAGTTTTTATTTTTCTTTTATTATGTCCGAATGCATATATATATATATATTTATTTTGCTTTCTTTCAGTAGATTAATAATTTTTTAAAATAATCTTTTATTTTCAACTTCTGGATTTGCTTGTGCCCTCTGGTTGGATTCTTCCGCCCCAAAGTTTGAGAAACGCTGATGTAAGAGCTTAAATCAAAGCTGGTTTCTTATTTTTAAATTTCAAATATAATGGGCTCAATTCATGATGGACATACATACTTACTATCACGTGTTATGCATTGAAATTAAAACAAAATGATATTATACTTGTACCAGTAGTTCTACTCATAAAATTTAGATAAAATTTAAAATTTTACAAATTGGTAAAGATGTGCAAGTGTAAAAATTTCTCATAAAGTTTTTCAGTACAAAAAAAAAAATCCCCATTATATAGAATACGTTTAAAAAAAAATGGAGTGCATTTTGCTTAAGGTATACGAATACCCTAAAATCATGATTCTTTAAAAAATTTGACAAATTTTTTATGACTTTATTTTATAGGCCATCTTATTAGCTTTATAAAAATACCAAGTGTTTTATTTTCCATTCACTAGAACAAAGCCTGCAAGTTTTTTTCGTAAAAGCAGATACTATAACTTAACATAAGATATCAAACTTTAAAATACATTTTACTCGAAATGTTTTTTCGGGAAAACTCAAAACGGGGGCAGCGATTGCTTAAAAAGGTTTTTAATTAATTTGCTGAAATTTTCTGCGATGTTCTGTATAACAGTAGAAGTGTTTTAACCTTCGGATTTATCAATCATTGTTTTATTACAAACTTTACGGTTCTTTATGTGAATATAATCAATGTTTTGTGCCAAAA
>BMAV01012329.1:0-27381 GCA_019973955.1 Trichonephila inaurata madagascariensis | reverse complement strand
TCGGTTATAATGTCATGATATTTTAATGGATATTGGTTTTAACTATTGAACAGAAAAAAATGATACAATTGTGATATTTTTTAAAAGAATTTCTCATAAAGTGAAAAAAAATTGTTTCAATGGATGTTCTTAGAACAGACGCACACTTTTATGAGTACAATCAATTACGTAGGATTATCTAATGTGCTTCAATGATGTGTTTTGAGTGTATCTGTACATTTAATGAAACATATTCTTAAAATCTCTTAGCATAATTTATATTTTAGTGTTCACAAAACATAGTTTTGACTAAAATTATTTTGGAATGTAGATAGTCCTTATATTTAAAATTCATATGACATGATTAATTTACAAATAATTTAAAAATTTATTCCGTAGAATAAGAAAAAAAAAATGTTTTAGTTCTTAGCAAGATATTTGAATCATGCAGAATGACATAGTAAAGAAACGTCTACTTCTATAATAATGATCCTTTACTTAAATAAACCATTTTCAAAGAAGATAATTTTTAGGAAACTGCGTATCTATTTTTTAGTATTCCTATTTTCAACACCATTATTTTTAAATTTTGTTTACAGATTTCATTATATCGTTGCACTGCAAAAAATAATGAAATAATGATTCATAATTAAAAATTCTTAATTAGCATACTACAATGTTTACCTTACACATCGTTTTGTAACAACAGGCTTTGGTAATTAGGTATATATAACTCAATCTCCTTAAATTGTATTTTTAAGATGACTTAACATTTGGGATTGTATATGATGATTTATCATACTGGCTTTAAAGATATAAACAAGTCACCACACATATATTACACTCAAACATACAAACTATATTTATTTTTTAGTTTAATATTAAACTAATCCTATTACTTGAATTATTTTGTTATTCTTTAGCTTTTATACAATAATATAGTATTCTCGATAAAGAAGCTCTCTCTCATTCTTCTGATCTGTAAATATTTTATACTATTTACCTATTGTTCATGACTATGAAATTCCTCTTCCCATTCACTTACAAAATTCTTTGCCTTTCAACTACAAATCCGCTCCAAAGTGCTTATTATTAAATTACATTGTTTTGTTTTAAATAGGAAGAAGTTTTGGAAGTAAATAGATTTTCGATAACAAATTTCTTTTTGTTTAAGAGGTATCTATTGAATTTTAGAGAACATAATTCAATAATCAGATACTATTATAAAGATCTATTTCTGAAGAGACACATTTATATTCTGTATTCATGCTTTAAAAATGTGTTGATTTTCGTTTAAAATGCGAGTCATTCTGAATGGAAAGTCTTAGAAGATATAATTAAGAAACATAATAGAGAGTCATTCAACTTTCACATTGCACACTTTTTACTCTATGTAAAGCAAATTGAAAGGTTTTCGTGAATACCTTATAAATGTGTTCCATTCCTTAGAAATGTGGTATAACAATATTTTACTGAAAACTTATAAATATTTATTTGTATTGAAATGATAAAAATAGATAATTTCTTCATGATAGTTATTTCAAGAAAAATTGCAACGAAAACGTATATTTAATCAATTTTTTCCGTATTTCTTACTTATGGTTTTAGTGGACATGATAGCCTAGTGACCATGGTAATAAAATTGTGACCGGCGTTAACGAATCATGGGCTTGAGTCCTGATGTCACTGAAGACCATCCTGTAGAAGGGTTGATGCTCATTAAATCTTTCGTGACTAGAAGTCCTCACGTCGTATGATGTGAAAATTAGAAGATGGAGGTTCTAGCTCAGGTATCAACTTCGTAGCTTGACTGTAGTTGAAAATTACCAGATCTGTCACCAATAGCCTCTTATTTCTTTATAGCGCTACTTGTTAAACATGAACTCAATTTTTACTTACAGATTTGAGATAATGTTTTAAAAATTAAAAATGAATTTTTAAAACTTTATACACTATCTATCAATAAGTAATTGGAAACATGTGATAAAAGAGATAAACAGTATTTGTTCATATTCAGTAGCTGGTAGAGTATCCATCTGAAGAAATTACAACCTTATCCATCCTGGACATGCTTTCCACAAGTTTTCTAATGGTATTTACTTCCACTTGGCTTGGAGAAGATATCCAAATTCGTTGATTATCGGAGTTAACTGCACCCCTTAATACTGTGATCCAACTCGTTCTAGATATTTTCACTAGGATTTAGATCTGGACAATGGGCAAACAATATCCCATTATGACAAAATGAATCCAGGTAGACTTCGCAGCAGGAAAAGCAGGCGTTGTCATCCTGAAGTAACAATAATCCGACGCGTAAAAATGCAACATCGGAGAAAGAAGATTTTTGTCTGGAATAGTTTAGTAGAAGTTAGCGTTGAGAGAGAAGAGAGAGAGTTTACTATGAATTACGATAAAATGCCCCAGCCTGTTTCACAATGAACCTTCCCATACCATATTTCCAACTCCGAAAAACGATACTGTACGCCCAATGCATTATAGATAAAAGGAGTTTTCCAGGCATACGAAAAACCCCGACACTACCGTTCTACTGGTAGAGCTTGAACCTTAATTTATCTTGATTTATCTTGATATGTTTTGCACCAGCTCAACGGAAAAGCATGGTTGGATTTTGTAAACAAATGCATATAGGTGGCAGCGTGATCATGGAAATCAAGCAAATGTTCTTCCTTGTGTATAGCAAATAGAGAAACAACATTCCTGAATGCTTGAGGAATTCTTGTTGTAATGTGGAATATCATTTTGATATAGTTTTTCCGAATTTCTTTGGACAGCAATAGTCGGTCTCTATCTCTTAGTTCCGTGGATCTGCCCGGTCAAAGCACATTCCCACGATCACCATCCACCTTTCACATTTTAATCACAAAAACCTGTTTATTTTGGAATATTTAACTCACAAAATATTGCCTCTTCATAATAGTTCATTTCTATGATATTTGACAATTACGCCCTTTTTGAAGTTAGACTGCTCTGAATTTCGTGACATTTTGCATGTGGTTAGTATCAATACTGTTTCCTACAACGATCATTAAGTGAAGAAGGCGTGACGTATATCAGGGCAGTAGATATCCTTAACCCTATGGCAGTGCTTCTCATACTTTCAACACTTGAGAACCAGATTTTCAGTCATAATTTTCTATGCACCTCCTTCCCCATCCAAACAATAACAATGCATTGAATTCAATAATAATGTACTTTGAAAAAAATGCACAATACGAATTTAATTAAAACCGTACAATTTATCAAGCTAAGTATTAAATTTTTTTATATATGACAAGCCCATGGGGTCACTGGTTATTATTAAAACTGTTCTTAACTTGCCATTCTTAAATTAATTATCAAATACAGAGTGCAGTGCTGATACATTTATAAGTGTATTATATCAGTGTAAATGCGTATTTTATTTTTTATTATGTCAGAATGTGCTTTGTTTTGTTTCCTTTCAGTAAATTAATAATATTTTTAAATAATGTTTTATTTTCGATTTTTCGATATGCTCGCGCCCCACAGTTTGAGAAACGCCCCCTTATGTGTATCTGTATGGGTGTCTAAATACTTTTTGGTAGATTGTATTATATTCGAATTCTTATTTTTTCTGTGTGTGTGTGTAATTTAAAATTTAGCGTCCCTTAAATGAAATCAAAAGATTTGCACACACACACATGACATGAAACAGTCTATTTTTTATACAAGTATACAAAGTGGAAATTTGAAAATTTCAAAAAGTTTACATAATTTTGATTAAGACTTGTATATATTAAATTTAGTATCCTACTAAATTTCCTAAGCTAACATTTTTTTAATCATTATTAGGCCTCAGATAAATACATCAAGATAAATATAAATTAGTTTGTAATACAAATTACTAAAATAAAGTGTTTCCCAGTAATTAATTTTTATTCTCTGCTTATGGGTTATATTTTAATTGTTCAGATAGATTGAAATATTTCAGTGAAAAATAAGATGATAATAAATTAACTGTCAATAGTTTGCTAGTAAAGTTTGGGCAAGAAATTTGTTCTTATTCTCTAGTTGGATTAAAAATTACTTTCCGGTTAGATTTCAATGTTTCAACATAAAAAATTACTCCTTAAATCCATCAAGATATCATAAGGTTATCCTTAAAATATTAAAATATATCATTCATTGATAAAACAAATTTTTAGAAAAAAGGAATATAATTTAAATAAAATACTATATTCGTAATGTAATTCATGACCTTTAAAGTAACTCTTAGTGACAAACTAAAAAGAAACGATCACATACTTTCCATTTTGAAGCTTTGAGAAATAAGATTTAAGGAAAGGTGAAAGCCAATTTTGTTCTCCGTTTCAGTGTCTACTATTCAGAAAGCGTGCTATAGGAAAATAATGAAAGTAGACTCAAATTTAATTTGTAAGTCTTCTCATTCGACTCACTTTTAGAGTAAGTAAGAAAGACTCTTCCATCACAATACTTCAATAGAATCAAAAAGCCATAAATATTCTTGAAAACCAATTTCCGCTATTGTTCCTCAATATGTTTGATATAGAGACTGTTATTAAATGTACTAAATGGACCTATAAACAGAAAAGTTGTCTGTAATGTAGCTACAATTGTACAATTTGTACTCATTGGAAATAACTCATACTAATAAAAGAAATAATTTGTGAGAGTTCCTGCATTGTAGCAAAAAAATGGGAAGACTCAGACACGTGAAATTTCGGTACGTTAAAAATATTGGGATCATGGTTCACACTAGGAAAATGTCTTTTTAAAAATTCGCTTTTCTTTTAAACAATTTAAGTTTTAGTTGATTCTGCATAGTTTTGGAATAATAACATCACTGAGATCACGTCATATCTCTGAATGCGATAATGTGCTTTTCATTGAAATTTTTACGAAATTGCTACGAATTTTGTGTAATGAGTGCTTAAGGTATCGACTACGCTCGGTGCCGTGATTTTAAAACAGCGCATAAATGGATAATTTTCATGATACTTAGTGTCACTTATATTAGAATACATGTATAAATACTTTTAAGGACATTTTGGTTATTTAAATACAATATCTTGACAAAATATTAGTTTAGACTAACCTCCCTCCCTTTTCAAAATGTTCTCCTTTTACAAAAAATGCTTTTAAAATAAAAATATTCTTGTGTGTGCTTATATAAAGTAAAAATTTCTCCAGATGAGTCTGAACTACTTTTTTTTTGAAAAATTCACATTATTTTCAGAGTTACAACCAATTGAAATAATTATCGGCGTTTTTTACTTAAAATTACTCCCCTCTGTTGAAGTAAAACTTGGATAACTCTATTTCTAGGTGATATATTTTAAAAATTCTAGTTGAGCCTCTGTACAGAGGTCTGAGCTATATACAGGCGAAATATTATTATAAATAGAAGCATTTTTCACAAAAGGAGTATATTTTGAAAATGGGTCATTTTATGTTCATTTTTTGTCAAAATAGTGTACTTAAATAATTTTTTATTGTAATAATATTCTGAAAACAATTTTATATACATTTTCTAATATAAGTAACAATAAATATCATAAATAATACCCATTTATACACTTTTGCAAAATTTACGGTTTCGAACGTAGTTGGATACCTTAAAGCCGTGTATATAACTTATACCTGGATGTGTAGTACTTTTATATTATTTTTTGTTGTATTTATTTTATGCAAAAATTGAAATATTCGTAACAAAGCCGTTCCATGCATTATAAAGGCGATTCAATGGAAACTTGACAAAATGGTGGCGAAAGAATTGGCGAAATGTCGGATTTTTTATTTATTTATTTTTTTGAATACTCACTAAATATTCTTAAATAGTTATTGAAAAGTAGGTCATCATTTAAAAAATATTGAAACGTTTTATCGTTTGGAAAATTTTGAAGTTTGACGTCATTTTTTATTAAATTTGGTTGACTACTTAGGTTGACTTGAGAGATTGATAAATTCAGCAAGTAAAAAAAGTGCTATGCTTATGCTAACTGTATTTTATTTTCTTGCACGTGTGTAGATTGGGTACTCTAACAAGCAAAAAGTGAATGAAACGCTTAATATCTTATTTACATCTTTTCAAGCAAGATAATGAATTCAATAAACACTTTTACTTTAAAACAAACTGCAGTTCGTATTAATGTTCTGTGTGTGATAACCAACAAACATTGTAAAAATCAATAGATTTTATTTATTCTAATTACAAGATTGCCAAACAGAATTGAAATGGTAACGGAAAGCACATCAAACCCTACTAATATTAATAATACATTATCTAATTTTCAAATTATGGTTTGGAATCACAGCAACGTAGACTCAAAATCCAGAATATATTCCGAAGTTTGAGCCAAACTAGATATTTTCATTGATCCTCAGTCTAATTAAAATAATGTATATCAAAATTAATATTATACCTTACAATTCCAAAAATATCTCCTTAAAATTATACAATCCCAAACCTTTTTTTTTCTTACCTCAGCTTGTTTTAAATAGCAATCCTAATCATATAAAATAATTAACAAAATAGATTTTCCTAGAGGTTATTTGAAAAAGTGGGAAATTTCTATAATTTCCTATACGGTCTGCGTGATTACATAACTGATGTAAGTTTTTTAACACATTACAATTACTTATATAAATGTTCTTCTTTCTAAAAGTAAGAATAGGTTTTCATCGACAAATTGAGGCCCATTCTTATAAGATAATTAAATCAGATGCGCAAATAAAAGTAAAGTATTTAAAAGTTTAAACTGTTTTAAATTGCGATGCATTTTTTTATTGTAATACTTTATTTACTTTAAAATTCATCTGTTTATTCGACAATGGTGAAGATTCAACTTGAATATGTGTTAAGGTAAGGGTATGAAACTAACACATGCATTGAAATCACTCTTCATTTCCCCCACTCTGTGAATATTTTGAGATTTGTGTGTGTATTTGAATTTATCGCCAACTCAAAGAAGATAATCACTGTCTCTACAATTGTGTACAATGGTTTTGACTGAATTTTAACTTTAAAAATGTATTCTAAAAATATAAAAGCTGTAATTTAATGAATTTCATTTATTATCTAAAATACTAATGATCTAACAATTTAATTGTTACAATTGTCAGTGATCAATGTTTGTAACCAGAGATAGCACCAATATCATTCAAATTACTAATTCTTATGCATTGCTTTTTAAATAAAAGAGGTCGTTATTCTCAATTATGTATGAATTTAGCCTGAAGTTAATCTAATGTTACAGAAAGTTTGAGCATCTCGTTTTTTAGCCGATAAGTATTGCAACCGAAATTTTCGTTTGCAAATCAAGAAAATATTATTTTCAATAATGTTAATGTGCAGGATTTTCTTTCGCGACAGACTTGATAACTCATTTGGACTATAATATCGCTAATTCATCAAATTGGAGACAAAATAGACGTCTTTGTAGGAATCCAAAGCATTTAGGAATAATTATTTGATTAAAAACGTGAGAAGTTTGTAGAAAGTTTTTTTCCAAGTCTTCGAGTCGATGCCCTGAAACAAAACTGGAACGAAACATTTGATCGCTGCTGTGCGTTTCATTTCCCGTATTTGAAATTGTGATTATTGATTCTAATTTCTATGTTCAACATTTGTGCAATAGGCTATTGTAGATCTATGCATGGGGTGTTACTTGCTTCCTTTTAGAGGATCAATTAAAATTGTTCAAAGAAATTACAATGTTGTCTAAAAGAGCCTGCCAGTTAAATATGAGAGCCTTTTCTGTATTTGATAGAACATCAACAATCTAAGAATACAACCACTTCATTTAAATTTCCAAATATTGCCTTGTATAAAATTTTGTTAAATGTATGATAATCCTTAAAGAATAACTAAATTCAATCGGAATTTTTCTTGACCTTCAAAAAGGTAATAATTACCACTGTTGCACTAAATATAGTCTTGGGTATTATGTAGATTTATAGGCATAAAAGAGTGTGACCTACATTTAGCTCCTTCCAAAAAGTTCCATTGTTAATCATACACACGTCAGAAGTAAACGATAGAATTCAGTGTAGTTTAATGCTCGAGTCCGTGCTACTTATAGTACAGAAATAATTTATTATCAATAAAAATGCAACGAAACTTTTTATCGTCTACCGTGCAAATACGGTAACCCTTTTACATTGATTTTAGGGTTTTCTGCAAATTAATCCTTCTAGTTGTTATTTTGATTTAATTATAAAAATAGCTCATTTTTCTCAAAAATAATTTCAAAAATAACTGAAATATAATATTTGCGGAAGTAAAAACAACATAAGATTTTGAATTATTTGCAATATTTACTTATAAACTAAGACTTATTTTAAAATACATTACCGAGAAACATATAAGTGAAGTAAAATTTTAAAAAAAAATACCTTTCACGTTATATAGAATAAGAATTAAAGAAAATTAAACAATTATTGCTTATTGAAAATTAAAGTTTTAAAGAAAAATTATTACTTCCGTAATGGGCTCTTAAAGATAAACAATCAAGGATTTTTTTTTTCTTTTCATTCATCATTTTTAAATATCTTTTAAAGGAAACGAAAAATAGAAATCAATTGAAAATTAGAAATTTCTTTTTATTTATTTGCCACTGGCATTTTGATGTAATCAGTTGGCTCATTAAGTTTTTCATTTGTGATATTTTTGCGGAAACTTTCTTAAAATAAGGAAAATATTCATGAAAAAATTGATTGTGCGTTTGTATCTCATATATTTATCTTGATATATTTTTCATTTTATTTTCTTGGGACAAAATAATTTGTAAATTAATGGTGATCTTCGAATTCTTGATGATAAATTACGAAAGATCGTTTTCATTCGTTTCTTTTTGATATTAGTGAATTTTACGTATTGAAAAAGAAAAGTGAAGAAATCGAAAGAAATCAGTTCTTAATTTATGGGTTTCATAAATTTCAAATAGGATTGTGTTTTACTGAAAATCTTTGATTTTATGCACTCTTAATATCTGTTTACAAATTTATGTAAAATCAATAATTTAAAAACTTCCATTTTTTTAAAATACTATTTAACGAAAATTTTACATTTCCTTAGAAGAAAATTTCATAAAGTTACACACACATATATATGTATATACATAAATATATATGTGTGTTCATGCGTCCTTCAGAACTTTTGAGTGTAAATTCAAGGGTTAAAATATCATGAAATTAAATAATGAAGCATAGTTAACGAGTGATTAGCATAATTAATAGCTATTTTTAAAAGAAACACAATAATGTCACTTTGTGATTTTAATTTATTTAAAGAAATATTTCTGTACATCTGCAGTTATAAAGCATGATTTTCGTTAAGTAGTGCATTATTTTTTATAGCGTTTTCAGGAGTATGTAAAATTTTAGAATCAGAATTTTGGACAAATACTTCGTTTATATTAGTACAAAAGGCTTCATATAAAATTTATCAATTTTATTTTTCGTAAAAAAGGAAATTAATCACTTTTTAATAACGTTGAGTAAATAGTGTAACATTTTATACAAATAAAAAAGTGATAGAAAATGTAACTGTAATTAGCATATTTTTGTGTTTGTATGTTTTAATTCTCTTACATAATAAATGCTACCAGTTAGCAAACATTTTAATAAAATTCATAGTATGTTTGATTTGATTGCATAATTCATTTATCTTCCATGATTTGTTCTCGTCCATATGAAGCTGAAAGGCTGCTTTTAAAGTAAAGAAATTAACATATATTTGGAAAACAACTAGTATTCAAAAATTATTTTAAAATCGGCTGTAAACATTAAACCATTCGGTCGGGAGATATGGGTGGGGAGAAATTTCAAACACCTTTACTCATTTGAAATACTTAAATAGCTCCTAATGAGAGAAATCTTGAATTAACAGTCTTTTATTACAAAAAAAAAAAAACCAGCAACGTGTCTTTAGCAGCTAATAAAATCTCATTTAATACCTATGTAGTTAATATTATAACCCCTTCATACTGGGTTTCACGTATGCTGTACGGGCACTAATATTTAATTTTCCTTACCTTTGTGATTTACACATATTTTTAATTCTTATGATGAGAGTAATTACGCTATTTGTTTTAAAAAGAAGCAGTGTTTGTCCATGGTACTGAAGTACTGCCTTCAATGGAAATTTCCATTGAAGGTAGGAATTAAGATTCATGAATTTATTCGTTAAGGTGGAAGAATTGGCAAGGCAATGTGTAATTTGAAACTTGAGAAAAGTGAAAATGGAGAGATAATCCCAAAAAGCCGATATTATGTCTGTCCTTATTGTAACGCAAGACTTAGTATTACACCATGCTTCAAATTGGGCATGCATATAAATATGCTCACACACCAGATCCACAACCAGTTGAAAAAGGTACGAATATAAATTTTGTTTTGTAAGCATGAAAGAAATTATTTTAAGATGTTTGAAACATTTTTCAAAGCATACAGTGTGCACTTATAAAACGCAAACATTTAGGGGGAGGGGAGGGGCTGTGTTCCACAATTATGAATTATTGTGAATACTTTAAAATTGAAAACTAAAATAAAATTCCTCCATTTTTGCATTCTGTTAAGTATTATGCCTAGTCGTATGCATTAAACAAATGTGCCTTTTTTGGAATCATTTAGGCAAAGAAAATTGTCCTCCTAAGGGTGTAATATGTGTGTGTGGTCCCTTTGGTCATAATTTCAGAAGATGAAATGGCATTCTGATGAAAATTAAAGCAATAGATCAGTTCTTCTCAAACTTTCAATACACGTGACCCACTATTCAATCGTCATTTTCATCGCGCCCCCCTCATTACAATAACAATGTATTAAATTCAATAATATCATACTTTGACACTAAAGCTACAATACGAATTTAACCTCTTATGTGCCACCGACGTAAATAAATGTCTCTCAGTCAAAGTATTAATTTTCTGGACGCATATATACGTCTTTCCAAAGTAGGATCTTTTCTGTGCAGTGCTATCTATAAAATTATTCCGAAGGCTTTGGAATGCCCTCCCCTCAATGCCCCTCCCCTCCCCTTTGCCTCCCCTCCCCTCAAAAGAAAAACATCAAAATACACTCATCTACATGGGTAACTGCGGCAGTGGGGAGCGAATCGTGTAACTTTTAATCGTCAGTTAAGGAATTAATTATAAACCGTACAAAATTATCAAGATAAGTGTTAATACAAACTCATGGGGTCACTGATAATTATCAAATTTGTTCTTAACTTAGTATTGTTAAACTAATAATAAAATAACTTGTACAGTACTGATACATTTATAAGTGTATTATATCAGTGTAAATGCGTATTTTATATTTTATTATATCAGAAAGTATTTTGTTTGTTTACTTTCGGTAAATAAATTTTTTAAGTAATCTTTTGTTTTCGACTTTTCAATAAGCTCGAGCCCCCCACGTAGAATTATAACGCCCCCCACAGTTTGAGAAACGCTGCAATAGATTACTTATTTAACATTATTTAGTAACAATCAGGGGCGTAGCTACCGCCGTATCAGCCGTATCAATGATACGGGGCCCTCAAGCTACAGGAGCCCCACCATGTGTAATTACAGTCCCACTAACAGGGCTCCCATATCTAAGAAAGGGACCCGAAAGAATTTTGATACAGGGCCCCCTTAGAGCTAGCTACGCCAGTGGTAACAATACAAAAAATGTAGGGAAGCAAGTGAAATAGAACATGTATTTACTCTATATGTCGTAAGGAGAGAAAAAAAAAAAAAAACTCCTGTAAGTGTCACATTTCACAGCTCATCCTTCTTCCCAAATTTATGTGGAGTTGTTATTAGCAAAAACCTAGAAACGTCCTTGCTTCTTTTATTTTGTTTTGGTCACAGAAAGTTTGCAACTCGTTACGAGAGAACTCGTAATAGGAAGAGAAGATATTTCACTTGATATATCCATCTATTTATGGAAGTTGTGATACTCCACTTCTTTATTTGCAACTCCTGCTACGGGATGTCAGAGACCAAAAAGAAATCACAAGCAACTCTGAGGAAGAAACATTTTTGATGTCAAGTTGTTAGTTAGCTGTTTTCAAGTTTATATGATATCCATGTAGTAGATGTTCCCTTATTTATATTTAAAGGAAAATTAAACTTAAAATATCTTTATTTAATTTGCAGAAAAAAATGAAATGTAATGATTAGATATGATGTTTACTTCACTAAATGATGATTTATATGAATCTAAATTTTCCTTAGAAAGTTAACGGGGGTGAAACAAAATAAATAATTTCATTTTATTAATTATAATAAGGTGTTCATCATATATATAAAGAGAGATATAAAATTGTAAAAATGGAAATTAATTATGCGTCCAGTCTGTGATTATGCTTCTCAGACTTTGACCCTCGCAAAGAAAGAAGAGGTCAATATTGCCATTTGCGAGAAAAAAGATTCTGATGACCATTTTTAAAGGAATTAAGAAAGTGATTTTTATAGAAGAGCAAATGCTGAAATTTACGAAAATTATAAGGACATTGATGTAATAAAGTTCATCAAACTAAGTAGAATTATATTTGCAGAGCATATTTGCTGTTTTGATACTATTAGCCCAACATGTAAGATCTTCAAACATAAGCCTATGGGTAGTAGAGCTGGATGACGAACTACATTGGCTATACTACATTAACACGGATTTCAAAACCACAAGAGTTTGGAACTGGTAGGAACTGGTGACGATATATAAAAATATTCTGATGCCCACCAGGGGCTGTTAAGCCAACGATGATGATGATATTAAGAGTACCAGGACATGCTGGAAAGAGTAAAATACCAAGCATATATCTTTAAAAAATTCCAATAGAGATTAGATTTTTTGTGATCATAATAAAAATAGATTAATCATTCTGTAGTAATACAAAAATAGTTTTTAGTTAATTTTTTATTCTGTTTAATTTAAGTTGGACTTAATTTTTAAGATCTCATAATACATGTTGATGTTTAAGTGCAATTTTTTACAAAAGTATCCCTTAAATATGTAAAATATTTTTTTTTCAAATATGTAAAACAATACACAAAAAACAGTGAACTTATTTCTTAGTAAAATATTAAAATAGTTTCTTTAAAAAATGGATAATTTTGTAATTTTGAAAATTTCTATTAGATCTCTTTTTTCATACATAGAACTGTTTTTAAAAAACTATGTACTACTTAGAAAAAAAATATTACTATATACAAAGGTATCTTGTATAGAAGTACAAAAAGTTTGGAACCATGCAGTGAAATAGTTATTTTTAAAATTGTACCTAAAAATAAAAAATTATACTTTGGAGAAAAGTGAAAACAAAAACATTTGTAAACGTTTGATTACATTTTTTTCAGTTATTTTTTTCATATTTTAAAGATTTTTTATCAAAAACATATAAGTGTTATAAATTCTTAAATTCAGAAAAATACGCACTATTTTTAATACTGCTAGTGAATGTGTATGATGTTCTTATTCCCCTTTAAGGTGTATTAGCCACAAATAATTTTTAATGCAGAAATACTAAAATGTCTCATAAGTATTTCTGCATTAAAAATTATTTAATCATTAGTTAAACTAATGAGGACTATAATAAGTATGAATTATCCTTCTCTCTCACTAGTATTTCTGCATAAAAAAAATTATTAAAGAAATTATTATAAATGGTACTTATTCATATTAAAGAATTAGCAATAATACAGTTTTAGGATGAAAATAAAGCGGATGTAAATGGATACAGTACATAAAAAATGACTAAAAGTGTTTCATAGACTTATGTAGTTATTTAGAAGTTTAAAAATCTTTCTAAGGCTTCGCATTATGATATTGTTTTCCCGAATGTTTAAGCACTTTTCAGAAAATTTTATAAGCTTGCACGGTTTTGTATATTTAATAATCATATGTAGCTTCGTGAATACTTTTCTTTTCTGTAAAATGATCCATTATATAAAAATAATACTTCATTTAAAGTTATAAAATCATATTTAGTTAATATAATGTAAAACAAAAGTAGAAACAGAAAAGATTTGAAAATATACAAAATATATAAAAAGGAACAAATTTAAAAAAAAAAAAATTAGAAAGAATAAAAGATAAAAAAGAATGAAAGAATAATTTTAGAGAATAAAAAAAGCATTTAAAATAAACAATATAACATTTCTGTACATTTAAAAACATTTTACTGAAAACATTAAAGAACAATCTAGTTTTGTTTACTTTAGTATTTAATAGGCGTCTAATCCCAAACAATCAATTTTTAATTTAATCAAACATTTTTGTAAAGATTGATACTATTCATACATACAATGAAAATTGTTGTTTTATTAATTTTATGTTGCCTCTCTGACAGTTTTCCTTCTTACTTACTTGTAAAAAAAATAGAAAATAAGCGATGATAAACATCCTTTATGTGATGTTCCTAATCCAAACTTTAATCCTTTTGCTCCATAAGCAGGATTAGTTGAACTCTAAGAGCAAAGCATCAAATATTTTTTAATGAATTTGAATGAAAAATCGATAATGCTGTTTAAAAATGTGTAGCATATTTTCTTTTACAGTATATTTTCCTGGATTGGAATTTTTCGAAGCAATTAATTTCGTTTAATATTCAGCACTATTTTTCTTTTATCATCTGTAATTAATTATTAAGCAAAAAAGGACAATTTTTTTCAGTCCTAATGAATGACATCAATTTTTTTTTCTTTTTTTTAAAGTACACATATCTATTTTTTTTTCCTCATCATCAAAAGAAATTATATTAGTTCACATTAGAATTGTGTCACTGTTCAAATATCTTAAAAACTATTTATTTAAATTTTTATCATTGTTTTAATATAAGTGAATGATAACCAAAATGGGAATTTGGGTTTAAAAATGATTATTTTGCTTAAAATATGCATCGTAGTTATTTTTTACTATAAATTAAGTATTTACTCATTTTTAAAGGAAAACGACTTATTTAATATATTTCGTAAATAATATTTTTTTCTATAATTATTTATACCGATATTTAGTATTCTTCAAGTTAATGAAATAAAATTTCATTTTCTGAAAGAGTATCATTTATTTAATACAAGCAATTGTTGTTTTAAAAAAGTTATTTCCTCTGATAAGATAGGATAGTTAGTAGAAACACAAATATTTAATCAAGATATTCCACTTACAAAAATATATATCCTTAACCCTACGTCGAGAGCCCCTCTGAACGAAACAGAATCAGGTGCATCTAGCTTGAGCAGCTACCAACATAGTTTGACCTCTCTCCCTAATTATTTTTGATTCAAAGCACTGGCATTGGATAAAGTACACTGGTGTGCAAAACTTAAGCAACAATGTAAAAATTTAGCAGATAGCTATGAAATTGCAGAAAAGGAGGTCTGGAGATCAGTACAGTGAACACGTAAATCAGTAGAAACGTGATGCGTATGCAAATATCAGGAACAAAACGTCAGAAGCGATGTGAGCGTACGCAAAACGCGTGATGTCGGCGCGCGCTGCTCAACAGTAGAATAAAATGAAGGACGGAGACGCAATTTAACATATTCGCTGCAAGTGCCAGTGAGTCAGTTCGTGAAATATGGCTAGACGAAATCACCTGGACGACTTCACACGTGGAAGAATGATCGGAAAGCTGGAAGAGGGGCGTATTGTCACCAGTGTAGCCGCAGAGTTCGGAATCAACAAAAGTGTCGTTTCGCGCGCTTGGAAAGCGTTCCAAACCACAGGTACAGCTGTTTGAAAGGTTGGTGGTGGCCGCCCGAGGACGACAACAGCAGGGGATGACCGATATATCATCCTGCAGGCGAAAAAGGTCGACACCAGTCAGCAAGCGCCATTGCTCAGAAACTCTGTACAGCAACAGGTCAACATGTATAGAGGTTTACTGTGGCCAGACGCCTTCACAAAGGGGGCCTGTTCACCCCCCGTCCTGAACGCTGCCTCCCGTTGAAAGTTGGCCACCGAAGCCACCGTTTACAGTAGGCCAGAGAGCACAAAAACTGGACAGCTGATCAATGGAGTCGTGTCCTCTTTACGGATGAGAGTCGGTTCAGTGCCAGAAGCGATTCTCAACGCGTTTTGATTTGGAGAGAGATCGGGACCCGGTTTTATCCCAGTAACATCAAGGAAAGACACCGTTACGGTGGTCCTGGAGTTCAAGTCTGGGGAGGCATTATGCTGAACGGGCTAACTGAGCTTCACATTTTCGACAGAGGGTCTGTAACCGGGGATCGCTATTGTGAGGAGGTACTTCTTTCCCATGTGCATCTTTTCCGAGTTGCCATTGGCCCAGACTTCATTTTTATGGATGACAATGCACGGCCACATCGCACTCTTGCTGTTGAGGAGCTGCTGGAAAGTGAAGATATCACTCGAATGGATTGGCCAGCGTGCTCCCCAGATTTAAATCCCATCGAACATGTGTGGGATGCTTTGGGGAGACGTATTGCCACACGCTTACATCATCCGGAGAACAACCAACAACTCAAACATATGTTGATTGAGGAATGGGCACTCCTACCTCAAGAGATGTTGCACCAGCTGGTTCTGAGTATGCTGAGACAGTGCGAAGCAACCATTGTAGAAAGGGGAGGGCATATACCATATTAAGGAACATCTGCTTGTTGTTCTTCCTGTTGGATAGACAATCATAAGTCATGATACTATGCGTTCAATAAAGCTTGTTTTTGCTTGATTCCATACCGTATGCGTTGTATTCCTTTTTCAGCACCGATGCTTTTGTCATCCTTTACGTACATAATACTCTCCCTCATTTCAGAATTTCATGTCTCTCAGATGATTTTTCATGAAGTTATGGCAATAAACCCACCTGTTGCTTAAGTTTTGCACACCAGTGTATAAAAAAGGAAATACTCCAATTTGCACGAAAAAGAACCAGTTTAATGAACAAAATGAAGCTTAAACTAAAACATTCAGAATTGGTAGTTTGACTTAAAATGAAAATCAAAATTGGACTAGCAAAGTAGCATAAAAGTAAAAACTGGAAACACTAATAGTATAAAGAATTTTCAGATATGGGTCTATCATTAAAATATATTGCAATACATCACAGGAAAGACTTATTTTGAGTGAAGTGAATGATTGCAATAAGAAACTCACCGAAGTTAGGACACAATAGGGTATTCTCGGCCTAACAAGCCAGAGAGGGGTTTGATCAAAACAGGTAAGGGTTGAGCACATACTGTACTGTGGCGTGATAATCATCGCCAAGAGTCAGGGAACTTTTGGAACACTTGTTCCACTCAACCACCTGGAGTAAGAAGGGCATTTAAAAAACTGTTTTCTGGCCTATAACGCCAAATTCGTCCAGCAAAGGTTAATTAGAGTTACCAGGGGATTGTGACAATTATCGCATGAAATGTACTTCGCTTTTATCTGAAGTCATGTATTAAAATAATATCAAATTATTCCTTAACAATTATTATCATTTCATTACATATAGGCCCAAAAGGGCTTACGTAATCCTCGTAAATCTAAATAGAATCCAGAGATAAATATGCCTTTTCTAGAAAAACCAATTTAAAAAATTATGCACTTTTCAATACAAGAAATGGGTAGTAAAATTAGAGATATATTATTATAATATAACAAAAGTATTCACACACAATTACTTGAGATGATTCTTTAATTGTTTTTTGCAAAGGAAACAATACGTATTTACACAAAGTAAAATATTAGTCGTGCTATTTTTATAGTTTATAAACATTTTCATTTTCTTTTTTATAATTTGTAGGGCTGCAAGAACGAACAATAGACTGTTAATTTGTTTCCTTTTTTCCCATTTCTTTCCTTTAAATATATTTTGAATCTAGGAGCAACTTCAGGCCGTATTTAAACCTTTGATAATTTTGCTCTTAACATGCTAGTTCTCTAATAACCATGTCATATTTTCTACAGTTATTTAATTTAATTGGTTTCTTTAATAGCATCATACTCTAAAGAAAAAGCAGTGCACTATCAACCTCTTAACTTTGCGGGATTTTTTGATTACTAGAATCTAAATTGGCCCCACACTCTACATTTTCTCACCGTGCTGATGTGAAGACTGAGTTTCAAAAGATTTAACATATGTGTGGGCTGGTTTATACAATCTGTCCTTATTGACGCTTATGTTAGAACCCGCGACTTTGTAGGAGAAAAATAAGTAGGCTAACACAACCGCATCATTTAGTTTAAGCAAAATAATTTTTTTAAAAAATTAGAAATTCAGTAGTGGAATGTCAGAAATACAGCATCAATGACGAAATCTATCAGACTTACATGTTAATTTATTTTAAAATTTATGTGAGTGTTATATTTATGACTAATATTTTTAGCTGGTTTTTTTTCTAAGTATTAAAAAGTAGGGTATAAAATTTTTAAAAAAAATGATTCTCAGAACAAAAAACATAACATTGATAGTAATACTTAATTATACGTTTTGAATTATATGAAGTGTAACGAGAAGCCCATTCTTTTCTGATATTATTTAATTTTGTATTACTTCATAATACCCCGTATGAAATATATTCTATACTTCTTTATTGCGTGTTTATTTGTTTAGATATTTAAGTGAATAATTAAGGTATGACTAAGCGTCCAAACTATAAGAACGTTAAGCTACTGTTTATAAAATATGCGCGTACAGCTTATCCTAGGACTATTAGGAAAAACTTTAACGGGAGGTAGAGAACATCATAAGGATTCAGATTTTCACAGCAATCCATGGTCGGAAAAGTCTTCGTTCGGCAACAAGTGGCGTTGTTCACAAGAGCATCTGAGAAAACACATCAGCAGTAGCGCAGTCATTGAGCTGGCTGTCACCTCTCGCAGAGGAGTATACGTTAGTTTTTTCGAACACCTAGCTGGCAGATAAGTTTTTATTCACTAGTTGGTAAAAAGAAATGCCCGAACAGCAGAAAGGAACCCACAGAATGTTGCACCGGATGCCACTATGTATACTAATTTGCATCACAATTTGAGTTAATAATCATTACGAGGTAAGAGGCATAGTGAGGGTGGACCACGAGTGAAGTGAACTTCCAGAATAGAACAAAATGTGTTGAATACCTTTCGAAGGAATCCGAGAACCAGCGTACGAGCCGTCGCTGCTGCCGTAAGAGAATCTCGTAGAAGTGTACATCGTGTTTTGCAATGTGAACACAAACCATTATAATCATACCATTTTAAAAGTACACCGTCTTTAATTATGATAAAATTAAAATAAAATTTGTGGCCGGTGCAGTTCCCGTGGTTCTTTGGCGTGCAATCTTTCTTTACCCGTGTGTCCCCAAACCCTGGATCAGGTGCATATATGCAAGCTAGGGTTTCGTAAAATTGTTCCGTACTCCACTGTAGACGATGGCCAAATGATTGCGGTAATGCAGGTGTGCTTCCCCCCAATGCCGTGAACAACTCCCCTTTTCCCCAACAAGATGTTTCCGACCATGGCTTGCTAGGCAATCTGAATCCTTGAGATGTCTTCTACCACACCTTAAAGTTCATCCAAATGATCTTGGAACATCCCGTATATGTGTAAGAGGCACACGAATTTACATAGAAATTAAAACCACCCCTTTTATAAAAATAACTCACAAATCAAAATCGTTCCATGCTGGCTTTCAGGTACAGAGAAGGGATTCCCAACACTCTTAAAATTCGTACGATTCCTGTTCTACATTTTCATAATTAATCTGCCTAGAAATATGTATTAATATATATATATATATATATATATATATATATATATATATATATGACATGTTTTGAGCTAGAATCAAACTTAGTTTTAAAAAAGGTCTTTATTTGATGAAATCTATACAAGCTCTGACGCAGAGAGGAGAGAAAAAAGAACGCCACGGTGAAAACTAAGTGGGTTAACATAAACACAGATGTTCTAAGTATCCGGATTTTAGGGAGTGTACTTAAAAGTTAATGCTGACATTATAGAGCTTTAAATATGCGATCTGGAATTGACATGTTTATTGGCCAGGCCATATGTTCGGAAGAAAAATAAATGGGAGATTAGTTTGATACTTGAAGATGAAATGAAAAATATGAGTTGGCTAGATGGAATTTAATTTTAATCTAATTCAATTATCGTTATATATATATAAGTTTATCAATACTGTTGGGGTGCAGCGGTGCAGCTTGAATATATTAGATAAATCTAGATTCGAGAACCGCTAATCGTGTCAATTATTTCCTAACTAAACTGTAATATCTATTCTAGACGGCCTATATTCAATTTTAATATCCTTTTAAGCTCTATATCTAACCTAAATAATAATAGGTCATTTTGATTGCATAGATATGAATCCTGTATCGGAAAACTATATAGAAAGCCCCTTTTAGCTCTTACACATTTACTTAAAGTTCAGAAAATATACAAAACATCACTGAGAGAAATATAATTGAAATAACTAAACAAAATCAAACATAGTGATATAATAAAAACAAGAAAACTTATCGATTCAATTATATATAGTTTGATAGTTTTTAAAACTTCTAACTTTTGCTCAATTTTTCATCACAGAGATATTCCAACTTTTGTAAGAAGATTGTTTTAGTCTAAATATTATAGTCAAGTTGCTGCTAATGAACGGTAGGTTTAAATTTAAATGCTTCAATCTCAGTATTAAATTTGCAAACCATGGAATAATTAGACTGATATATATTAAATGCAGGTAATCTCTTAAATCTTTGCTTGATGTAGGGGAAATCTAATGCATGCTGATATCGTCTTAGTTACTTCATTAGGTTTGACATGTTTCATGTAACTATTAATATTCTAAAATTTATCAAAAATTAGAAGAATATAAAGCGACACATAAGAACTGTTCTCTTTAAGACAGAGAAAATTTCACAAAAGTAGTCTATTTTATTGACAACACACATCCAACAACACTATTGCATATTGATCTGCAAAACGCATTTCACTTCAATTATTTTCATATTTTTATATACAGGAAATGAACAAGAATGTGATGAGTAAAAGATGTAGAATCGAAATTAAATCACTTCAAATAAAAATAGCAACAGACACTAGTATGCCGATTCAATTTATAAGTTATCAAGTGCAGTGCCACAACCCATTATGTCGTTTCATCGTGATGTTGATTCATCAAATATGTTCAAAAAAATTTCATGAATTTTCATATAAATTTTTTAAGGGTGTATATATTTATGGATGTAATTTTAAAGAAACATAAAATCAATATTAGTGGCGTATTTTCTAGATTATAATTTTATTCTTCAAAATAAATATATGTTTACATAAAACTAAATAGGATTTCTCTTTAAAATGACGTAAATGCAATTATCCATGATAGATGTAACTTATAACAAGATTTTAAAAAATATATATATATAATTATCTTTGGTCGATTATCAAATATGTAATGGTTAATATAATAATAAATCATTCCTTTTCTCCTAAATTTTCTAAAATCGATTTCCTCTGTGAGTTCTGAGAAACCGTTATTAATAAAAGCCATGATTTACTTCAGATTCATTGTTTGTTAGCTGTCGAATGTTAATTAAACATTTTGTGTTATAATTAGTTTTTAGAATATGGCAGCTGTTAATAAACTTCCCTTACTTTTATATCATCTTCCTCAATTTATGTAACAATTAATCAATGTAAATTTTAAATTCAAATAATTAATATTTAAGTGTAATGAAAAGTAAAATTAGACACACACACACACACATATATATATATATATATATATATATAATTAAAAATGTCATAAAAATAAAGTGTTACATATTATATGTCTCTTTAAGAATTCAGAACGCTGTAGTAAAAAAATCTAAGACAAATACAGCAAAAAAGAACATACGAAAGAATACAGAAAACAATTGAAGTATTATTTGCCTTTTTTTATTGGTTTTCTGAGTAGAACACTTAGTTACACGGTATACATGATAGTCTAGTTCCTACCACACTCTACTCAACGTAATACTATAAACGTTATTGATAGCATTTGTAATTCAAAAACTTGGTCTTTTACGTAAGACCAAGTTTTGAACCCTCATTGACCCGTAATGTAGCAAAAATGCATGGAATGATTACACATGCTGTAGAAAACATTGAAAGCAGCTTGTTGAGCTGGGTATGACAGAAACTGGACCGTTGCATTGATATATGCCATGGAATCAGGGTTCACATATAAAACAACTATAAAATATGTAAATAAAACTTGAACAGTGTCTGTATTCTTCCATATATTCTAATTGACAATAAACGTCATAGCTTTTTTTTTAATTTACCCGAGCACCCCTAAACCATGGGGGAGGGGGGGAGGGGATTATGAATAGCCCTGTACCTTAAATCGTTCTACATTCCCTTTGATAATGAGTATACAAATAAAAGTAAATTTTTGTTTGTGTGTATTCAAAAAGCTTTTATATTATGAATATGTAATTAAATTTGATTACTGTGAATATATCATTTTACTTTTTTATATTGAGAATATTTAATTGTGTCATAAGGTCTGTTGCACAAACTTAAGTTCGTTTTTTGTGAGTCAAACGCATTAGGGGTTTTAAATTTCGTCGTTGAAGATCATCAGCAACATTTTTGAAAAATTGTAGTATTTCATACATGTTGTTCTAAATCACTTAGAACCATGTCACTTTAAATAGAAGTGTGTAGATCTTTCTCTTTATCAAAAGAAAAAGAAATAAGAAAGGCTTATCGGAGATCTCAAAGGCTTTTAAGCATTTAGGTATCAAAAGGTTATCCATTTATTGAACGTTTAAGATGTTTTCCGAAACTAACAGTGTTTCAGACAGTAGTGGAAACGTTTGTCCTTACTCGCTGAGAGCATCAGTTCTCGCAAGGTCGAAAATTCGGCGAAATCATTATCAAATGAAGACTCTTTTTGTTTAACAGATGAATCTTTCAATAAGAACAATGTGTTATATAGTAATCGAAGACCTTAGACTAAGAGGGTTATCGATGAATAACTGGCCATTTTCACATAAAGTGTTTAAAACGTCCAAAAGCAAAAGTGCTCTTAAAGTGACATGCTTATAACGGTTAGACAAAATCTGTTTACTATGAAAAAATTTTGACACCAAGGTCTTTAGCCATTACAATAAACCTGTATTTACAAGGAGTGGCCTAGAAGCTAAAAAGAAGAAAAATGAAGTGCAGAGAGAAAGCTCATCATCCGGCTTCCGCCATGTTTTCTTGGAACTTCAGCTAGGAAACGTCTCAGAGATTCTCTTTTGAGAAAGTGGGAAAAACATGGCACAAGTATATTGAGACACTATCTTAGAACTAAATGGAATCCTCTGAACGTAAACCTGATCAATAGAAACGATTGGGTTTTCTTTTGCACTCTGTATCTCCGACTTTATCTACTTAACTCTGCTGCCGTCACTCGAATTTGAACAGACATGACGATTTTTCCTCTTAAACTTAAATCCATTTAAAAATTCCAATAAAATCATTACTGTATAAAAGTAAGCCGTAATTTATAGTTTATAATCATTCCAAATTCCACAAGTTCTATATCCAGATCACACCGGCCCTGATCACTTACCTCAGAACAGGAAAAACGCAATCTCACATATAATACCACGTTCCCTGAAGGGATGACATATATGTAGTCATGATCCTAAACGTATTAAAAACGTCTTTAACTTTTAGTTACAGATTAACCCTCCAAGCGGTCTGCACGTAAAATTCCGCCATTCTAGAGATGCTTTTTTCTGCCTTCAAGCAAGATTCCCAAAAGTGGCTGAGCCGCATTCTTAAAAATACGGCTCAACCGTTTTTGAAAACCCCCAAAAACAAAAAAGGGGGGCATTTTAAAGCATCCCCAGAATGGCAAGACTTTAAGGGCAGACCGTTTGGGGATAAAATCCCCTATTCACTCCCAGTGCCACCTTTTTTGACATAGCATGCGTAGGCAGCGTATTTGGGGGGGCCAAATAACAAATTTTCTCGGGGAAATAAATTAATTCTTTGAAAACACTATCAATGCCTTTTTTATTATATTAAAGCCTTCGGCCTTGTTTTAAACAGAACAGCATAAATCAAATCTACTTTCGAAGGACAATATATGACCGGTCAATTAACGCGGTTTGAGAGATGGATATACCGCTTTAGCGTTAAGGAAAGTAGACATAAAAACTTCATAGATTTGGGTCGTACACGTTGAGACTAGCTAGACTGAAAGAAGCCCTTGTAAAAAAAAATGTAATCAATTTAAAAAAAAAGGTGCATGATGAAAAAATTTAAAAATCAAACAAAAATACTATAAAAATTTTAGTTTTGAAAATCAATAAAAATTTTTGTTTTTTTCTCCTGTTAATTTATCAGATCTAATGACACCATTTGATGGATAGTATGTTTGTGCGTACGAATAATAATTTTTTTAGTGAAAGTTTGTTTTAAAAAGGCACTTTTTGAGCTTGATTTAAAAGGAAAACGGACGTTCTCGATGACAAAAAATAACAAAATCTGGCTTTTCGAAGAACATTATTTTCAAAAACAGAAAGACTCCATTAATAAAAATTGTGTCATATAATCATATACTTAAATATAAAACAAAAATTATTAAATATAAAAATTTTTAAAATAAAGGATTCAAAAAGTACACACCAAAATGTTTTCGGATGCAGGTGCTCTTTAGGTACATGATCATTCCTTTATAACATATAACACCACAAAACATGCTGTTTTAGTTCAAAAATTTTACCTTTATTTAAATGTAATAGATCATATTTTATATTTCCTTGCACAGTTTTTTTTAAAAAAATTTTGAATTTTGATTTTTTAAAATTTTGAAAAAAATGGCTTTTTTTTTTTTTTTTAGAAATTGAGCAAAAAAAGAAAAATATTAACATTTCAGAAAATAAAATTAGTGCATTAAATACATTATCATGACAAAAAGAACTCATCCAAGTTTCTTTAAAAATATAACAAATAGATTTTTCTACACATGTACCAAAAAAACTAAAAAAAACACATTTAAAAAATTGAAAAAACTAAATAAAATGATGCACTTACCAAGATTTGTTTAAAATTTAGCACTTACTCATCTTATTTTGACTGTTCTAAAGCATCCTACTTTTTTAATTTGTCTTTTTGTTTTTTTGGGTTTCAAACAAAAGCCATCTCAACTTCACAAATTCTGACGGGTTCAATTTTGCGAAAACCTTCCAAGTGTTGATGCCTGGTTGTTTTTAATCTTTTTAAAACTTCTTCCCTTGGGATGCACCTTCATTAAAGCATATAACTGCGTCCATAAAACCCATTTTCAACCATTTTACCTGGCAAATATCACAGGTTTTGTTCGTATTTTGCATTCAAAGCAATATTTTGATAGGCACTCAAAATCAATAACTTTTCCATTATCGAGAGAAGTTGCCGTTACAACGCCATTCTTTGAAGAGTGTCCTCTTTTCTGTCAGGTCCCACCAAGAGCAATTGCTATGTTCTTACTGTGTTCATTTTCAATGACAGCTTCATTAACGCTGTTAACCATTGAACGAGATGAAACAGTTTCCAACGCTTTAAAATTGGCGTGTACAGTCTTTCAAATTTAGCTGGAGGAGGAAGTAGTTCATCAGTGCACAAAATAGCTGAGCTGCACTTTTGCCAATTCAATGCACCTCATGCCAAACAAACCTCAAATTTACTTCATATCCATCTGACACGGTATTTGAAGTCATTGAAGAATGACCAGAACCACAATACTTGCAAGTTGCTGACACACTGGTAGCAAGGCCTTTGCGACTACTTTTATTTTCAGCAACATCAAAGCAGAAAGATCTATCACAATATCTGCATTTTGCAATATTGTTGAAAATATCATTGAGCATATTTAAGTCAATAATAACATACCTGCTTTGAGTTTCAACTGAAAAATTATCTTCATAGTCCTTAAAAGATACTTCACTCTTCTCAATTTTCTTAGATGTACTGACATTAACTCGTTCACTCTCAGCATTTACAGAAGTGTTCTTACGAATTAAACGATGTTTGACTTGCCCAAACTTTTTTGTTCGAGGCATTGCAGATATTAAAAATTCTCGCACAATTGCAAAAAAATTGAATGTAAACAAAAAAAGTAAATTAGCAGTCAAAATACGAAGTTCGTAACTCACGTGTTTGTAACTCAAGCACAAGAAAGCAAAACGTTTAAAATTCCCACACAGCTTGGGTATAAACAAGATTGAGTTGAGTAGTTATAGTCCTCAAACCACAAGAATAAAATAAATAAATCAGATTAAATGATATAAAAACACCAATCTACATAAAAGCATGCTTCGGTAAGCTGTAAGATAGGCGTGGCAGTTGACGTGAGATAACGTAAACAACAGGCGTGACAGCGGTTGCTTGCATTTTAAAACCGCAATTACTCGGATATTAAGCTTTAAACCTATACATTTTTGGAATCAGCATTAAATCTACTTTTTTTTAAGATCAAAATTGAAAAATCGATTTTTTCAGGGTTAGAACGTCCCTGTTATCTTAAATATTAGGAAATTATTTTTTGAGAGTTTATTTTTACATTTTTTAACAACACGTACTGTTACGTGGCACTGAAAATTATTCAAAGACAAACCAATGATATTTTTGTATTTTTTTATTTTTGATCATGGCATTATTCAAATACATTTAAACAATTGCAAAAATAAATGGAAGTACATGTAAATCATTCTGTTTCCATTAAATACTATTATTATACTCTTATATTTTATTTCACTTCAGTTTTCGTTTCCTCATAATTTTCTTTCCCAATACTCCTACCAAAAACACAAACAAAAAAAGAATAAGACAGCGTAATGTATTCCACTTCGAAATTATCTCATCCTACCTGATGTGGTCGTAACCTGCAATCGTTTAAAAAGTAGTATCAGATAATTTACGTTGGAGGAAACAAATCTTTTCTTTTGAATCAAAGAAACTAAGTTCCAAATACAATATTTCTAATCGAAATTGCCATCCATTCTTCCAAGTAATTGGTATCTTTTATCCAACTTCTTTCACTTTGTTCGCTTTTTTTTTGAAAAATTTCGTCACGTCGAACGGATGGTGCCTAAGCCCGTGCAAGGAAATGATTACAGCCACTGCAATTTCCTTTTTTCCTTTTTCTAAAACCAAAGATAGAATTGATGGATATAAGTTTTACGCTATTTTGAAGCAACTTAAAGAAACTTATTGTGACAGTTTACAGATATTATTTAAAACGTGCATTGAATTCTAAGCATTATATTCTTCCTTTTATAGTCGAAAGGACTATCTATTTTTATTCATTGGATTTGCATCAATTGAAGTAAATGAAAATAGAAATAAAAGCATATCAATCATTTCAGATAATTGATCATTGCCAGCAGTTCGTTGATTATTTATGAAAACTATTTAGGATAGACCTCATTTTTTCAACAAAATGGTGA
>BMAV01012328.1:588764-599470 GCA_019973955.1 Trichonephila inaurata madagascariensis | reverse complement strand
AAAAAGTGGTTAACACAGAATGGTGGTTAAATTTTGAAATTATTTTTTCTCTGAAAAATTTAAACTCTCTAACTCAATTTTTATCTTGTACTACCCATTGTTTAACTACCCTAGAGATCTTAGGTTTGATATTACAAAATTTCTCAGTGTAAGCAGTTACGTTCAATGTCCTTCGCTTAGAACTACTATTAAAAGATTAATATTATTTTTTATGTTCATTCTTATTAACGTTGTTCAAACTGTGGGGCGCGCCTCCCTAGGTCTGATTTCTCTACGTGGAGACCGTAAGCATATCAAAAAGTCGAAAAAAAAAAAAAAAGGTTTAAAAGATTTATTATTAATTTACTGAAAGGAAGAAAAGCAAAATGCATTGTGAACAATGAAAAGTAATATAATACATATCCTAGTACGAAAAAGTAACTAAACAATTTATTACTTAAAAGAAACATATGCAAAATTTAATACCTACTTTGATAATTTGTACGGTTAATAAATAAGGTCATATTGCAGATTTAGCGTAAAAGAACATTATTATTGCATTCAATACATTATCATTATATAAGGGGGGCGATGAAAATTATGATTGAAAATTGGGTCACTAATTTTGAAAGTTTAAGAAGCTCTGGAGTATATAGTTCCCGTGTTTTTAACTATAGAGTTTCTCTCACAAGAAATATCTATTACAACGCAGCACAAATTGGCGGAAAAATCTTTACTAAAATAATAAAATGAATTATTTTATTACTTTATATTGCTAGACTAAAAAGTACTTTTTTCACTTTTTCTTGAAATGTATAACAGAGTAATAACATAAAAAAGCTATTTTTTTTTTCAAAAATTCTTCTCAATGAAGATTGAAGATTATATTATTTCTGCTTAACTAATACAAATAACACAGATAGTGTCCAAAGACCTATTTATTACAGGCTTCTGTGATCTCAGAAGCAAACTACCACTAGACTAAAGGCTATTTCTGAGAGTATTAACAACAGATAGTTGGAGAGATAGCCAACCCTTTTCGGACATAGCAGCCTAGATGTGTCACTCAGATAATAGCCATATTCCAGACAAGCTTATCCCAAAGTGGTCATCGCGAAGAGATATCACTCCGGCCAGTGGTCAGTGAAGCGGTCAACCCCTTCTAAAGAAGAGATAGCTGACTGACCAAATATCCGAAATGCATCCATGAGAGCTAACTCTATCTGCACCACAGAATTTCCTGTCTGGACAGTACAGAGGAAAAGGGCTTTTGTTAGGATTAAAATTTGGGGTTGTGAGTCAGGATAATTGTGCCTTGTATAGTGTTGGGGTTAGGGACAGTGCGTGAATTAAGGGATTTGTGTAGTTAAATCCCAAATATTGTTACTTCTCAGTATTGTACTGTTTCATGCCTTTCTGGATTTTCCATGTAAGGCTCAATATGCTTTCCTAAAATGAAATTTTAAAAAATGTAAGCATTTTAAATCAGTACTCAAATGAAACTTGAATTTAAATTTGAAAATATAGATTTGTGTCACTATTACAAGGCAAATAATGAATTGTAAAAATAAAGCATAATTTTAATCTCTTTATCTAATAATTTTCACAAATCAATAATAACTTTAAATCAATTTTTTTTCAATTTATAATAACTTTAAAACTGTTCAAATTCAACGCTTACTATTTCTTAAGTATGTCAATACTAGCCGGCTGGGTGGCGTAGTTGGTTTGTCGCTGGCCTTCTGCACCCAAGGTTGCGGGTTCGACCCAGGCCCAAGTCAGTGAATTTTCATGATGCGGAAAATTGACAGCGGCCATGTCGTATGATTATGCGGCATGTAAAAAATCCTCTGGAGAGCTCGTTTGGCTCGGTTGCCCTCGGCAAAATTAAATTCCTAAGTTCAATTTCGCATCGTCAGAGCTCAAGTACCTCTCTCTGGGGAGAAAACTTGGCGTCAAAATTACTTGCGGGAATTGGTATCACCTTTATGGTGCCGAAATAAAAAGTACACCAGCTACCTGAGGAATGAACTAGGTTTGCAAAGGTAAAAAATACCAATACGCAGCCCCATTAGAGGGAGAAAAAAGTACAGTTGAACCTGTTTTGTGCGGTTGATAGGAACCGCATAAAAATAACCGCACAAAAAATATTCGAAAATTTCCTTAATTCATACATATAACAAGCAAATTCGTTGAAATACTGCAGAAATTTTTTTTATGTGGTCGCACAAAAATAAAATCGCATAAAAAAGGACCACACAAAAGCAGGTTCTATTGTATGTCAATACTTTTAACACATTAAATATATCGAGACTCAAACGTCCTCCCGTTGATGGCGAGTGGAAGTTAGGAGAAGGGGATGCCAGCTCAAGTGTTATCTTCGCCACTTGATCATGGTTCAAAATTACGAGGTCCATCGCCAAAAGCCCTCGAGTAGTTCAATAGGGCGACGTGAAAATTCACTAACTTACCAATAATTCTGTAGTATTAAAAACTTAATAGTTTGAATAACTTGTATCTATCACTAAATATTGTAATTAATAAAAAAAAATCAATAATTTAATTCCTTAAGTCTAGCGCTACTCATTAATTTCCTCCATACATCACAAAACTCATAGACTTCGTAAGTGATTAATTTATATATTTTTAACGTAAAGCGTCCTTAAATTTATCAATATACTGGAAAACACTTATTTTTTTTAATTTTTTTTTTATTAAAGCTAGCGAAAGCAAAAATTGATTTGACTTTTAAATGTAGGAAACATGTATTGAGTATATTGTACATAGAAAAAAGAACATTGGAAAATATTTGAACAAATCCAAAGATATTGCTAGGTTGCAAAATTAGATCAATTAATTAATTGTGAAACATTTTTAATGGAAACAAATTTTCTGAATCTGAGTCTTGTTCTATAACAATGGGCACACACAAAAGCAGTTCTGAAAGTATAAATTTTTCATCAATTCTATATTACCTTACCAATACAATATAGAATACACAATTGATATAAAGCCGGGGTGGGCATTAAGTCGATCGCGATCGAGCGGTGGACCACCAAAACATTTTGGGGTGACCTCCTTCACGTAAGATTTGACTCACATACTAAAATAAATATACTTGTGGAACGCCAACGCCAGTTAGACTGGAGTATAAGCTCTTCACAATGCATGCGGCTATGTGTAGACGACTCATGTATCATTATTGGAAGCACACGATGACGCTTAACCCATTCTCTGCAAATATAGAGGGAAACTGCGATCACCGCGATGCCAGCCGTAGCAATATGTTTTCCCTCACAAGCCCACTAAAGGGGAAAATAAACGTTCACCAGCTCGTACCGCTATAGCACGGGATTGGATACTGAAACATCACCCCACCGTGGGATTGGATTTTTGTGTTGATATTGCGTCCCGCGATAGTAGTCTCTCGGCAGCGAATGTGTTAAGGACATAAATTTACATCGGTTATATATATAATGGACGAAGTAATCCTAATTTTAAAACGCTGCATTTCATTTAACATCATTTTCTTGCACTACCTACCTATGTAAATCTGCATTTTCAATAAGAATTATAATTAAGACAACATATCATTTCTGTTTCACTAACGACTACTTGGAAATCAGTGTAAGATTAGCAGTTCGTAATTATATACTGAGATATTCAAGATTGGGGCATACAGTATGCAGACTGAGTCTTCTACTAAGACTAAAATTCTACGAGAATTAAGCTCAGGTGTCGTCCACGTCACTTGATCATGGTTCAAAATTACGTGGTCCGTCGCCCAAAACCCTCGTGTAGCTAAACAGTGCGACGTTAATATTCACTCACTCACTCTACGAGAACTAACTTTAAATGAAAATGATTTATTTTTAATGTATTTTTGAGTTGTTTGATAATAAATGCATCATTTGATATTATTAAATTTGTGGATGTAATTATTATGTTCGTGTATCTTACATTTTGCTTAAAACGTGGTTTCAAAGGAGTAAATTTTTTTATTCTACTTATGTAGGTGAGTGTTATTCTGTATTTTTATTATTATTAGAATATAAATATTGTTGAGCTTTTTTTTTTTGTCGCTTACCTCACCTATACGCCACTGGGTGGACCCCAGAAGAAAATTAAACACCTAAAAGAAAATTAGAAGTAGACTGTACCGTGTAAAATCTGTCCACCCCTGATATAAAGCATAAAGTCATATAACAATTTATTTTCATACTGTTAAAGATTCTGGGCCCTGAAAATACCCCTTAAGTGCTCGGTAGTAACCCTTTCTTCGAGAACTACCTCTTTCTCTTACGGAAATAGATTTTGTCATCATTCCTTTTACCCCACCAAAGCAAGCTAACGAGACTCCTAAGGAAAAGAATCAAGTTGCCTTCTTTAACTAGGTTAAAGTGACTTCACTGAATGATGTATTACTTCTACTTTCTACTGGGGTCGGCCTAGGGTTTGAGGGGTAGGGAGTGGGCTGCGGATCAGGCTGGAATAACTTGAGTTAAGCTATTAAAGGTAGTGTGGAGAGGAAGTGATTTGATTGTTTCCCTCCCCTCTTTTTGGTTGCAGTTGGGATTTTCTGTGCAATCCTTCCTTGTCCCCCCCCCCCCCCTTGATGAAATTTAAAATCCACCCCTGAGTTTCGTTTATCCCTTTTGCCGAATTGTTTCGTTAAACTTTCAAATTTCTAAATTAGAGGGTGGTTTGTTTTAAACCTAAGAAAAAAGGAGAAAAAAGAAAGTAAGAAAAAAAAAATGACGAATTTTTTTGTAAACCTGAAGTTATATATACATAAGAAAAAAAATCGTTCGGATTAAATTAATGCATTTTTATTTAAAATCTAATTTGTTACCTTAAATAATGAATTAATTAATTTTCCTTTTCACGCTTGAACTGAATTTGTGTTTTTATGATTATGAAATGCATTACATGAAACTTATTAAATTTATCTGTCTTTGATGACAGCATTATCGTCTTCTTGGAGTTACTAATACAGTCGACTCTCGATAATTTTAAGTTGAAGGAACCAATGAAAAATTTCGAATTATCAATAATTTGAATTACCAAGAGGGTAGGAAAAAAACTCCCAAAATACGCAAAGAGAAATTTTTTTCTAACACATTTAAATTTGGAACTATGTAATAAAGCAACAATTGTACATATGTATAAAACAATTTTAAAGTATTTTTTATAAGTACAAATACTATATATATACAGCATAAATATTATACCGCAGTTTAAAGTCATGTATTAAAAGAATGCATTGATGTACTAAAAACAACTTTTAAAAGAATACATATTGTACATAATTAATCATTTTCCATGAAAAAATCTATTATCTTTTTTTGTTTTTGTTTTATGGCATTCAGGGATTGCTTTATGTTTTATTAAAGGGGAGAAACGTAGAGACAATACAGCACAAAGCATGTAAGCTCCAATCTGTTTACTATAAGACAATACATGATAGTAGAGTTTTATAAATCACTTCCAATTATCACGTGTTGTAGTCTGGCCAGACACAGAGATAATACTTAGAAATATTAAGTGAATTATCTTTTAGTTCGAAATATCAAGAGTTTTTCTAGGGGCTGAGCATATACTTCAAATTAGCGTGAGGTTTGTATTATCGAAGGTTTGAATTAGCGAGGGTTGACAGTATTTTAAAATTATTATTTAAAAAGTAAGACTTTTCTTTTATATTTATCGTTTTTATAAAAAAAAAAGAAAAAAAAATCCTTTAAAGTTCATTGATAAATGTTGAAGAAATAACTGTTGTATAACTGTCTATGGTAAAAATTTATATGGCAAACAAGTGTTTGTCTAGGGTTGTACAATTACATTTCCTAACAGGACAGTTGAAACAGTAAAAGTTTTTGAACGCTACCGGTCAATTCTATTGCACACTTAATTTGCTAATTTTTAAACTTTAAAATTTTTTGTATATTTATCTTTCATTACTGGACAAGCCCCACCCCTAATATCTTATTTTACTTTGCTAGACTTTTGACCAGCCAATGAGAGTCAATTTCCTCACAGGCCAAGATCCAATCAGAGAGCGACCACTCAGCTCTCTCTCCCATGTACCTAAAATCTTCAGATCAAACGCAACTTTTCCGAACGATTGGCTCAGCCAGTCAGAAGCGTCCATCTCCCAGCATGAAAACGAAAACTGTCGTTCAACATCTATCTTCAGATATGAGATTGAGGGCCGCAAGCGGCCCATATGCCTAGTAACAGTACTGTAGGCACCTGTCAGTGGAGTAGAGATGTGTGTGGGAGGAGACGATGGGATGGTATAAACCCCGTCCCTCTCTTCCCATAAGGAATGTTGTATACAGAATTTTAAGCAGATTACATTTGATAATATATTATTCTTCTTTTTGTATTTTTTTTTTAAAAAAAAAAAAAAAGATAATATTCGAACCTGCTCTTTTCTACATATAAACAGTCTTTTCCACTGTGAACAGTAAAGAATGAAATTTCAAATTACTTTTAGATATAGGTTAAAGTGGGAGAATCATTCTAGTGAAAAATTTCTTATTATAATCTTGCCACCGGTAAATGATTGCATAGTAATTCGCAGAAGTCTCAAAAGATGAATGTGTTAACGGAAACATTGTAGAAGAAAAAGGTTTGCTTTTCAAGTCAGAGCAATTCAACATTTACTTTCAAAGAAAATTAATAAAATCTTTTTTCTCCTTGCATCACATTTTATTTTTTACTGTTTTAATGATTATTTAATAATACAATAAAATTGTACGTGCTTTAAAATTAGAATAAGCACAATACTCTGCACATTTAATCTCTTTATTTTTAATATTAATTAGAAAGATATTAACATTGTGTTTTTAAATTTTTTTTTATAAAAGTCCATGAATTTAACTACCGAAAACCCACATGAGTTTAATTTGAGCACTTGAATAACATCGCACTCTCGAAGCTACTCTAAGGCTATTGGGGACGAGCCTTATTATTTTGAATAATAATTAAATTGTGAGGTTAGTTATTTTTGGGGGGTTAAGCTATTATTTGTTTGATTCATTTGGAACAATTTTATTCTATTGATTCTTTTTTTTTGAGTGAATTCATGCTCTTTATGCAAAAACGCTAAGAATGGAAGTGAACTGCAACATCTAATTTTACATATATTGATGTTCTCATATTCAACATAATCGAAAGGATAGTTTAAAATGTCTATCAATAAATATAATTAATTGAGCTCAGTGGCGCACACAAGGGGGGAGTCCTAGAAGTTCGGACACCCCCAAAAGTCCTTGAATTTTTTTCCGATTTACTATAATTCTAAGTACATAGTACGTAAAATTTAATTATTTATCATTTAATAATTAATGTTATTAATTAATGCTAATTATTTATTCAATAATTAGTTTTTTGCTGTTCTTTGTTAAAGAAAATCGACAAAGTCAAAAGAATCATGATACAAGAATGCGTACTTTCGACTCTGGGCCCCCTCCCCCCCGAAAAATTCCTGTGTGCGCTACTGATTGAGCTTCCTTTTGTATTTGTTGATATTCATTTAATTTCAAATATACAAAAAGCAGTTTTGAAAGTTCTTGAATTAGAGCAATAACAAATTGAACATTGCATCTCATTTCCTTTAATTTAATTATTATTCTTCTTATCTCAAGTCGGGCTTTTCTTACATTTCCCAAGATTAAGAGTATTGTAAATTGTGTTATAGAGAGAAAAAAAAAGTTCTTAGACTGTTTTGTGCAAAATGATTTTAAAGCGAACAATTTAAGACTTTTTTAACCTGTCATAGCTCCATTGTGTCTTAAAATCGATTTGAATATTGAAGGAAGTTTGCCTCTGTGAGTATACAACTACCATTATTCAACATTCCGTAATTTTAAAAAAATTATGATACAATAATAAGATAATTACGTGTCTAATAAATTTTGAGTGTCGTAATACTTTTTAAAAATTTATTTGTGTATCTGTTTTGTCAGCTAGAACATTTTCAAAGTCTGAAAAACTGAGAGTTTTACCTTACACACAGGCTACATACATTAAAATACACTACTGGCCATTAAAATTGCTACAGTTTGACGACGTTTGCAACAGTATGGACTCTCAGCTCGGAGACCATGGCTGCGGCTAATTTTGACGCTTCATCACAGACAGAAGCGTCTTCAATGGTGTAAAGAACGACGAACGAATGGCGAGACGTCATTTTTTCAGATGTATTCAAGTTTTGTTTACAGCATCATGATGGTCTCACATGTGTTTGGCGTCATCGTGGTGAATGCATATTGGCAGCGTGTATTCGTCTTCGCCATACTAGCCCATCACCTGTCGTGATGGTATGGGTTGCTATTGGATACACGTCTCGGTCACCTCTTGTTCGCATTGATGTCACTTTGAACAGTGCACGTTACATTTCTGGTGTGTTACAACCCGTGGTTCTACGCTTTATTCGAGCCCTGCGAAACCCTACGTTTCAGCAGGATAATGCACTACCACGTGTTACCGGTATTATACGGACCTTCCTTGATACAGAAAATGTTCAGCTGTTTCCCTTGCCAGCACGTTCACCAGATCTCTTACCAATAAAAAACGTCTGGTCCATGGTTGCCGAGTGACTGACTCGTCACCATACGGCAGTCACTTCGGTTGATACGCTGTGACATCATGTTGAAGCTGCATGGGAATCTGTACCTGTACATACCATCCAATCTCTGTTTAACTCAATGCCCAGGCGTATAAGTGCTGTTATTATTGCCAGAGGGGGTTGTTTTGAGTACTGAATTCTGAGGATCTATGCACCCCCAAATTTCTTGAAAATATAATCACTTGTTATTTTCAGTATAATATATTTGTCCAACAAATATCATTTTGTTATCTGCATTTCTTCTGGGTGTAGCAATTTTAATGACCAGTAGTGTAGCTATATTATGGCAATCAAACGTAATTTTCAGAATTGGAAATTTCAACACTTAAGTTTCCTGTTCTTAAAGTTTTTAGGTTTAAGTAGAAAAAACATTTTTTAAAGTTTTCAACGAGATAAAGATTATCTAGTTTGTGTGAACACACACAAAACTTACATCAGTTTAATATCTTGAAATTTTTGTTCGCAACGGAGTGATTGGTGAAGATGCTTTAGGCTAAAAAAAAGCAAAAACTAGAACACCAGATGAAAAAAACTCACGTAATCTATCTCAAACGCCTCCAGAACAAGCTACAACAATAAAAAAAAAATCACTTTAAGTGAAATAAGTAAAGACGAGGGAAAGAGAGTAAGGGAGAAAATGTGAGGAGGAGAATAAATCGGTGTCATACGCGTAACTTCCTATAGAAAAAAAATGAAATAAAATAAAATAAGTTACCTAGAAAACCTAATTACTTGATCTAAAAAGACCCCCTAAAATCGCATTCCCCCGATGACTACTACATCTTTTGCATTTAGTAGAACTCCCTTCTGACGAAAACATGAACCTATGCTACGCCCCCATCTGATCAGTTGAAGGCACAGTAAAAAATCGTCTGCTCAGAAAGGAGGGTGTATGATGGGGTAGGTAAGGAACAAATGAAATACGTCTGTAAGTATCTCATAGTTTTTGTTATCATTTATTTTCTTTTGTGTATTTGTGGACGCCTCCATGTGTTTCTTTGCCGAGTTTGTAGGACGCCATGAAAAACTGTCAAAGCTCGTGTCTTGTCAAGACGATGTTTTTCGAGAAAAATAGCCATTAACCCAATGAGTACTGAAGAAAGAAAAATTAAGAAAGAGACGCACTTGAAAAATATAAAAGAATAGTGTCTAAAAACGGAAACTGATGTTTAACGTTTTCGACAAATAAACTTTTGGTTTCTTTGGACTTTATGGACCTTAAAAAGTAATAGTTGTTGTTTTAAAGTAGAGCATTGTATTTGAGTTAAAAATTCTAAGAATTTTCAATGTTTTTTTTTTTTCAACTTTTAGATTGTGTGCTGTGATAAAAAAAAAAACATTAGAAATTTTCAACAAATAAAACTCTTAATGAACTCTGAGAAATGAATTGAAATTATTTCAGAGTTACTTATCCTTTATTCTTCTACTTTAAATTTTATTTAAAACTAAGTTACAACTTAAAAAAGCGCAGACAGGAATATCCTTGAGCAATGATTCCATGGTATGGAGATTAGGGAAAAAATAATTTTAAGCAATAATATTACAAAATTTTGTATTTGAGTCACGAATTTATGGAAAAACTGAACCAGAAATTCGTTTTGTTTCTATAAAATATTCTCTGTTATGTTGCATGTTAATTCTACTGTTAATTCTAAGTCTAACGCATAGCTAAGTTTAGCATAGCTTGCGAAATAATTCTTAAAATAGTTAACAATGTAAAAAATTATTCTTAAGGTATCCAACTACGTTCGGAACCGTGATTTTTCAAAAGAGTGTAAATGGATAATATTTATAATATTTAGTGTCACTTAGATTAGAATACATGTATAAAATTTTTTTAAGGACGTTATGACAAAAAAAATTATTTAAATACAATATTTTGGTAAAAAATTAACTTAGAATAACCTTTTTCAAAATGTTCTCCTTTTGTAAAAAATGCTTCTATTGTATTAATATTTTGCCTGTATTCCGCTCAGACCTCTGTACAGAGGCTCAACTAGAATTTTTGAAATGCATAACTTGGAAGTCGGTTTATCCATGTTTTACGAAAACAGAAGGGAGAAATTTTAAGAAAATACGCCGATAATTATTTCAA
>BMAV01012328.1:553436-583764 GCA_019973955.1 Trichonephila inaurata madagascariensis | reverse complement strand
AAAGTAACGCGGACAACTAATCTGCCTTTTTAGTAATATTTCTACTCTTATATATATTAAATGATACAAAGACCATATAAATTAATTTTCCTTTTGTCCAATTTGTATAAAAACAATTTCCAAATAAACATTTAATTCATGTGTTGATATCTTTGACAATTATAATTCAGATTTAAATATATTTCAATTTGAATCAGCATTATTTATGTATTTACTTTCTTTAACTAATTATTTATTTATTTTATTTCGAATTCTAAACAATAAATACAATGTTCAAATCTCCAAGGAAATATTTTTATGTGTGATATCTTCGACAATAATAATTGAGATTTAAATATCTTTCAATTTGAATCAGCAATATTTATTTATTTATTCTCTTTAAGAAGTTTTATATTTTTTTATTTCGAATTATGAATAATAAATACGATGTTCACATCCCCAAGGGAGGATTTTAACATGAAAACAAAATGCAGAAATGAAATGGCTTAGATTTTTTTAATTTGTGACTGCTACAGGAACAGGATGGAACTCAATTCGGATTAATAAGAGAAGTTTTATTGTAAATATTTAACTATTGATGAGAGAGAGAGAGAGAGAGACGACCATGGTTCCTTACGAGCTTCTAAAGTTCTAATTAGCATAACTTTTAATTCAGTTACATTTTCCGCTTTTTGATTTTAATTTTTAGGTCGTTTTTGTATGGCAGTAGCTTTAAGAATGTAAAGAGTTACAAAGAACTGTATTAAATAACATTATACAATACAGTGAAAAATGTTTAAAATCTGTTTAAAAGTAAACTCCGTTGAATCTATGATTTTTTACATTTAAACTATCAGAAACATAGTGATGAGAGTGTATATTATACTTATGACTTAAACATTGTTTAAATATTTCTCTCAACATTTATGGTCTTCAAACTTTTCAAATCGTATAATTTTAAGCGGAAGTTAATTTAAAAAATATCTTTTCAAAAATCTACTGGAAGTTATTACGAACAACATCACACAATGATTATGCAGAGTTCATTGAAATATTGTTCACAATTCTTCCAATTTATAACCAACTTCAAAGACCTCTTAACCATATTCATCTATGTCTTCAAAACTCCAAGATGAGCCGTAACTCTCAATACCCCATTCATCAAAGGTAAGTTTCTGAGTTACAAAAGCCATAGGGCAAGTTATATATGGCACAAGAGCACGCCAACTTGTTTGATGACTACAGGCCTATTGTAACAAAACCAAGTCGATACGCAAGACACCATCAAAGAGCTATTATATCCATAAATGACAGATTGTTATCCGGTGGCCTTTCAACTCGTCATATGGACACAGGATTACAAAGAAAGGTTGGTGTTTACCCCCGCTGTTAGTGTACACAATGTTGGACCACCCTCCGCCCTTAATGTCTATATAGGAAGAGGGATATAGTTGATTTCCCCCCATGTTTTGTGGCGTAATATTCGGTGTTATTAGGTACCCATAGCTGTGAATGGGCGAAGCAGATAATGAAGGAGATGTGAATTAGGGAGTTGAAAGAAATGTTTGTCGATGACTTTGTGATGAGATGAATGTATTGAGATAAAATGCTTTTTTTTAATGTAATCCTAGTCTTAATGTGAGGGAAATAAAAAGACGTCGATATAACAATAATAATAATAACAATGAAAAAATTATTAACCCCTTAACTGCCAAGTAAAAGACGTGTTTTTCCACCTAAAATCTGTATGTGTTTACTTACTCTTTAAAAAAGAAATAAAATAAAAATAGTAAAATGAAAATAAAAAAATTTAATCTCAAGAGTTAGAATATAATAAAAAATAAGTTATAACTTTTTATTTTTATTTTTTATCTGTACTGTGATATATTCTAAAACATGGTTAAACTCATAAACTAGTATCGCATTCATTGCATTCATACCAAAAATTTAAAAAACTATTACGCACGGTTAGTGAAAAGGACAACATATGTAGAATAGAAAAGAGCACACTGAAACGAAAAAACAAGAAAACTGCTTAGCTATGAATTTCATCTTTCCTGTAATATACCCTTTAAAATTCCTTCCCCACCTCTTTTCCGAAATAAGTCAATTCTTTAGAAACACAGTCAGTGTCATGTTATTGTATTCCAAAGCAGTGGATTAGTTTTAAACAGATACAAAGATAGATACAAAAATTCCTCCCTTGGAAGGACGAGTATACATGTCTGGAACAGCTGCATACAGCTCAGCAGGACGTGTATACCGCCCAAGGCACTTAAGGGTGTTAAATATGATGTTTAAAAATGATAATTATTAAACATATTTAAAAATCATGATTATTAAATATGATGTTTATTTAAGTAAAGCATTCTCGACTATTTTTTCAATAGATTACATTATTCTAACAGTTACATGATATGTATATATATATACTGTTATGACCACCACTTTAATACAACTTTGGACCTACTTTTGCTTTTAATATTGATGAATTCTCCTTGGCATGGACTTAATGACATGTTGGTAGGTGGGATGAAGAATCTGAGACCATATCCGATGAATTACACTTTTCGTGGCCTTCAGATTAAATGGTACTGTATCCATCTGCCTGTATTCTCGTTCAATCTCATCTCACAGATTCTCTATTGCATTGAGATCTGGGGATTGTGCAGGCCACACCTAAGCAAATTTAAGTGTCTGTCATTCTCTTCTAACCTTCTGAGAACAATGCCTGCTGTATGACAGGGAGCTTTGTACTACTGAAATTGCCCATTTATTTTCATTCAGTTGCACCATTAACCTGAACAGCATGTACTTACATGAATCCAAGGACTCATCCACGGCAAAAAAACAAAAAAAAACCATGCTTCAAACTATAATATTGCCTTCATCAGCTTGAAGAATTTTGGAAAGGCAGGTGGAATCCATGTTTTTGCTCTGTTGCCTCTATATTCTGTTTGTTCTGTTGCCCCTGACGTCCGGAAGATGTTGCTGAAAACGTGAATCATTGGGTCACTTGACCCTTTACCAGCCATCTACTGTCCAATCTTAGAGCTGTTTTGAGAACTCGAGACGTCTGGTGTTGTTCAAAAACGACAGCAGAGGCTTTCGAACAAGTCGTCTGCTACCATAGCCTTTCCAGTGTAATGTGCTAGCGAAAATTCGTTCAGAGATGTTTGCAGTTTCTCATTGATACCGATTTCCCACAATTTGTAGTACACTTACTCGACTGCTGGATTTGACAACTTTCGCAATTCTGTTTCCAAGCGAATATTCAGTAGACTGTGAAGACCACAAGCCTACTCTTGAGGGCCATTTTGCTGCTTGGTAAATCCTCTTTTTGTGAACAGTAACAGTTGTTCTCGAAAACTCCACGAGTGTCTGACGCTTTGAGCGCCTACAGTTTTGTCCCCATTGCAATGTTTTATTCCCATTTCTTCGCAAGTAACACATTGATGCTTCACTATTCCTGCCTTCCCTTACAGCAGCGTGAAGTTATGGCTGATCTCCGTATAAACATCAGGTCATAATAATTTGGCCACCCAGTGTAGATAATTTTCCATTAAAATTTTCTTTCGAGATATTATTTATTTATTTATTTTTTGAAATTTGTCATAGTCTTGAATTCCCAAGACACCGCGTGATAATTAATTTAATTTAACCGCCTAATGGGAAATACCATTTAAACCACAACTTTTTATCGCCTTAAAAATTATCATGTCGACACATTTCAAAGTAAAGTGATGCTAAATTGTATCGGTCTTCGAATCTGATCAATCAGCGTATAACACCAGAAATCGTATGATTATCGAAAATACAAGAAGCTCTCAGTGAGAAAAACAATAAAAGCTGAGATCTCTGGAATCAGAGGAAAGAAGGCTTCTGTCTATCGTCATAACTCTGTATGTGTTTGTGTTATTGTTTTGTTTTTTTTGCTTTGAGTGTGTTCATCTCCAAAATGCAGAACTAAAATAGGCCAACTTTAATTGGCTGAAGCCAGATAAAGATATGTCCCGGCATCATATTTGATTCCAGTGAAACCGCTACATATATATGAGTATAGAGAGAGAAAGAGAAGAAGGGGAAGAAATAGAGGATAAAAGAGAGAAATAAATTTTATATCACCTGTGACTGTGAATTTTGGATTTCGATTTATAAATTATTGATAATGTGAGAAGTGCACAGTATTATTTATGCTAAAACAAATACTTTTAATTTTAATATTAACAATATCAATTTACATATATCAGTATTAAAAAAATCTAGCATTAAATTTTATTACTAAGAAATAAAAACATAACTACACATATAGCACAACCCAACAACTTTAGGAAGTTCAAATGTAGAGCTTAAAGCCGTCTTCGTTTAATGTTAAGGAATGGAAACAAAATATGGAATATTTTTTTCAGATATTACAGAAAAAAAAAAAAAAAAACTCCAACATTAATATTATATTCTGTGGTTTCGTTATTCTATAGAGCAGCATATTTTATCGCACTCTTCATTTTTCTCTAAGTGGATCCATTTTTCTAGTATAAAACGTGTTTCGCGCATTTTTCCTTCTATACAGTAATTCTAAATGATCTATCCCTTTACATATACAAATTAAGAAATAATTATTTATGGAAAATTTTGTTATTTTAAAAACACTATATTATAAACAGAGATGTAAAAATTATGTTTCAAATTTTAATGAAAATTGAGACATTTTTCTATCTGCAAATATGCTCCTCGTTGAACTCAGGCTCTGCTCCAAAGACAGTAGTAAATGCCCCAAAAACTATGCGTCAGTAATAAAACAAGGGTATTTAGTTGTATACATATATAAACTTTCGAAAAATTACGTGGAAATGGAATTTTATAACAGTTAAGCAGATTAGCATATTTATAGAGAAATCTGCATAGATGTAATAAATATACCAAATTAATAGTGAATACTTTAACAATTAAAATTTTTGCAAATAAATTCCATTAAATACCTATTCCGTACACATTGATTGATATTGCATTAAATAACTTTAAATACTTGAAAAGGCAAATTCATTTTACCTAAATAAAATAAGTAAATGTAGTATTATGATTTTCGATGCAACGCTCTAGCCTTTTACAACGGGATTTTTTTTTTCTTGATTTTTCACAGATGTTTAGAGGCTTGAGAGACAGGCTTTGCATTTCAAGTCGATTCAGGCAGACAGATTATAATAATATGCAGTAGTTTAGATATTAAGGATAGATAAGTAATAGTAAATCACATATTCGTTTGTAAAAAATAATGCATCTCAATTTTGATAAAATAAAAATGAATAAAAAATTTCCTTGAAAGATTCACTGTATTGAAACAAAGTACTTGACCTTCAAAATATCAATGAAATAGAAAGACATAATTATGATTTCACGTGAATTTTTTCTCACTAAAAAAGCACGCGATTTAATTCTTATTCCTCATACTTATTCTAAACAGAGGATCAGTAATGGAAAATTTTCCAAATGTTGCACCCTTAATCGATAAATAATGTTGTTCTTAATACCATTATTACAGATGGCACGATATTCATATGCACAATGCCAAGGATCTGAATACATTGTGTAAGGATTGGGCGGTTTATTTATACGTCTTAATGGTTAAATAATAGTTCTTCTATTAGATACACTTGCTTATTTCAGCTATCAATTCATTCGAATCGCCTCACATGTTTAAAATGTTACTTCTTAACAGTTTTATTTATATTATGTGTCTTATCTCACAGAAAAAAAGAGATTAGAATTAGAAATCAGTTGTGAGATGTTGCACGCTGCGTGGGAGAAGTTATGTGCGTATTATAATCTTAAACACTTAAAAACACTTAAAGAAAAACGGCATGTTTGATAAGAAGTTCATAGCAGTGGAACGACCAGCAGAGCCATCGAAGAGAACAGTTGAAGACCAAGAAAAGTTAAGCATTTGTTAAGTCTGATAACGCATACTTCAAACAAAAACACCTTAAAAATTCATGTTTTTTAATATGCAATGTTCGGCAAAAAAGTATTAAAATAATATATTACATTCTTAAGAAGTTAAAACTGACTACTTATCCCCAAATAATTTTAAAAAAAAACAAAACAGTATATAATGCTTTTGAATTATATGAGATTGGTAATGTAGCATTGAAAGATGTACATAGTCGAAATAGTAATGATTCATTCGGTAAATATGTTTCTATTAAGAATATAATTTGCCCTATATCTGGAAAAATTGGAATGTTTTCAAGAGGAAAAATGTTCAAATTTTCATACTAATGTGTGATATTTAAGCAAGTTTATCAATTTGTTATAGGATGCTTTTAAAATTTATAAGCTTTCATGTATATGCGTATTTTTTACCTTGAACATGCTAAGCACAAAAACGCATTTAGTATTACACAGTACAAGAGATTAAATATGCAACATATTTTATTCAAAAAAAAAAAAAAATTTATTTGGACAAAAATGAGAAACACATAGTGAAATGTGTCTATAGGATAGTGAAGGATCTATAGGATGTGTTTATAGGATAGTGAAGCAAGAATATAACATTAATGTTCGAACACCTTTCTGCATAAAACAAATTGTTTTGAATTTGGCGTTATTCTTTAACATTGTGCAACAAACTTAATGTTGAAGAAAGAGATTTAAATGCGGAAGACATTTTTTGAAAAGGAAAATATTTCAAAATATTACGCGGCAAAGTATATAATCTTCAGATTTCTTTAACATATCGAACGCCCATTTAATAATATATATTACTAATTTTCTGATCAGATCAATCCATTTATTTCTGCCTTCTATTCTTAAATACCATGTAAAATTTTAAACTTAATGTGTTAAAGAGTAAAGTTACAAATTTATAGTGATTTTTAAATTGTAAGCACCCACTCTGTTCGATTAATAAGGCTTGCGTTGCCATTATTTAAAGTATATTTAATGCTGTTTTTCTCTTAAGTTTTCTTACCTAAGAAAAATATTTCTAATTAAAATCCTACTTGTTAATGTTAGACAAAAGGAGGCGGAAGGAAATTTGTGTATAAAAATCAGGTTTAAGTATTGCATAGAAATACATTGATTTATCGGGGCACTTTTATACAAATTAATAAATTATAGTAAAAAAAAATGTCTATATGCGTAAAACATGAACAAATGTATTAGCACAAATATAAATCGAATATAAATGTATTTATAAAAAAGTACATAAAGTATGCATAAAAGTAGTATTTTCAAAATTTAATAAAGAAATTATTCTGTATTTAAAATTGTATAAATATATATTTCTTTTGAAGCAAAAAATATTTACTGAAATTATAAAAGTATAATCAGTTTTATATTTTTTCCAGTATCACTTTTATTTTGATTATTGTTTTATAACTTTAATTTATTCTAGAAAAAATATACTTATCGTACTTTTGTTTTTATGATTGTTTTGAATATATTTATTATTTCTTTTTACTCAAAATGCCAATCAAGTTCTTTAACTATAAGGTTTTCAAAAATTGTATTGCTTTCTTGAATTAATGACAGTAATAAGAAAGGGAAGAGTTGCAGCTAGTTCATTACTACAAAAGAAGAATTCAGTTGTATTTTAGACCGATTTACTTAGAGATACTAAAAATACGTACCGTAAAATCCGGCGTATAACGCACACTCTTAACTCAAAAAATAAGATAAAAATTTAGGGGTGCACGTTATACGCCGGGTATCAAAATGATAGCTTTAAAAATAAAAAAAAAAGGTATGATCATAGGAAAATATTAGAATTATGTATATCGAAATACTATTTATTTAAAAGAAATGTGACATACCTTATGAACTTAAAAGATTTTTATTTTAGAAGTATACTATTTTTTTCTAAAGCTTGGAGTAATATCTCGAATAAATGACTTCAAAACATGAGATCATTGTGCGAGTACATTTCAGGTTTCTTCGTAAAAAAAGAGGGTGCGCGTGATACGGCGGTGGGCGTTATATGCCGGATTTTACGGGTAATTATTGTTATAGGGATAAATTCGTGCTAAACTTGTTAGAGCATCGAAATTTATCCAATGGCATTCTACTTAAATTTTGGGAATCAATGGTTTGAAATGCTGAATGCACTGGTTTTCTTGAGCATAAAAGGACAAAAATTCCACATTCTTATATTAACAATAATGAAAATATTTTCCTATTTTCTAATGATAGCAAAAGGGATAAAATGTAATGATACATAAAACATTATCTCCTCAACAGAAGAATGAGCATTAAGTTTATTAATAAAGATCATATTAAAATATATTAATATATGTAATATTTTGAGTCAAAGTTTATATATTATTGCCTTATTTTAACCTTTATTTTTTTCAAATATTTTTTTATGTATGAATTTGCGGTATATCTTTATTTATTATTTATATGTGTGATATGCGATTATAGTGTGATGGAGTTAAACGCGATATCTGCATACCCCATCGCTGAAGGGTTAAAATAATGATTTCAATATACTTGGTTTATCGAAGTTTGTTACAAATAAAAAATAGGATGCTTTAAATAGAAACGTGTAATGGTATTTTAAAGATAAAGTTGAAGAATAAGTAAGAAGTTGAGTTAGATTTCTTTCTTTGTGCGTAACATTCAAAATTTATGAAAATAATTAGATAATAGAGAACATTTGTGTGTGAAATCAGTAAAGTTTTTCAGATTTAAAATTATGTTTGATTATTTAAAGAAATATTATTCTTTCAGACACATTTTCATTATGTCTTAAGAAATAACTTTATTTTTTATCTCGTTTATTAGCTGATTTCAATCATATTCTAACAAATAGATCTTGGTACTTATTTAATTTCCATTTGATAAAAATCACAGAATATTTTTTTAAATTGATATTAATGAAAATAATTTATTTTTTGTTAAATACATGCAAAAACTTAAGCCGATGTGTAAAATGAAAATAATCATAATAATAATAATGAATTTGAAAATTTAACGATATTTATTAAGTGTAAAATTTAAAATAAATACTTAATTAATAAAGTTTTTATAAAGTATACCGTTCAATATTGTGAATTAATCCGACTGACTTTCAAATTCTGTTCCATTGTGGGATCGCGGTTCTAAGTAATCCTGATAAAATATTTATTAATTATTAAAAAAAACATAGTAATATAAAATTTCTAAAAGTTTAAAACATTGAAACCGAAGAAAAAATTGCATGCAAAACATTTCGGGACTAGGTAAATAATTTTAATGCTTTATTCAACAAAAAATATTTAAAAAATTTTCTTTTTACAAAAATAAAAAAAATGAAACACATTTTAAAATTTTAACTGGCACTCATTCTCAAAATTTTTCTTAACTATTTTTCCAATTCTTCATGACCGTCTTCTTCACATCGTTATATCACTTTGTTCATCACCATATAATCTAAAAAAAATAGAATAAAAATAATATTTTTAGTTTTAGAAATTTCAATATACATGGAAAACTCTAAATTTTTTTTTTTTTTTTTTTTACATTGAATTAAAATGCTAAACTTAGAATTCCTGGATTTACAACAGGTAAATAAAAACCCGAATCAAAAAATATTTTTCACTTGTTTTGATTTGGCCCATTTTTTTTTTGTTTCTTCTAAAGCAAAACATTTTTAATAGTTTTTGAATTAAATTATTTGATTTCAATAAATTCTTTTGCAGTGACACCTTGTTCCACAAGCCACGATTAACAATGACAGGAGTAAGAGAGCCTAATGATTCGTCAATGAATTTTTTCATAGCTCATTTTCCAAAGCTGCACATGTTCATGTTCAAAGTTAAAACCCAATGCTTAAGCCAAGGTGTGAAGAGCTAATAATTAAAGGGGTTTGGCACGTCTATAGGAGCACATATTAAATTGCGTAAGTTTATGTACTTTTTTCTCAGAAACTACTTACTTCTTATGAATAAAATTTTTACAGTAGGTTATGTATACTATCAATAACACTTTAACGAAGAGTTTTGTCTTTTTGTCAAAAATTAAATTAATTATGAATTTTTTAAATATTGTCCAATTATTTTCCCTAAAATTTAGTTTACTAAGTCATATCTAAAAAGGTTTGCTAGATATATCTAATTTCTCCTCCATTAAAATGTGTAAACATGTTAAAAGTCTGCTCATTGAAAATTTGAGGATTATATGATAAGTTGGTTTTAAGAAAAAGGTACATAAAGTGAAAAATATTACATTTTGAGAAAACAGATTTAAAGTAAAAATTTGTAATTTTTGAGCATTAACTTTTTTTAGTACTTTCCAGAAGCATATGAAGCGGTTTTTTTACACTCTGCTTTTACAAAACACTTTTTTAAAATGTTCTTTATTTCATTGTTTTTTAACAATTTAGCCTTTTTTTTTTTTTGTATTTCAAGATGCTTTTGTTGGGCTACACGAATCCTATGTGCATCTAATTTTTTGAAGCATGGCACACATTATAACGCAGTTCAATATCACAGTGTTTTAAGATCATTAATTTTGCTACATGGCTCATGCTGAAATGTCAAAGAGTAGCTTCATTTAAAAAATAAATAAATAAAAATACTTCTAATTATCGTATTTCCTCATATCATATATCATTTTAAGCAGAAATATTTGAACTTTTAGAAAATATAAAAAAGTGAAAATTGAAAATTTTTCGAAAATTCATGTGCCGAACTTTCTGTATGCATAATTCCTATATGGGGAATCAAGTCCGGATTTCCCAAATGTGGGTCAGAAGTTCCCTATTTTGTGATGGCGTTTTCAAGGTATAGTGATTGACGTACTTGTCTATACCTATATTTTGATGCTTAAGACAACTCATCTGAAGAAAATACTCTTCTGTTCTGTAATTTATTACTTTTGTCATTACTAGTCTCGAACTGTGGGATAAAAGATCGTCTTACCTTAATAAAAAAGTACATAGGTGTCCCAAATAAAGGCCACAAACACAATTTCCGTAACAACTGGAAAAATATTCGATTTATTGTAAAGAAAAAATTCACACAAAGATATATTTTTAAGAGAAGAAGCATATACAATTACAATGAAACAATATGTAAAATAGTTGAATTGTTAGTTAAGATTTATTTAATATCGAAAATGGTCAAATCATAATGCACTATGTCTCCGGAAAGATAAATCTAAAATGGTGTGACCACCTTGCACTACTGTGCAAACCTCGCAATGAGTCACCTTACTGTTAATAAAAAAGTGCTTAACGAAAAAAAAAAGCTTAGTTATTAATCTCTGGAGGCTTTTAGAAGGGAATGCTGGTATGCAATTGCTTTTCCTAAATGATTCCAAACAATTCCTACAAGACTGAGATTCGGTGACTTCGTGAGCCAGTTCATATGGACTCCCTAATGCGAGATGAATTTAAACCGATTGAAAACATATACAATTGAAGCCAATATTTAGTTACAAATACCATTTGAAGATGTCCTCAGTTCACAAATCTATATACTTCTATTATCTCTAGGTAATAACATATATTGTATAAAATATGCATAGTAATCGCTTTCATTTAAAGAAAATATCTCTCCTTTGATTCCTTCATGGTACGAATCTTGAATACTTAAGCTGTTCTAAGTCACGCATGAGCCTATACATCATACTAAGCTATAATTTTAGCGGTTTAGTCAATAAAAAGTTGCCATTGTTTAAATCAGTCACAGAGGCAAATAATAATTTAAAATTTGTTTTATTTAAATCAAATTTTATTTTCCTAGGCCTTTGCGGCAAAGCATAGTAATGAATTCTTAATGCATACTGAATTCAAATGCTGTTTTATCACAGGAAGAAAAGGTACTCAGGTCTTAACAATTTAAAAATTATAATGTCATATATAACAAAGCGACAGTACACTCCATAACATAAAAAAACGACGCACCAAGTATTAATTTTAATGGGACGAAAATAGGAATATGCCCTGTAAACAGTAGCGCACACAAAAAATTTTCAAGGGGGTTGTCCAGGGTCGAAAGTCCACCATTTTGGTATCATGCTCCAATACGCCGTCCCACATATTCTTTTGATTTTGTCGATTTTCGGGGGCAAAAACAACACAAAATTAATTATTGAATAAATTATTAGCATTAATTAATAAAATCAATTATTAATAACAAATAAATAATTAATTTTTACGTAATATATACATAGGATTAAAACCAATCGAAAAAAATCAAGGGCTATAGGGGGTGTCCGGACCCCTAGGACACCCCCTTGTGTGCGCCATCGGTTGTAAATGTATTGAAAACAAAACATTAGCACCATGGGTATTGAATGTTTTATTCCGGATATACAACTAAAAAAATGAGTATCGCGTTGGCCTACCTTTGTACTAATGCAAGCTATTATCTTTCTAGATACTGATTAGTAGAGTTGGCGGATGTGTCCGCTTGCGAAATTGCTAGTCATATATATTCCTATTGGTAAGTTAGATAGGTGCAATTCAAGGATGGCTGGAGAAGACTGTTCGTCAGAGCCCAAACGTGCTGTATTCGGTAGAGATCCTTTCCGTTTAGTAAATCCTCTTAGAAAAGTGTTTGGTAACCCCGATGATAAATAGTAGAATGTTGCAACATGTGCGGATGGTCGTTATCCTTTCGAAATGTAAGCTCAAAGAATCCATGAAAAGAAAGGACAACAACATGAGTTGTAGAATATCATCTAGTCACCACCGTGTCATAAGGATGTCATGGATGATAACCAAAATGAAGAGGCTAAATGAAATTGTAAACTTGTGGGTTCTTTTCGGATCGGGCCGTGTTCGAATTGTAAAAAAATAATTACAGTCAGAACTTTGTCCCTCTGTTTTATTTAACTCCTTCTATGGGACACTTCATAAAAAGAAGAAAATATCAAGATGGTAAGAGATTACAATCCATCGTCCAGCCATCTTTCCTCCCTCCGACCACGTTTTTCTCGCCTTTCCTTTTCTCGCTCACCTCGTTCGATCTCTTCCGATCTGGTCTCCCCCTGTCGTTGCCAGGTCCTTCCTCTGTATATAGTGGGCCCGCTGCCAGATCTCGTGTGTATCGTTCGACCTGTTGCCAGGTGCAAGCAGTAGATCCTTACAGAAATGACAACCGATACCAAAGCTCCTGGTTGTTGGTTTATATGGCGAATGATAATCGGTCGAATATTCCAAATTCTCTAAATACCTCTTCTCTAGTTATCAGAGTTCAATCCAAAGTGGTACTATCATTGAAAGCAATTATATCGAAGTCTGTGAGATTCCAGGTTGAATGCTCCCGTCACCACTGCAAATGCTCTTGATGGTATATAACGAAGAGGCACAGTCGGTACAGTGGCCTCCATGACCTCAGCCCCTGTTCACTAAATCGTAGAGTAGAGGGCAGAATGGTCATCGGGGCACATGATCTCCAAAGAGGTCTAAATCTCCTATCTTCATATTATGAATTGACATTTACAGATAGAGCTTGCCATGGTAGATTTTAAGTTGAAAAAATTTAGAGGGGAAAGAACTAGTAAAAAATACAGTTAAAAATGATTGCATTCTGGAAATAATAATAAAAATGCTGGAACCATTATTAAATTAGAAATAGAATAAAATATTTAAAATGAAAATATCAATAGCCTGTGTCAGCCGATATTCAATCTCAAAAGAGAATTGAAACCAGCCGATTTAATATGAGAATAGAAATAGCGTGGTCAGCGAGTTCAGTGACCGGGAGAACCCGGCACCTCACAGGCCAACAAGCCAAGTGCGCCGAAAATCGGTGGGTATATAGCAGCATTAGGCTGACAGACGCTTGTCCAATCAGGGAGCAGCTACTCGTTGGGGTGTGTGTCTGGAAGGTTAGGAGAACTCGTAAAATGGAAGAATCTGGGGATCGAACCCGATGCAAAGCATTGGGAGCGATTGACTCTGACCACTTGACCACGGGGGACAAGATCTGCAGTTTTTGCTGCATTCGGATTGGCTAGGCTAACTCCGCCCACTTTTTTAGTTCATTTTCACTGTTTTTTCTAAGTTTTTAATGATCTTTTTATATATTAATTTATTTCCTCACATCCAAGTATTTTCAATATTATTATTCTATGATAATTATTTTTTAATATTCTAATATTTTTATTACAATGGGCAAACGGTAGAACTTTAAAGGCATATCAAAATTACTTGATAGGAGGTTAGAAACCGACAGGTCTAGGTACTCCATCCAGTTTCTCCAACGATCTTATCTAAGGTTAGGAGAGAAAAGTCGAGTTTGAAAAAATCTGGAAGGGATGTGAGGAGAGCTTCACTCCCTATTGGTCGAGCAGCTCACCTCCGATTGGCGGATTGAGTTGCTCAGAGAGATTCTGCGAGAACAAGGAGTGAAAAAGTGAAGTTTTTAGTATGAGGTTTAAAATGCCGAAAATAGGAAAAATTAGAGTGTGGTTAGAGAAGAACATTCCGAGGCCTATTAAACGAGGCATCGGGGTCATAAATTTCACTAAATAGTCTGTCAATGTCAGTGGTGTTCCGGTTGTGCCTCGTGGGTTATTAATATGAGTCATCCTAGTTATGATCACTCTATCCTTACGATCTGTCTTCACTCTCGACTGACCGCTACTTTCTTGGAGCTTTGTATGGCCATGGTTCGCCTGTTCATGCCAATAACGTCTAGTGGTAGCATCTCTTCGATTCAAATGTCAGGGGATCCTACGACTTGAATTCCCTTCTTTTAGTTCATTATCGCGTTCTCCTCAAATGGTGATACCTGCTCATATTGTTTGTAAATCGTCTACGTGGTACGTGGGTCGATAAAACCACATTAACGTGAAATTCATGCCTTAGCATTGAAATGTTCAACGTTTTTCTCCCATCCTGATGCTCCACTGCAATGCTCTGGAGTCCAGCTACTCAGTCATTGGCCACCCAAATATAATCATTTGTAAATTCTCTCGTAAGGTATGTGCACATGCAATTTCAACCTATTTGGATAACTTTCTAGATTAGCTGATTTTTATGTTTTCGAATGTTAATTTAATACGGAGAGTTTAAAGTCATACCTTTCCTTCTGCTATACACATTTTATTAATGCATTTAGTAAAATAAGTATTTTGAACAAACATCAATTTATAATGTGGTTTTTTAGTATCAAAATAATTAGAGTCTTAATTCTTATATTTAAAGTAAATTTTTTTAAAAATTTTTGTATTGCGTTTTTAAGAGTCTTACTTTGTCTTACTAAGTCTTACTTTGAATTGGCTTCAGAAACAAGTAAAACAGTTTAAGATTGTTAACCATTGTCAATGGAGACTTAGAAAAAAAAAGTATATTACAGTTATAAACTGTATAAAATATCATTTACCATAACATGTTTAATTTTGAATATAAAAAGAAATCTGTATTAAAAAAAATAAGTACTCATTCATAAGAACATGCTATAAATATTTCCGTTTGAAAAATCTTTTTCTGTTATATAATTACTATTTTATATAATTAATTATAAACACATTTTTTTCATGTTTAGGACTTCTGCTTGTCTTGGATTTGCTTAACTGGATTCTCTTTTCTTTGAAATATTACCGCTAATAATAAAATAAATAGGAGCTGATTATGTTGCTGATACACAAACACAGACAAGGTTTTTTTGTTTTCAGAAAAAAAATGGAGAGAAATCCTGTTTCAAAATTTTAAGAAAGAAAGAAAAAAAAAAAAAGTACAAGTAACACAAAAATTGTCTGTAGTACCTAGTAGCGGGACGATTATTGTATGTAAGCATTAACAGGTGTCTCATAAATATGAATAAGTTAAAAGCTCACCAGCTGGTTTTAGTAATAAATCCGGCCGTGGGTAGCCTAGTGGTTAGAGCACCGAACTCCCTACCGGAAGGCCTGGGTTCGATGCCCGTACCGCCAAATACCCTCCGAGTACATACGGAGTACGTGCTCGTTAAATCAGAGGGTCCGAAAGTCTTGTGGGCTGAATCACGAGTGCAGGGAACTGGAGAAAATTTTCCTCCACTTCAGGTCCATGCCTAAATTGTGGAAGTGGAGATAGATAGTGGCGTCATCTATCGTACCTTCGGGAATTTCACCGAGCTAAATCGTACTGTCACCTGTATGGTGATCAAGGCTAAGGCCAACGACAGGCGTACATCTAGCCCATTGCCACGATGAATTTCGTGGGCCTCGATCTGACTATGTCAGACAGGTGGCATGAGCAACAACAGCAATAAATCTAAAGTAAATGTTAAGATATTTCCTAACAAGAATTTTAACCAACACTAAAAACAAGAAAATCTCAACATTAAATGAATTTGTTTTTCATTAAAAAAAAAATGGAAGGCCAAGTAAAATATTTATTTTCAGATATTTATATATTTTTGCTCTTTACATTAAAAAATTTAAGGCTACATAATGCGCTACAAACTTGCCACCAAATTTCAAATCAGTTAACAAATTAGTTTTTAAAATATTTGAAGTTTTCTGAGGTATGGTTTTGATTTGGATTCCGTTTTAAAGCATTTTTTCACTCTTATATATATATAAATTGAATTAATTAAACACATTTTTTAACACAGTCAACTCTTTTAGTGTGAAATGTTTATTAAATTCAATTTTTATTCCTAAAATCATTTCTGCTTGATTATGTTTTGAGTTATTTGAGTTATCATATTTAAGTAATTAAAATTCATTTCTAGGCTAACTTTTGCTTTAAAAAATAGTTTTTATAACTTAAGCTTTATCATTAATTTTTCCTGTTGAGAAAATGTCGTGGCCAAAACGTTTTCAGGTTGCTGTGAGAAACAATATTTCGAGGAGATGGAATACTACTAAAAATGATGTATTTAAAAATCAGTTCTCAGCTGATACTACAATTAGACTTCGAACACAAGTATTCTGAATTCAAATGTTGCAGAAAGAATTGAATATTTCCTTGATGTACCAAACTGCTTTATACTAAACATATTGCAGTACTATATTTTAGTATTTTTATAAGTCATGCAACAAGAGCTAAGACTTCCTAAACTGCCTCGATTTAAAACTGAAAAAAATTAAATTTTATGAACAAACCTGGCTATTTTTAGCTTAAGTTAGTATCATTATTATTTTGTACATAAATGCTTTGTGTTTCAAAACTTTTGTGAAAATATTAGGTAAGATTAAACTGAATAAACTGTCGTCTTCACAAATGCTATCAATATTATGCAAAAATATATTCTGAATTAAAAATATTATTTTCAGTCATATTTAATTAAAATAGTATTTTAATGTAGAACACACACATATATTGGAAAATAACGTACTAAAAAATTAGAGCTTTACGGGCATTATAAGTTTTTGTTTTACGTCTTTACAAACTTTAAATGCGTTTTTCTTACACATTTTCAATTTTAAAGGTATAAGGGTTTTTTAATCCCTAATACTTTTTTTCTATTCTTCATAGACCCTTGAAATTTTTTTATATATACTCTCAAACGTATGTTCTATAAAACTTAGTCTGGATTTAGGGCTGAGATCTCTAGTTATTTTTTTAAAAAATTCTAAACTTACTGTTTAAAAAATTTTCGTGTTTTTTTCAGGTTTTTCTAGAAAAATAAATATTAAAAATCAACAAGGAAATAGATTTTCGAATCCATACTAACTTTTGTTTGCAATAATCTAAGAAACATAAATAACTTAAAGTGATTAAATAATTTTAAAAGGTGAACATTTTATAAAAGTGTGAAAAAACTTCAAAAATTCTTAATTTTTTAAAATTGTAAAATAATGGCTGGTCAAACTGACCTTTTACTTTCAGAATCTACTTAATAATACAATCTTAATATAAAACATAAATTATATTTTTACTGCTACTCTTTATCAAAAAAAAAAATTTGGTGAAAATGGTACCGTGTAGCCTTTAATCATCAAAAAATATGTGCTTTCTTGAACACATGTAGAAATCCTGTTTTGAAGGGGGAAATAAATGTTTATGTTATGTATAATGAGCGGTATATCACAATGTTAAATCATTCGATAAGTTTTTGTAATCTTTCTAATATTTAAGAGAAAAAGTTGTATTAAAAATATTTAATCAACAAGACATTTTCCTAGAAAAAGAATTAAACAGTGCTTGATTTTATTTAAAACCGAGGCTAAAGGTGCTTTTTCAAAAATGCTTTTGAATTTTTTGTGTTAAATTTAGTGAATATAAAAAGTCTTCAAATAAAAATTTTAACTTATTAGATCGAAATATGATTATATGATGGCTTATAGTATGATTTTAAAAATAAAAAATGTTCAATACTTTGATCGTTCAAACTTGTTCTTAATCTAGCCAAGAAAAGTCTTGCTCCTGTGAATGTAATGAATTAACCTTCTTTAATGAATTTAACCATTCTTTGCATGACGAATTAAATTTCCATCAAAATATTTAGTAAATAAAAAATTGTACTCAAAACAGGTGTACTGAAATTTGGTTGCGGCTGGCAACTTTTTTTTTTTCACTACTATTGTATTATTAAGGAACGTAGCTGTCAAAAAAAAAATCACATGTCCCAATCATTATAGCGAGTTTGAATTCGTTACTCCACTGTCAGTTGGGGTTGGAAGAAAAGTACGATTTTTCAAATATTTTTTATAACTAATCTAAGATTTTTTTTTTTTTTTTGCTAATAAAAGCGATAATGAGTGGAAAAAAGGTTTGTTTTTTGTGTAGTTTATATCGAATACCCCAAATAACCTTCCCAATACCATATGACAGAAATTTAGATCACTATGCAGTTGTTTTGCTTCTAATATATGATGAAAATCTTTTTAATTATATGTTAATTTTATGTTATTTTTGTAGAGAAATTTAGGAGAGAGGGACATTGAAGATTACTTGGACCAGTAAAAAGGGGGTTGGCTATCGGAAGATGGCATTGATAACGAAAATGCTGACCACGACAACTACGATACAGATTAAATTAGTGTATAAAAATGGTAATAATAATAATAATACTGATTCTGCTGGTGCGTGTGTGGTGTTATTCAAATAATTTAATCAAGTTTGCCTTTTCCCTTTTTGGTTTATTGATAACATTCGATAAACTTCTAGATACGCCGAAGCCAAGATCAAGATTACAAAAATATCCGTGATAAACAACAGGACCTAGTTACACAGAAGTCAAGTTCAAGATTAACACTCAGGCAGAATCCGTTACTTATGGATTTCGTCGAGATAGGCCACGCGGGGTCTGAGCGTGTTGACAGCTACGCGCCACCCACTCAGGGGGCCATATAATTCGCAACAATTAGAATAACATTAATAAAAGTGACACAAAGGTATGCTATTTTTTTATTTATTTTGTATTGTGAACTTAACATGTAAGTTTGCATCGTGTTGGATATTTTCATGATACGGTTTTTTTTTAAAATTATTTTATGGTATATATTTATACTATGATTTTTTGAAGCATTTTTCCTTTAATCTGGAGCATGAATTATATCATCCTGATTTATTTCACAGAAAAAAAAAGAAGAAAAATCATGCAAAGAAAAGGTAAGAAGAAATTATCTCAGTCAAAAGTTTATCAGATTTTTTAATTTAGCAATCAAATTTAGGAAAAGAAAGCAATTTTTCAAGGTTTAAAAATAAATTTCGCTGACATTTCTTTAGAATTTTCCAGAATAAATTTCCAACGATATTTTCTTAATTTAAAATTAGCGGAAAGCATCTTAAATCTCAGGATAAATGTAGATATTTTCGAAAACAAACATATATTAGTGTTTTTATTCCCATCACCTAAGACATACTTTCAGACATCATTGTCTCCAATCCTTCTTTCAAGAACAATTTCTCGGAATCATTATTAGTTTCAGCATCACTACGTTTGTAAAAACCATTTCCTACGGATGTTTACAGAACAGAAAGCAATAACCACTAATCATACACCCTACTATATAATAGCTGTCATGGTAGCTGTAATTCAGGGGAAGGCGTACAATTGTTGGCAGCAATTAACCACCAGCTGCTTTGTTGAGAATTTCCCCCCTTTTTTTCGGTTACATCTCATAAGTTACCCATATTCTTCGTGATGTGTTATTTGATATACTCAGGTAACAACTGACCAGCTTGCTCATTAAAGTAAAAGCATAATTTTTAGGCCTAACGCGAGAGGTTTTTACATGCAAGAAAAAGTTCAACATTTAAATGGACTATTCGTGAGTAATTTGCTACTTAAAATGAATGAAGTCCCAAGTCAGACAATTTGAAATCTCGAGAAGAGAGGGAAGTAAATATTATTTTAATATTGTTTCTGTAGTTATGTTCAGTATTGTTTCGTTGAATGTCATAACGGTTATTTCACGATGAATTCCTGTTCTGAGATGTGAATCTTTAGTTCTCAAAAAGAGTATGGGTTATTAAGTAGCATTACTTTTTAAACATAATTTAAAAATTTTCACATGAGATAACGAAACTATTTATCATTTTTAGTTGAATATGAATGAATATCAAGACGATCAAAAAAAGGCTAAAATAAAATGCTGAATGTTCAAAAATTGTGAAACATTTATTATAATAACTGACTAATTATTCACCGTCCCAGAAAAGCCATATTTCATTAATTAAAGCTGTTTTACAAAGCATTAAAAAAAAGATATCATTAAAAATCTCAAAGATTTCACAATAAAAAATAAATAATAAAATTTTATTCAAAAATTCATTGTAAAATATACTTGTGTGTGTTTTAAAAGTTGGATAGATTAACATATTACAAAGAATAATTTTCATTAGAAAAAAAACCCCCTAAATTTTACAGAATGAACTTTTTTTCTTAATTTGATGCATTATACTTTTTAATACTAATTTCTTTTATAGGAATTTAAGGTTTTTAAAGAATAAATGCACATATTTATTTGTATGGAACTTTCTTAAACTAATTTAATCACCCTGTTTTTTTTAAATAAAAACAAAGCTTTACATATATTTGTTACATTTCTGACAAAGTTTATAAAAAATAAGGTCAAATTTTACAGAATTAGAACAGTGGTAAGAGTTCTATACATAGAAAGTTCAGTATCTCACGATGACGTTGTGTGTGATAATCTACCCGATAAGATTTAACTATTACCTCCCTAACTGTTCTTTAAAGATCATAAAAGCCCTTAAGAAAACCTGTAATGACATGTTAGTCAAAATAATTATTTTAATTACTTGACTAAGAAAATTTAGAATTCATTTAAAGCAATTATTAAGTTATTATCTACATAAATTTATTCTTTAACATTTTCGGCTTTTTTTAAATTTTACTTTATATTATTTAATGTCCCGATTTTCAATCACAAAAAATGTATACCATTAAATACTACTACTAATAATAATTCCACCATTTATATTTTTGTCTCAAAATATGATGTTTGAAAATGAAATTTAGGTTTCAAAATTGACACGAGTCGATTTTTATTTATTTATTACTGTTATACGTTTATATTTTGAAATCCTCTGGAAAGTGAAACACAGTGACTCATTTCCAAGATGACCAGCTCACATTTTAACATATATAATATCCTCCACCAACTCCATTCAGTGCATGATTCTCAATTTAATAAGCAGATCAAAAATTTATGTTCCATTTTTAAGTATAACGTATACTCATTTGCGTGAATTTGAAAAACTGATTGTAAATTTCAGTCGATTTTCTAATCGATAAGTAAAAAAAAACCTTTGATCATATTGCAGCTCTTGATACACACATCAGAGGAGTTCAATGATATTTATAATGTTTTTGTGATGATATTATCTAATGTTTTTGTTTAAGTTTTTTTTAATTGAAAACTATGATCTCTATAAACTACAAAATATAACTGTGAAATTATTTTAAGACTAAAACATTTAAAAATGTGCAATATCTGTTTGATATTAATTGTGATATACAGTCGGACCTCTATATAACGAAGTTGCTAAATCCCGAAAAAAAGTTCGTTGTATGAAAAATTCGTTATATAGAGGTTCATCTTTCAATTTTTTTCATAAACAAAAAACAAATTTTAATTTCATAAACACTATATTTAAAGAAAGTAATTATGCATACATTTTTGTAAATTAATATATATTTACTTTATTTACGTTACCTAAAAAAAAAGAAAGAAAAACTACAAGGAAAGTTTCTTGGCGCCTTTATCCATTTCCTGAAGAATTCAATTTTTTCTTTAATGCTCAAGCACTTACGTATTGACATTTTCGAGGCTACAAGAAACGAAATTACCAGTGCGACTGATCAACACTACAAATGAACGGAGACTAGTTCAAGGACACGGAGCAACTCCACTCGTAATGAAACGGGTTGTCGAAGATGTTTCCAGTGAACTGAACAATGGTTGCATTTCTTAAATGAAACACTCAGAATTCTATTGCTCTCGGTGAGTTGGGCTCGTAATAAAACCAGTTCAAGATTTATGACCTCCATAAAATGTGTTAAAAGAGAGATTAACTTGAAATGTCCAAAAATGCTTTAAAAATAGGGAGAAAAAAAATTGAACAGGATAAAGAGTTCGTTATACAGAAAATGCACTTCGCTTTTGGGAGGTTATTTTACGAAGAAAATCGTGAAATGTTCTTGGTTCCTGGAAAAAGTTCGCACTATAGATAAATTCGCAATATAGAGGTTCATAATATGGAGGTTCGACTGTATATTTAATTTTCTGTGATGTAAATCAGTTTGTTGTACCAATTCCAAGAACCTCTAATAAAAGCAAAACAATAGCAGAAAGTTCTACAACAAGTCAAACAAATACCATTCGGCTCTAGTCAAAACTGTCAGTAAAACCACTTATCGTTTAAAAAACCAATTTTATCTCAGAAACGATACCCAATCATCCTATTTTATATTGATCAATTCATCTGAACATCGATCATAGCCGTGTTCAACAAATCGATAGCATTCACTGCTTAATTACAAACGACGATCGTTCCCACAAACAATTCAAAGATTCCAGGCTCTGTTTTTAAGACTAACTCTTACTCATTTGCATGGATTGACAAGAAATAAATTTCATTCCACCAACCAATCGATAGATAAACAGAGCTCTTGACAGTGTCGTGACGTTGGACAAGGCGTGCGCTCAGGAAGCCATCTATCATTCATGTGCACAGGGAAAGCGTCCTGTGACATAAATCAGCCGAATGAGAGTTTAAAACCGCACTTAATAGCCTGTTTACGGTAGGCTAGGTATTGTTAGGGCTATTTATTACGTCTTTTTTCCCCTTGATGTGCTGGCAGTTGTTACGTGATGCTGTTCGGAGGTCAAACAACTTGGATGAACAAAAAGTTTGTGAGAAACACTGGTTATAAATAAAATATAAAGTCGGGATAACTTTTAAAAAGCGTATGATTGCGAGTAAAAAAGTACAACAATGGAGTCTGGGGGATGAATGGGGTTGTTTTTGAACTTGAAACTGCCATTTTATTTATTTATTTTTGGAAGAGTGGGAAAAAATTATGTGCGGATTTTAAAGTGAATTTTTTAGTTAATGTGTTTTTGAAATCGTGAGTTTTCTTTGATAATTTAACTTATTGTTTTCTCTTAGAAATATGATGTTTTAAGAAGATGACAACAATAATGGAGGGTTTTTTTAAATGGCTTGGATTTCATGCAAGATACCATGCATTTTTTTTTTTCAATTTATTAATTTACAATGACTTTCTAGTACACCATAACGAGCAATGTGTAAGGTTTATAAAATTAAAACGAGTTCTTCTCAAAGGTAGCACAGAGAAGAAAGTACCAATAAAACACGAGTGGATAGATAAAAATAAAAATTTTAAAGGATTTGTGTATCACTGATTATGCTTGCTCTTACCAGTAAGGAACTTAAATTTTAAAAATTCACTTATGCAAAGTCTTACAAAGAACAATTTTAGACTCCGGGAGAGGGAGGGGGCAGCTGGTGAGAATTTCAACTGCAAATGGGTTACTCGAAATCAGTTTGTGTGTGTGTTTGCTGCAAATTTTTATTTCATTTTCGGAGACACAAAGTTGGTTAGATTAAAATTCAACACAACAATACGATATGCGATAAATCTTTTACATTTATGAAGTAGTTTAGAGACAATTGTCTATCTACTGTGCATTTATGCTATTTCCCCATACAAACTCCAAATTTCAATTCATAGAACACTACTGAAGAAGTAAGAAACAGTTAAAAAGAACAGGATTAACTTAAGGATAGTCTTTTTTTTAACATTTAAAATGAAAAGGTGCTTATTTGAATATGGAACTCTCTTTCGTCAACTATGTTCACGTTTATCCGGAATCATGTATACGATTTCTTATCGGATCAATGACTTTTCCTTTCTCTGTGGCTTTACATTTCTTTCGAACCAGTTGCAGTTTCTGCCAACGTTTTTTGTTTTCAATTGCTGATACTGCGAGCACCTAGAAAAATCATGCCAGGGCTTAGTTTTAGGTATTTTATTTTATGGCAAATGCGGTAGTTAAAAATACAGATAATTATTTAAGAATAAACCAAAAGTATTTCATAACAAGCATAAACATTATGCATCCACGTGAAGAATACATTTAATATGTATTTGCAAATGTAAGTCAGCTAACAAATAGTATTTTATTTTCTAATAAAAAATACTTAAAATGAAAACCAAGTGAATATATTGTATTTTGATTACAGTTTTAATATGCTTAAGGCTGCGTTTGTTTAATTTTAAGGCGTCTCTTTCAAACTCGGAAAATGTTAGACAGAAAAATATCCACGTTTTCAAGTAAATCCATGATATTGTAACTCCTACTCCCAGTCAAAGAAATGTCTTTCGGATAACATAGTAAAAATTTAATATAAACATTACATCATTTTAGAAAAAAAAAATTCAGAAAGTACATACTTCTGACGAGAGTTCTATGCTTTAAGAGATGAGAAAACAGTTTTAATGTCGTGGTTTGAGAGCATAGAGGCCACGGTAGCCGAGTGGTATAGGTATCGGACCGTGACTTGCCTTGTCACGAGTTCGAGTCCAATACCACTAAAGACCCGCCGTGTAGGGCAGCGATGTACGTTAAATCTGTCGAGAGCTGAAACGTCCTCCCGTTGGTGTGGTAGTTAGGAGAGGGGGGTGCCAGCTCAGGTGTCGTCCACGTCACTTGACCATGGTTCAAAATTACGTGGTCCGTCGCCAAAAGCCCTCGTGCAGCTGAACAGTGCGACGTTAATATTCAATCAATCAATTGAGAGCATAGATATACTAAAGAACATAAGCCGTATTCAAGGTGTTGTATGGACAATTGCTTATAATATTTGTAGCTATTGTTCTATCTGTGATCTATTATTATAAACAGCATAACATTCCCTCAGTTAAATTCTTCAATTAAGCTTAAATTGTGAGTGAAAGATTCAGTACTTCTTTCTTCATATATCAATCAACAACACCAAAATTAAAAATAAATAAAAATGATAAATAAAGGAATGATCATGCGAAGCAATGAAGCAAACGAATTCTGTTCGTGATAGAAATTTTTTTAGCATTTCTTTCGTAAAATAAAACCAGACGCATTCATCCAGAGTTCGATTTTCTTATCAAATTCCTTCTTTTTTTTCCTATTATATCATTCACACACACAAGTTCCATCCCCACGAAACAATGCGAAATGATTCCAAGACGCAGAAAAACGGTTTGTGAATTCGTAATCATCGTCAATAAATCTTCCGTTTGTGAAACAAGTCTTGACAGCTTGAACAGCTTTATTTCGCAGACGAACTTGAATCCCACAGATCCTAAATAGGGTTATCCAGAACAGACCCTCCCTCCATCACCCCTAGCCTTAATTACACGTTGCCTAGTGCTTAGACTGACAGTTTGTGATTACACGCTACTTGATGCACACATCTGTATGGACGACACGACTCGTGGCCTCACACTAAGACGTTGCATGCCCCCCCCCCCCCTCAGGCTGTTTCTGCTATTTTTTTCTGCTTCTTTTACCTCCTGAACACAGAAACCATGCTTCATATTCATAATTAACTACGATAAGGACCGTGTTTCTAGCCAACACCCCAAATATTTTTACCGAATTTTCGAGAATTTTTCCGTCGAACCTCACACATTCGTCCTTTGGTTTTTTAAGGGTAAGTAGACCCCACACGTATTTGGTGCTGAACCAACTCGTGGTATCCGCTTTGCCTTCTTTATTTTGTGAACGTACGTGAATAATGGATACGTGTAAAGGTACCAGTGGGTGGAAGAAGTGTGTGTGTGTTCGAATGAAAAATAATATTCACGTTTCGTTGTCAAGGTGAATGGAAAGGTCATTCTCGAAGAATAATAGTTTGGTTAGATCTCCCTCCCCCCTCTCTTTCACAAATGCTGAGTAAGTGCTTAGGAATTTTTCTAATTAATGCATGTCTCTTTCTATCGTCTCGATTGGTATCTAAGATATTATTTAGCAAATATGAAGAGTTTTAAAAATAATTTAAGAGAAGCTAATAGAGTTTTAATTTGGTTTATCCGATGTGATAGAATTGAGAGAAATGTATGGCCCCTTCAAGAATACGTTTCACCCTATTTTAGGTGTAATTTATTCGAGCGTTAGACGGATACAGTCTCAGTCAAAAACAATTAAAAAATTTCATTTCAAGTGTGTATCGTTCTCCCCCTCCCCCTTCAAATATTGATTTTAAGCTTCCTCTTAAATTAAAAACCCAAATTTCAATTTTAGTTGCGGAGAGACATATTTTTGAGAGTAGATAGTCTCTAAAAGTAAGTCCTGTTTTATTCTCAGTCTCAAGTGCTTTTTCATTTATAAACAGGGGATGTTCATATAAAGAACTTTACTGGTGTTATCCATAATAGAAATTTTTATGAAATATTTGTGAAATTTTTTATTATTTAAAATATACAGGTAATAACTAGTTTTACAATTTTTCCAGAAACGAAATCCAGTTGTGTGCGCAGACCTCTTTTACGAGGGGAGGGGGAGGATAATCTAAAGAAAAACGTTGACGAAAGTGCCGAAGGATAATCTGTATGATAAAAATTAACAATCTGTTGGTTTATGGGTATGGGGAGTGACTCCCTAATCCCCATCCTTGTGTTCGACACTGACAAAATCTATTTTTAGCCGGCTGGTTGGTTGTCACTGGTCTTCTGTACCCAAGGTTGCAGGTTCGACCCCGGCCCAAGTCGGTGGATTTTCCTGATGCAGAAAATCGAAAGCGGCCATGTCGTATGAATATACGGCATGAAAAAGATCCCTTGAGTGTCCGTTTGGCTTGGATGCTCTCGACAAAATTAAATTCCTAAGTAGAACTTTCGCACTGACAGAGCTCAGGTGCCTCCCTCTGGAGAAGAAACTGGGCGTCAAAATTACTTGCGGTAATTGGTATTGCCTAAATGGTGCCGCATTAAAAAATGATACCAGCTCCTGGGGAATGTCCTAAGTCTGCAAAGGTAGAAATAACAATGCGCAGCCCCATTGCAGAAAAAAAAAAGGAAAAGAAATAATTTGGTGTTCGATTATAATTTTTGCACTTCTAAACGTTACTATTCAAAGGTCAATATTACTTTTTAAGAAGACATTGGTAAAAATCTGTTTATTTTAAAGCACTTCTTTTTCCTATTTGAATAATGACTTACCATTAAGTAAATAAGTAGAAAAACATTAATACAATGTATAACGCACAATTATATATATATTAAGTTAATATTGCTTCTCTAAATTATAGCAGCAAGTAACTAAGAAATGCAATTCTGGATATTACTACAATTTACAAATCGTACTTATAAAAGAGACATATCAGTTGTATATTTGAAATTTTCATTAACAACAAATCGTTAAATTGATAGATAAATTCTTATTAATATAGAATATTTTTAAAAAATTCTTACATTTTTAAAATAATTCAAATAGTCTCCCAATATGAAATTTTAATGTCAGCTCTTTGAATTATTTGACGAAAGTTTCTCTGATTCGGCAAATTCCAGCCAATAAGATTTAAACCCATGCCAATAGAATTTTAAAAAATGTAGTCAACTCGGATATTACCTTGTTGAATATTAATAAAAATTAAAATATTTTCAGATAAACCTAAACTGAGATCAGTGACTTTCCCCATCATTAAAAATCGTGAATTATCTTTTTCAAAGTTTACTGATCTACTCGTAATATGGGAGGTCATACATTAATCAAAAAAGAAAATCTGCATAATCTAACGCATAACTTATGTCTCTCTCTTCAATATATCTCGAACAATTTCCTTATTTTCTCTATATCACAGTCTAGCCCGCGTCTGTTTTCTTTCTTCCTCTCTTTATCTTAAGATGTGTAATACATCAAAGACCTCAAAACCAATCGATTCTGTCTCAGTATTTTTGTTTCTAAACATACTCTACCCTCATCATACATTAAAGATTGATTCATCTGTCACACCTCACATCATTTTTACGAAAGAATGAGAGGCCCAGCTTTCAACCTAGCAGTAGGAGGTCCTAGTGCATACTTTCAGATAAATTTATTCAGGCAATCCTTTTTTTCAAGCCCAGCATTTCATCATATCCTTCCTTTCTGGAGGAAAACCCGTAGAAGAAGGGGGTAAGAACACCATCTAGATCACGATTCTTTTTAATAAAAATCAACAAAATTCGAGACAACTCCCAACTTGAGTGAGTCTATTCTGCTTACCGACCCTCCGCAAACGCCTCTAACTAGAGAAGAAGCACTATATTTCCAGATAAAAGCGAAGCTACGGCAGCAGAAGAAAGACAGGGGGGTACCAAGAACGAGAAAGAGGGGTAGACGAATGTAACTAAGCGTTGACAGGTGTGATTACCGTGTAAAAAGCAACTCCCCGTGATCCCTTTCCACCCCTCCCCAAGCACGGGATATATACTCAACAAGATCCTTAGGCAAGCCCCGGTAATTACCGACTTGCCAACTGCATGACCATGGTTATTTATATTCGCGTTGTGCCTTGGGGCTGACTTGTTGCAGTTTGAGGAAACCAATGAAGACGTATGCGAAACTAGGGTGGTCTCTGGTGTATGATGTGGAAAAGAAAACAAAGAAAAAAAAAGAATCGTCTGCTATGCTCGTTCCCTCAAGGTCGGAGGTCAAATTGAGAAAAAACCGCAATAACTTTTTGAAGGGTTTTTTGTTTTTTTTGTGCAGTGTACTCCCTCAGTTTATTTGCTTTGATTACGCGTAATAATGATGACGGTATTAGCTAAACATACCAAATAGTTGCTGTTGATTAGGGAATCCACGGCAAATGTAAGTAAGCTTTGTAGAGTTATTTGGTATTTAATTTCAAATTTAAATGTTGGGAAAATTCTTATTAGAATCCCGAAAGCAGTATGAATGCTAGAAGAGCTGGAGGAAATTCTTAATTAAGTGGTACTTATTTGTTAATTGAGTGCAAAGTAGTTTCGTATTTTTGTAAAGAAATGTTGAAGAATTTAGATTTAGTGAAAAACACTTTTTATGAGATAACTGAGAGAGAACTTATAAAATTTACAGTTCTTTAAATCCAAGTTGTGGATTCTCCTATGTGTGCTTTCATTTTTTTAACTATAAAAGTTCCAAAAATCGTTGCAAGGATTATCATGAGGTAAAACAGAAACGAGTGCATCTTTTTTTTTTTAATGTTGAAATAAATTATTTTACTAACTTTCAACACGCGCGAGAGATAAAATAGATATAAGCTGTAACTTGAGATAATTTAACAAAAATAAATCAGAGAAATGCTTCATATAGTTGAAATTTGTAAGATTGAATACTATCCTTTGTCAAAATCGATATATTTTAATTTTTACTACAATTTTGGGTTCACTGTTATTCCTCTACAGGAGGGTTCTATTACTAAAATTACTCTCTATCTTTTTTGACTTCTCCGCAGGGTAAATATAATAAACTAGATAATGTTTTCTTTGTATACTAAATTAGAAACGCAGCTCATTTCATTTCTTGCATATTTGTCTCGTGAGTGAGTGAATATTAACGTCGCACTGTTCAGCTACACGAGGGCTTACGGCGATGGATCTCGTAATTTTGAACCATGGTCAAGTGAAGAGGACGACACCTGAGCAGGCAACCCTCTCTCCTAACTACCACAATACATCAACGAGAGGGCGTTTGAGCTCTCGACAAATTTAACGTGCATCGCTGCCCTACACGGCGGGTCTTTAGTGGTACTGGGCTCGAACTCATGACATGCCTGCCATGATTCGATACCTTGATCACTGGGCTACCGCAGCCCTTGCATATTTGTCTAAATTACTTCGAGAAATGAACTTTAAAATGAAGAATCGATGATACGGAATAAAATAATTTATAAAATTGGGGAAAAAAAGTGAATTTAACAATTATTTTCTGCACTATTTAAGAAAGTACTTAGAGACAGTACGTTTTTATTATCAAAAAAAAAAAAAAA
>BMAV01012328.1:542775-553336 GCA_019973955.1 Trichonephila inaurata madagascariensis | reverse complement strand
CCCCAGAATTTATATTGTGGGAGCTGGGTAGGGCAATCCGTTATTTTTTAAACTGTGCACGCATTCATGACATATTCGAAGTTCCCATATTCTAAATCTTTTCCTTCAAGTAAGTATGTTTTTAATACTATCCACTGTTTTACTTGAAATAACTTTTCTCAGTTGCCATGTAAGTACACAATTTAAAACAATTTCACAAAATCACACTTTCCAAAGCACACATTTATAGTAGCCAAGCAACCAAAAGCTTAAAAGATAAGAACATTTACTGTTTAGGAAAACACCTTGAAACTAGATTACTCTCTCTGTTTTGACTTATACATCTTTTAAAGTTGTATTATACAAATTCACAAATGAAAAATTATAAAATTATCGAAAAATATCACCAAGTTCCCTTTTAAATTTAATCTCTAATTGGCACTAATACTTTCTTGAGCAGTTCTGATGCATTATTACTGCTACACCGCGAATTTGGCTTCTTTTTAGTATAAAAACACGGGTTAAAACCAAGATTTTAGGGCCCTGGATGAAAATTTGGATTGCAGTTCCAGTAAATTAAAGAAAATGAAAGAATTAAATTGCAAACACTTTCTTAGTGCAAGATACAAAGCATTTATTCAAATTTTAATAGTAATAACCAATTAAATATTATAAAACATACAAATTACTTATTTCTTGCTTTGGTTTTTTGAGAATTTGCACACATACACATATACATATATAAGAAATCGAGTAATATATTTTGTGTTCTGGAAACCCATACCCGAATTCAACATATTGTAATCGAAAAAGTAATATTTTAAAAATTCTAGTCCAGATTTCAGTCTTAATTTTTCAAACTAATCTGTTGTAAGGAAGAGAAAAAAAAACATCAAAAATTGAATTGTTCCTTAACATTAAATCAATATTTATAAAAAAATATTTCAGCATTCTTCACTAAATATGAAAGACTCATCAATATCAGATACTTAAGAAATTAAAAAAAAAAAAAAAAAATAGAGAGAAGTAACAAAAAGTTAATATTTTATTTATTTATTTTACCAGTATTAAAAGCTTTAAAATACATACATGAACCTATAATGACTCTAACCGCCAGTATTATGTTACAAAAACCATTTGTCACTATCATTATCACTGTTAGCTTCTGAATTGGTGATGGTGTCGTCTTCCATGCCATCTAATACATTTGTTATGCAACATTTTTTTTTAAAGAATGTGTTACAGAAGAATCTAAAAGAAGCCTTAAATACTGTTGAATATTTACAAGGAAAAATTATACCATTTTGTTTACGCCATCGACGTATATTTGTTGCATTTGTGTCAAATTATCAGTGGCCCATGCTTAGTTTTTGTTTTTTTCTGCATAGAAAACTGCCTTCCTTTTCATATTTTCTTCATAATGAACTCGTCTTGATACTATTGCCGATATATTTGATGTTTAGGTGATTAAAAGAAAGCGTTATGCAAAAAAAAATTTCCTAAATTCCAGCTGACAACGATGTTTAGGATAGACTGAATACTGAAGATAAACTGCGGGATGGGATAAGTGATCGTTTGAAGTGGCCAGAATGGGAAGTTACATTTTACCTTTTGAAAGGGGTGGAAACTCAATTTCCCTCATCCAACGAAAGTTTTACCTTCGATTTCAAGCCACACCCGATTTTCAATAGCATTAAAACAAGAAAAATAGGGCGACTTAGATTCGAGTAAATATGGTATATACAAAGAATCTCTTTTTTGTATTCTATAAAAATTTTGGATTAATTTCCAATGTTCTCTTTTCTAATTTGAAGGGCAAGATGCATGCGCTGCGCTTTTTTCCTATTATAATCATGGGAATGTCATAATACTCAGTCGCGCACACAAGGGAGGGGTCCTGGGGGTCCGGACCCCCCCCCCCGCCCGGCAGTTTTTTTTTGTTCCGATTGATTATAATTCTAAGTATATAGTACATAAAATTTGACTAAGTATTTGTTATTAATGATTAATTTCATTAATTAATGCTAATTATTTATTCAATAATTAGTTTTTTACTGTGTTTTGTTCCCGAAAATCGACAAAATCAAAAGGAGCATGATACAAGATTGGTGAACTTTCGACCCCGGACCCCCCTCCCTCCCCCCTTGAAAAATTCCTGTGTGCGCTACTGATAATACTGCATTTGAATTTCTTAAATAGATAATTAAATCACATGGAAATAAATAAAATACTCTACATTTTAACGATTTCAGTTCATTTAAAGTACAACAACCCTTCATAACTCGAACAAACTGTCCACTACTTGAGATGAACCCTAATTTATAATTTACTTCTCTTTTAACCCGTTTAGTTGTTGCTTCAATGCCTTTGATGAAATATTTGTTGATCGCAAGAAGTCTTTTAATGAAGAAAAGTCTCTCCCAAAGAATCGATTCTTGGACACGACCGAAGAGGACTTTCTCGCTTGACCGGAGTCCAAGCAAGAGAAATGAGCGGTCATTTCTAGCTGTTCAATCAGTGGCTGATTGCCTTCTGCAGATGGTATCGTCAGACGACAAAACCGATCGGGTGGCGCCAGCTTTGTTCCCTGGACACCCCTTAAATCGTTCTTCACCCCCTTTTTACCATCGAAATGCCTTCGAAACAAAGGCTAAAAATGACTTCCATTCTTCTCTACTGAAGTGTCGAGTAAGATAAAAGAAGTCAGCTTTGAATTCTTCTTTTTGGTGAATGTATTTCTTGAGAAATATATATATATAAGTAATGCTAGGATAAATAAAATACTCATCAACTAAATAACACTAGAGCTATGAAATCCACATTTTTTTTTTCTTCTTTTTTTTATTCCAAATACACTGAAATCGTAAAAAGTTTTTTTACGAAAATTTATTTGAACTATTGTTGAGATAAAGAGATATCTCTGCCATAATGTTGTCTCTATACTTTTTAGTCCCTAAAATAAAAATATGTGTACAAAATGTTTTTGAGAGTTAACATTTTACTCAATTTACTTGTTTTTTTTTGTGTTATTGTGTAACTAAATGCTAAAAGAAAAGTGGATCGATTGTTTTTGTTTTTTAAATCAATGAAATACAAAGAACATTTTTAAAATGTGAATTGTGTTAATGATAGCATACAACTCATTAACTAAAACAGAATGGCGTAAATGTGGAAATTTCCAAATTTATTTCATGTAAAAAAAGGAGGGGAAAAAAGACAACTAAAACAACAATGATTTTCTTTTGATAATAAAATGTTTAATAAAAATGAATTACATACTTGCAAGCTTTCTAAAAATCACATTCAATGAATACCAATAGAACATTGGTTTTTTTAAAGTCCTGAAGTTATGCAATAATAATTTTATTAAGTTTTCAATTAGTGATGTTAAGTTACTTGTTTATGTAAACCACACACTTAGTGATAGGGATGTCTTAAGACTTCTTGAGACCCTGGACTCCCTAAACACCCAAATTCAGGTCCCACCTATGACCTTAAAAGTAGGCAGTATGTAGCATACGATGTCAAATATTCGTACAAACAATAACCCGAAACAAATAAATGTGTATGTCTTACAGTCACACAAACCGGCTGAACCAACTGCCGCCTTTTGATTGAATCAATAATGATGGTGTAGGGTGGTAGGTCTAGGCCTAAACATGGACCACGGTCATCACATGTAGCCAGTTGACATATCGTTCGAAATTCACAGTTTTTCGAATAATATAACAGAAAATAAAAACATTTGGCCGTTGAAATTATTTGAATCATGATCTTATTAATGCTGAATCGAGAACGAGACAAGAGCCCTGGGCCCGAACCCAGTTGGCTCATATCTTAAGACGTCCCTGGTGATAATTTATTTATGAAACTCGAATTCAAAAAATCTGTGATATTAAGGAAAAAGAGGTCCTTCTATAAAAGACTTCAACTTTTTCACACATATATAATATGTAAAAATAAAAAAGGCTTTTTTATACATACATGACTTATTAAAAATATTTTTTTTCCTTGTAACAGAATCAATTAATTCGCTTTCTATTTACATTTGGCCACACTGTTTTACCACTTTTCGCACGACGTTTTAAATTAGTACAGATAATAGGAAATAATATTTTCCTTATCGTATATTTTCTTCACATTGATTCAAAAATTGCACACAATAAGGCAAAATATAATAGGCTTAATCTATTTGAGTTCATACAATGTGCTTATTTAAAATATAAATCATAATACACATTACTTTAATAAACACAAAAGTAATTTTAATGTCACTATTTTTGTTAATTTTAAAAATTTAAAAAATTTGTAAGAGATAAAAATAAGTACAGTATACTGTATTATTTTTCATACATTTCTTTAAAATTTAACACAAAAAAATAAAATCTATTTTATTTAAAATTTGTTGCTTGGTTTTTAAAAAAATGCTGTTTTACTGTTCTTAAGGTGAGAGTACTTGCGTAAAACAAAATGTCAATTTCTCCATTATATATATATATATATACAGTGGTACCTCGACATACGAGTTTAATTCGTTCCGCAACCTTGCTCGTATCTTGAATTACTCGTATCTCGAAGCAAATTTCCCCATACAAAACAATTGAACTACCATTAATCCGTTCCAACCTCCAAAATGTCACCCCAGTTATTTTTGTTACGTGGTTTTGAATAATAAAAACGTATTTATAAATATCAAATATTTATTGCACAAAAACAAAAAAGAGAATGTAAAGAAATAAATTAGATATCCTCACTGGTCTTTGCCTTTTTCGCTACATTTTCCTCGCTTTCACCTGCAGGCCGTTTAGAAAAAAACATGTCTAAGGAGGTTTGTTTCTTCCTCCCTCTCAGAATGTTCCGGAAATGAGTTATATCATGGACGTACTACGGCCATACTGTCTCGACAAGTCAACAACTCGAACACCTTGCTCATGTTTTTCTATAATTTCACATTTTAGTTCAATACTCATCATCTTTTTCTTAGCACTTGACTTTTTACAAACTTTCTTCCGATCCATGGTTATAAAAATAAATGAACTACAACTGTAAATGTAAACGCAACACAAAACGCGAACACAACTACACAACTTATCACAGCGGAAGCACGCTGCTAACTGATCGTGATGGCGCGACTGCGTGTTACTACCGAACCGAACCGAATCGGACTCGTATCTCGAATTTCGCTCGTAACTAAAAGCAAAAAATCACTTGCTCGTCGGCTCGTATCTCGAAAAACTCGTATGTTGGGGCACTCGTATGTCGAGGTACCACTGTATAGTGATATTGACAATGTACACAACATTTTTTCATTTAAATTGAATTTGTTCTAATAACAAATATTTCGAAATAATTTTGGTAGATTTAAATGACGGATTCAAGACTTTCTTGCATCAAAAATCGATCTCGTTGAAATTCATATATACTTTGAAGTTATGAGACATAAATACTGCATACCATGTTATGTTTTTTCAGTGGAGCACACAGGGAATTTTTAAGGGGGGTGGTCCAGGGTTAATAATTTGTTCTTAATAAAATTATTTATTAAATTTTAAATACTTTTTTGTATTTTATGTACTATATACATAGGATTATATACAATCGCGAAAAAAAAATCAAGGGCTTTGGGGGGGGGGGGGCCCGGGGCCCCCCCCCCCCCTTCTTGTATGCCCCACTGTATTTTTTAACAAATAAAACACAAAAATATTAAACATTTACTTCACATTTAAAAACATGGAATTTCTTAACCTAATTTTGGAATTAGCTTTTCTTTGTATAAATAAATTTAATGGAAATAATGTATTCATTGGGAAACTCTTTAAGACACAGGTACAGTAGCACACACAGGAATTTTTCAAGGGGAGGGGGTCCGGGGTCAAAAGTTCGCCATTCTTGTACCATGTTCTTTTGATTTTGTCGATTTTCGGGAACAAAACACAATAAAAAACTAATTATTGAATAAATAATTAGCATTAATTAATAAAATTGATCATTAATAACAAATACTTAATTAAATTTTACGTACTATATACTTAGAATTGTAATTAATCGGGGAAAAAATCAAGGGCTTTGGGAAGGGTCCGGACCCCCAGGACCCCCACCCCCTTGTGTGCGCCACTGCACAGGTACATCCCTTAACTTAAATATTTTTATAGGTATGGTTTTAAGATTACTAAAATAAAATGAGTTTTATGAATATAATTTAATTTCGATTACTTTACATGTGTGTTTATTAGACAAAAACCAATAATTTTATTTAAAAAGCATTTTCTAAACTTTTCCAAAATATTTGAAGTTATTTTATCCGATGTTATTCGATATTAAATTAAAACATTTTAACAAAAAAAAGGAACATTAAAAAATCTTGTTTAGAGCAAAACTATTACACAAATTTGACAACTCTGTGTATAATGTCTAGAAAATCATTCAGATTCCAATAAAATATTTCAGTACTATATTCATTCTATTGATAATTTTGGTTCGAAAAAGAAAATCAACCAAATATTTAACAACTAATCCGAATTCACAACTCTCTTTCTAAAGAAAAAATATCTCCAAATATACACACATTCTTTTGTAAATAAAACAACATGTCAAAGAAAAAAAATTCCTTTCATCCCAATTTTTCTTTTTTATCAATGAAATCTCAAGGACTTGCTTGAGATCATAAAAAATAATGTAAAAACAAACAACGCAGGTAACGATGAAAGAAGGGGGAACGTCTAAAATCTGGATCTCTCTTTTCATTGGCTGCTAGCGATAACACGAAGTAGGTTTTACGACCCATGAATCAGTTTTGTTAATGGAAGGTATGCATTTTTACCCCCCCCCCCTTGCCTTCTATTTTTCGTAAAGCTGTGTAATTTAGAACGCCTAATAGACCCCAAACTACCCGCCTATCTAATTAGGCTCTGCGATACGGATCACACGTGCCTGTGTGTGTTTTTACTTCTCTTTTAACAAAGGGAAATTTGTTAATTTTATTTTTAGAATGAATTTATTATAGTATATTGTTTGACTATCTTTAAATAAAAACATGACTTCTTTCGGGCGGGTTTTAATTTGTTTACGTAGGTGTTTCTCTAACCAGTTTAATTTTGCTCGACTTTAAAATGCAGAAATTAGTAAATAAGTAATAAAATATTCTACTGAACTGGAGATTCAGCTCTTTTAGAAGATAAAATCAAATAACTGAAAATGTAATTAAACCCAAATTAAATGAATTTTTATTACTTAGCGAAAAACTATGTTTAAAATTTTAATAGTAATAGTTATTAAGCTTAGTAATATAAACCATATTAGTGGCGCACACAAGGGGGGTGTCCTAGGGGCCCAGACCCCCCCCCCCAAATCACTTGATATTTTTCCGATTAATTATAATTCTAAGTATAGTCTGTAAAATTTAATTAAATATTTGTTATTAATGATTAATTTTACTAATTAATGCTAATTATTTATTCAATAATTAATTTTTACTTTTTTTTTCTCTCGAAAATAGACAAAATTAAAAGGAGCATGATACAAGAATAGTGGACTTTAGACCCTGGACTTCCCCTTGAAAAATTCCTGTGTGCGCTACTGAACTATATAATATAATTATCAAGTTATAATAGTAAAATACTATAACTTGATAACTATTAATAAGTTGTACTCTATTTGATTTTTCCGAATTATTGTCAAGTTATATTAAAATAGGCTTTAAAGTACTCATAATATTACTTCTGTGAATACGCTTATTATGTAGGAAACTAAAAAATAATTTAGCCTAATATGACTAAAATTATGGAATGAAAACATTAATCTAAATGCTGCGGTTTCAAACGCAGCTATGGGAAATATCTTGAGATTTATGACAAAATAAAAATTTAAATGTTTCTAAATAATCCGTCTTTTGAGTATCGTTTCGTTATTATTATTAAAAATATTCAAAAAGAAAAAAACAAATCAGCATCCTCCAGAAAATTACGCTTTGGGGAAAACGTTAAGATGTTCGTTCTAATTTTGTTTGGTTCATACATGCATCATATCAGTGGCGCACATAAGGGGGGATGTCCTAGGGGTCCGGACCCCCCCAAAGCCCTTGATTTTTTCCCCGATTGATTATAATTTTAAGTATATAATACTTAAAATTTAATTAAATATTTGTTTTTAATGATTAATTTTACTAATTAGTACTAATTATTTATTCAATAATTAGATTTTATTGTCTTTTGTTCCCAAAAATTGACAAAATCAAAAGGAGCATGATACAAGAATGGTGGACTTCCGACCCTGGACGTCCTTGGAAAACTTCTGTGTGCGCTACTGCATCATACGTATTTACAGTGAAAGAGAAGTTAAGCTTCCTCTGAGATTTATAGGATATATTAATCTCTTCATTCCTTTGATAGATTATTATTAATATTATATACACTTAACTTTTTTTCTCCTTAATTTTGAAATAACTTAGTTCACAAATTTACTTTTTGCATGAATTTTTTGCTCCAGCTTTCTTAAAAAAAATTCCTGTGTGGGCCACTGGTTGTATACCGTAACATTACTGTATACAACCACTGTTTTACGGTACACAACAAGTGACACACTCAGGAATTTTTCAAGGAGCAGGGTGTCGAGGGTCAAAAGTCCAGCATTCATGTATCATACCCCAATTCGCCACCAAACATATTCTTTTGGATTTTATCGATAGTTGGGCACAAACACACAGTAAAAAATTAGCATTAATTAATGAAATAAAATATTAATAACAAATACTTAATTAAATTTCCTGTACTATATTCATAGAATTAAAATCAATCGAAAAAAAATCAAGCGTGATGCGGGTGGTCCGAACTTTTCTCCCCCACCCCCTTGTGTGCACGCTACTGTATGCAATAATAACTTCAAGAAAAGCAGGGATTTCATAAAAATAAATAAATATTGGTAAAAAAATAGAGAACTAGTTTAAAAAAGCGGGATTTTTCCTGTAATGGATTGATTGATAACCCTAACTGCAACAAATCTTACCTCAATTCTAAAATTTTCAATTTAGCCTCTAGTCCCCCACATGAACGCCTAATTCGAGAAACTATCGCCTGTCGTTCAACATCGGGTGGAAAACAATGACACCCAGGAAATTCGTTCCCATCAAAGATTTGCTGAAACAACACCGAAAGCTTTAATGGGGATGGGGGGGGGGGGACCCAAACTTTCAGTGTTCGTTCCATCCCCCCTCTTCGGTTAGTGTCCGGACAGGAAAGCTAAAGGGGTGGGAAGGAGACCTTTCAAAGTGGGCGGAGTCCAGCGTCAAATGGCGAGTTGGAGGCCCTGATGAGTAAATCGAAGGGCGATTTTCACATTAAACCAGGGCTGTCCGGATATGTGTCCGCCAATTTGAAGAATCATTCTGTCGGTTCTCATTTAAATGTTCACTGGCCATCAGAAAAGCCCCTTTTATAGATTTGGCATTGTGAGTAGAAATGTTGCCTTTAATGCAATGAATAACTTGAACAATAGTTGTTTGAATGTTGATAAAATTAAAAGAAAATGTGTTTATTTTTTCATTTATACCAACAAAGAATGTTTTGATACAATCAAACTACGAATTGAAAGGTCACCTTTCCTTAAATTAATGGCTAAGAAGCAGATCCGATTACTTTTTCATCAGATGAAAACGATTTATTATTAATACTAAATGAGTTTAGTCCTTTTTTTCTGATTAGATTTTATTATTTTTTTCATCAATTATAAAGGAATGAAGATGCATAAGAACTTATTGAATATTGTTACAAATTTTATATAAAATCGTGTGAATATTTTGTATTTGGATGTGTAATGCATTTATATTACTCTATGTTATATTTATTTTATGTTAAAATTTTAATATTCGCAAGCAACGCCGTCCCTTACCTTATAATGGCGATTCAATAGAAAATTGGCGAAATCTTGGCGGTAGAGCCAAATTAGCATAATTTTTGGCGACCAATTTGGTGACTTTGGTGACCATGTTGGCAACCATTTTTGGCGAGTTCGGATTCAGGACCCTTTGAATTCTTCTAGAAATTTGTGGAGAAATCCGATAATTTCAAGATCTATGACACAAGCGGATCTTTCTCGAAAGATTCTAGAGGCCTATACGTAGAAAGATGCTTGCCGAAAGTGAGTTAGTATGGTTTTGACTAGCGATTAATAGACTTGCTTTGACCGTGGTTACCGATTAGCTCGGCTGTTCGATAGGACGAACGGTGCTTGGGAATAATCTTTTATATACGTGTATTTTAGACACTCATAGTTGTGTCTGGGTGCTGTTGAAGGTGTGAAGACCTTTTACTGCTGAATCCTGTATTTCAAGGATTGATTTTCGACAGTAAATTGTCATCGCTCTTAAAGAACTGTCCTGTTTGCGACAGATTTGCATAAAATCTATCTATCTATCTATCTATCTATCTATCTATCTATATATATATATATATATATATATATATGTGTGTGTGTGTGTGTGTGTAATAATTCCCTCTAACATACTTTTAATTAACTCTTTAATGATCTATAAATAATCTTTAATTCTTAGGTTTAAAAATAAACATTGTAATCTTAATCGTAATCGGCT
>BMAV01012328.1:319473-542375 GCA_019973955.1 Trichonephila inaurata madagascariensis | reverse complement strand
GTATTCTAATCTAAGTGACACTAAATATCATGAAAATTATCCATTTAAGCACTTTTGCAATATCACGGTTCCGAACGTAGTCGGATACCTTAAGACAGTGAAACTTTGTAAATCCTTTCGTCATAAATAGGTATTTTTCATGTAAAATTTGATAGTTTTTATATTTCATTGATCTTTTATATTATATTTCTAAAATTATATAAGGGGTCTCAGTATAAAATCTCTTTACAGTAATATTTAAAATACATTTCTTAATTGTCATTATTTGAGAAAATTATGATCGTCAAAGAACCATTGATTGAGTGGTACTTTATGAACATCGTAATTCTGAACCTTAGTCAAGTGACTAGAGCAACGTTAGAATTGGTGCTTCTATCTCCAAGCTTCCACACCAGAACAAAATGAGGACTTAGATCCCCCACATATTTAACATGCATCATCTCCTCTACACAGAGGGTCTTTATCGAGAATATGGTTTGAATCCACGACTCAATACAGGAACGACCCAGAATTTGCTGCCACATCAAGTGTCGGAATTTGTTGAAGTCTTCCAATGGTCTTCGAACAGTGTTTCATGGAACCGTAAGGTTCCACAAGGCATACCCAGGGGTTCCACCAGTCAAAGGAAGAATTCGAACAGAAAACTACAAATATGTATGCAAAGCATGTTCTCTATGAAGTTTGCATGACCCCAGGTATCTGAAGCCTCGTTTGCCAACGAAGGTCTCATCATGTCTCCTTGAGGAAACTTAAAAAGTACATTCGGTGCCGGACAGCCTCTATTTAGTAATTTTCTGCTGTGCAAAATAATTTTATGCTCGTTAGTGCTAAGTTTTGTAAAACTAAGGGGATTGGATGCATTTAATTTACAAATATTTCTCAATGTATGTGGCAACAAAAACAAAGTATAAAAAAAGTAGAATATGAAATATGGGATAGCTTCAATGGACCTAGATTTCGATACTGTAAAAAATGCAAACCCAAACTGCACGTGATCTTTCTGCTAAAGACGTATGTATATGTATATAATGAACCTTTCTTAAATTAAAGGCTTTAAAGTTTTAAACTATCTCTAAAGATATACGATTTCTTTAGAGATATATTTTAGCGATTTGAAATATTGATAGTATGAAATTTTTTGAGATAATTAATTCTTTAATGAATAATAATAATAATTAATACTTTAATAATAATTATTAGAATTAATTAATTCTTTCTTTGAGATAATTAATTCTGAGAGATTAATTTCTTTTGAAATATTTCTTACGCGTGCGCGAATAACGAACATATTAAAAATTCTATTTATATTTTCTTTTTTAAGAACAGTTAAATATACTCATTTCTTATAGCTCTGATGAACGTTTTGATTTGTATTCTTAATATTAATTTATGAATTGTTTTATATATAATGTATTTATAAGTCCTTTTGAATATTCACTGATGGCTCAATTTTTATAGGAGGCAATCATAGACATTTTTTTTTACTTCTAATGGGATGCGGATTGGTGTTTTACCATTGTGGACCTAGCACATCCCTGGAAGCTGGTATCTCTTTTTAGTGCGCCACCATAGAAGTAGACACCAATCAACACAGGTAATTTTGACGCACAGCTTCCTCTCCAGAGGGTGGCACTTGAGCTCTGGCAATGCGAACCTGTATTAGGATTTAATTTTGACGAGAGCACCCAAGCCAACCAGACACTCTAGGTATCCTTTACATGTCGTATAAACATACGACATGAATGTTGTCGATTTTCTGCATCATGAAAATCCACCGACTTGGATCGGGGTCGAGTGAGTGAACATTAACATCAAACTGTTCAGCTACACGAGGGTTTTTAGCGACGGACCACGTAATTTTGAACCATGGTCAAGTGACGTAGACGACACCTGAGCTGACACCCCTTCTCCTAACTACCACACCAACGGGAGGACGTTTGAGCTCTCGACAGATTTAGCGTGCATCGCTGCCCTACACGGCGGGTCTTTAGCGGTACTGGGCTCGAACTCGTGACAAGACTAGCCACGATCTGATACCTTGACCACTCGGCTACTGCGGCCTGGACTGTGGTCGCACCCGCAACCTTAGGTGCTGAAGGCCAGTGACAAATCAACCATTCCACCCAGCCGGCTAATAATAATAATGATAGTAATAACATATATGGACCAAAAAGTATCCTAAATATTCCATATATTCACAACTTCATATGATTACACATACATTCGCGTGTTAAAAAAAATCTCAGTTCCTTTCTACAATATTTTATTCTCTGAACATTTGATCACTTAGAACGTTCACCTAGCAACCGAATACACATATTTCTTATTATTTCAGACTATTCTAAGCCTTTAAATTTCATTAACTGTGCCCTTTCAGTTCAAGTTGTCTATTGCCATTCTCGCCAGATATAACACCCATCCAAAATCAATATCACGGAGAAGGTCGATACTGTAACACCGTCGAGGATCTATTGCACGTCACTAGTGTCACAATTTCACGTCGACGTAGAGAATGCATCAACTTCTTGTGGACGTCCCCCAATGTCCCATCGCGTCGTTCCGTTCGTCCCACTCGCTGTCCCGGCGTGTACTGGGCTGTCCCGGATCGCTAGCCATCCTGACTAATAACATTTGCATACTCCGTGCGGCTGATTCCGGAAAAGATTCATTGTATCCGATCTCCCCATAAGCGTATGCAAAAGATATCTTCTTTTATTTTACTCAACCACACTTCTTTGTGGTTTCCCCCTTTTTTGATTTATGGGTGTCACTGGCGTGCAAATTAATTCAGTGACTATGTTACACTAAGTGAGGGAAAAGGAAAATGTAGGGTAATCTGTTTTGAAGAAAATTTTGAAAAGTTTGGGTGGAGTATTTAGTCGGAGTTAAAGATGAGGGGAAGGAGGGGTGTCGAAGAGCTTAGTGAAAGTGATCCATCTCATCAAATCGTTGAAGAAAAGTAGCCTGAATTTTTGGAAGTATTCAAACAAGGGTATTTAAGATAATACTTTAATGATAGCGTGTTGCAGTGAAATTTGTTACAGGTATATTTTCTAAAAGTGAATTCCCAAAATTTTTTCTTTTCCTTTTATTTAACTAAATTTTGTCTGATTTATAAACAGTCGAACCGCTATTTAAAAAAGTTTCTAAATCCTGAAAAAAAAATGTTCGTTATGTGGAAAATTCGTTAAATAGAGATTTATCTTTTAATATATACCTTAGAAATTCCCGAAAGCAAATTTTAAATTCATGAATACTATATATTATTAAAAGAAATAATTATTGACACATATTTTCAATTAATTTCTATTTATTTTATATATCTTGCCCATCAAAAAGAAATCTGCAAGGAGAAAAAGAAACAATGTCCAAGAATGCTCTGCAATTTCAAATTTAAAAAAAAAAAGTTTTTTATTAAAATTAATGAATTTTTTTAGTGACATTTTCTAACTTTAAACCTACAAGTAATTTTAAACATGCATTATTTTACAACCAATAATTTTAAGTAAGCACTATTACATGCGTCCTTTTTGTTTGAAAAATTACGGCAATTTTTTTGCTGTGTGTGAGTTAAGCTCCTGCTAAAACTAGTTTACGATCATTGATCTCCACCAAATGTGCTAAAAGAAAGAAAAATTTGAAAAATGTCCTGAAATATTTTAAAAATAAGGAGGAAAGGAATCGAATCTCAATAGAAAAAGCACCTTAAATAGAAAATATACTTCGCTATTAAGAGGTTATTTTACGAAGAAAATAGTAAAATATTCTTGGTTCCAGGAAAAAGTTCTCAAAATAAAAAATATTCGCAATATAGAGGATCGTTTTAAGGAGGTCCAACTGCACATTAATGTAAGGATAGTTAAATTATAACTTAACTAAAATTCTACTTAACATTTAATTTTTGATTTCCAGACTAACGTATTTGGCTATAAAATTCAACTGTTCAGCAGCTACTGGAAAGCGAAGATATCTCTCGAATGGATTGGCCAGCGTTCTCCCCTGATTTAAATCCCATCGAACATGTGTGGGATGCTTTGAGAAGACATCTTGTGGCACGATTACATCCACCGGGGACAACAACAATCATCCTTCCAACAACTGAAACGGATGCTTATTGAGGAATGGGCACTCTTAACTCAAAATCTGTAGGACAATCTGGTGCTGTGTATTGAGAGACGGTACGAAGCAACCATTGCAGTCAGGAGAGGACATATCCCATACAAAGGAACATCTGCTTGTTGTCATAGAGAGACAATCATGTTTAATGATACTATGAGTTTGGGGAAGACTTCTCCATATGCTCAGTAATCAGAGATAACACCGAGCTGTTAATTGACTTGATTCAAATTTATCAACGTATATACAATGTTGTTGTCCTTCCCGAAGAGAAGGAATGAAATTTGCCACAGCCTAAGACAGACTGGACTTCCACACGATAGATGGCGACACTACCTCTATCACCACCTCCACAATTTAGGCATGGAACTAGAGAGGAGGGAAATATTCTCTAGCTCCCTTCACCCGTGGTTTCAGCTGTGACCATCCACAAGACTTTCGGACCCACTGATTTAACGAGCACGTACTCCGTGTGTGCTCGGAGGGTATTTGGTGGCATCGAACCCCAGCCCTTTGGTCAGGAGTCCGATGCTCTAACCACAAGGCTACCAATTTTAAGTATTTTGAGTTTTTTGTAGGGTAAAAAGTCAAAGTAATTTTTGTTACAATGTAACATGTATATAGCACTTTTTAACATTTATTGTGATGGGAGAACACTTATTAAATCATTACAAAAAAAAATTCCACATTTAACAGTTTCTTTGTGTTGAATTTAAAAAAAAATGCAATTTTCGAAATTACAATCCTTGAGAAAGTGTGTAATGGACGCCCCGCTCCGTCCAATAGTATGGGAGAGTCGGAAGGAAGATTAGCCATATTCAAAATAACTTCTATTTATTCACAGTTATCAACGACGACAAAATTCTATAACCCAAGTTGAGAAATGCCCCAATTACTAAATATGGAAAGCAATATAGCGAGGTAGACGAGGTATTAGAGGACTTTAACAATAAATCGGATCACTTACGTACAGGCAATGCACCCTCTAATTCAAAGCGACCTAATCCAATTTAATCCTTAGTTGACGAAATTGTCAATTTTAATATTATACAAATAAGCTACGAAGTACTCACGCCTCACTTCATGTTAATCAATCACAGCTATCGTATAGAAATCTAACCTCTCTCTGTCTAAATAGAAAGTTGAATCTTTAGATACAAGTCTTAATTTACATAATCACATCTTCTTCTTCAAAAAAAGATTTATAATTGAATAATTTTTAAAGGGCCAATATTCCCCAAGAGGACTATTAGTGGAAAGAGCGCAGATAGACCCGTTACAAGTGGAAGACGGAAAAAAGCTTGAATAGAACTGATTCGACGATGCGGGGAGAGAGAGCTGGGACTATGAAATGTTGTAAACATTGATCCTTCCTGTAATTATTGTGATACACTGTATCCTTCACTAAGCACGAATTTATCAATAATCATCGTTTTTAGTTATTTATATTGTAACAAAATAGTTATTTTGAATCTAAAATTCTCTAACTGAAATTAAGACTTTTTCTATTTTGTTTTCGGAAATTCAACCTTTTTGTAATGATATTAAAAATTTTGAAACCTTTTTTGGGATGATTTTTTTTTTTTTTTTACCTTCATATTGTAAAACATCCTTTTCACATGGAAGGTTCCGATTAATAATAATTTTTATTCTTCATATAACCGCAATCCAATCCAGCTCGAGCCTCATTTTTTTTTTGTTTTGTATTTGAAATTCTAAGTCAAAGGTTCCGAAACATTTTTGTCTTTGCCATGTTTTGTGGTTTGGTGTAGACCCTGCTTACCTAATATTGAATTTTTGCAAATTTATCAACTTAAATGTCTTTTTGACAAATGGTATAGAACTTTAAAAGAGTTAAATTTCTAACTGCAGTGAAGTAAAGTGATTAAAATTTAAGAAACACATGTTAATTAATTAAATAAAAATTTAATTAATATATAAAATAACTGAGAAGCAAACAAAGGCTTTCAATTAGAAGGATGAATCCGGTGCTTTATTAACAAATTTTCAACATTTGATATCAATCTCGTCAGGTTTAACTCTAAATCGCCTTGATCAATAGTATCAAGGCTTTTCGTATCTCTCTCTCTCTCTTTTTTGAGATTGGCAACCACGCTGAAACTCCTTCACATTAGGAAAAGTAATTAAAAACTTTCTTAAGATATATCATAATTCGGGATAAATTACAGGTATACAGCTAAAATGATGGTTCTTGTTTCAATAAAATTTATGCTGTCAACTTGTAACTCCAAATTAAACTCATTACATTTCGTAAATAAAACTGTTAAATAGGTAAAATCTAGTTTCCACTTGATTAAATTTTATTTTAAAAAATTAAAGTGACACTCTCTGGTTTAATGTGAGCCACTATTGTAGACTCCCATTTACACCTTATGGGCCCCCAAATTACTTTGTTGCTGACGTGCACCCCTTGCAGGTTGTCATAGACCTCTGGGGGTCTATATAGACCACTTTGGGAATCACTGCTGTAGGAAGAATCCTTGTGTGATGACAAGTATGACACAAGGCTTACAAACGTAAGTCAATACTCAATTCAAAGTGCTAGGAAGTTTAAAGTAGAAGGATACAGGCAGAATGGGAATCAAAAAAGAAAATAAACAAGAATGGATACAAATACAATAAATACAGAACAAAACACAAGATTGCTCACATGCAAACGGAGACAAATTATACGATGAAGAAGGTTTTGGTAACATGTGTGATCATAATAAGATTTTCAAAATACAAATACATAAATCATACATACACACAAATACATTTATACATATACACACAAACATATATTTATATACATGCAAATACACACATATACATACACGTACAGTAAACAGTAAATGTTAGCAAAAAAAAAATACAATTTAAATAATACGGGAAAAAAATGCTATTAATGTATGCACAAAACGATGTAAAAGATTTGCTCTGTACAAAGGCAGAGAAAGGAGTAAGGTACGCTATATATATATTGTTCTTTTGTAGGCAATTCATGAATGTACGTCTTTCTGAAGTGAATTTAGTACAAGCAAGTATATATCAGATGCTTGACATCCTGGACTGTTTCACTGGAACAAGAATACTGGTCAGTAGGCGAGAAATTGAAGCGTTTCAAATAGACTTTAAAATTTCCATGCCCAGTTAGAAAGTAACTAGTTAGTAAGTTTAAAATTAGGTTGAAAGTGCTTAGCCTTTAAACGGCTCTGAATAGAAGGAATAAATTCCTTGGTGAGATGCTCAATATTTGATATTTGATGCAAGCTATTCCACTCAGAAATACGTTTTTCCTTAAAAACATCCTTTCCTTACATACGCTTTTACTTAAATATGATTTCGGAATGCTCATAGGAATAAAATGGCTTAATTTTGTCACTTTTTTTGCAAGCCAGTCAGAATGTTCATTGCCATAGATTCCCTCGTTTAAAGCGTGACGAAAATTATAGTCTGTTTTAAAATCAACTCTGTATGACTAACTGTAAGGGTTTTTTTCGTATTACTTCCATTAACATATTTAACAGTACCTAATATTTTATAATCATTCCACACTCATATATTTTCCACATTTTTTCTGAGTCTTCTCGAATATAACCTTGTGGTGGTGGTATCTATATAAGCTAGTAACACAGCATCCGGACTGAAGTGAGCATTTTAGTCCAGCGGTAAGTTACGTGTTTGCGGAACCGAAGGTCTTGACTTATATCCTCAACCTCTCTCTCTCATCATGCATATTATTTATCATTTCTATGAACTACATTTTCGCCGCAAGAATTATTACCCTTATATCAATATACAGTTTATTTCGCCAGTATACCTCGTATAACTTACTTTTCCTCACATCCCCGCGAGTAAATAAATTTATATGATGCGATATCTCTCTGAACAATATAAAGTACCGTAAAATCTAGCGTATAACGCATTCCTATACCTTTAAAATTTTTAATTTTTCAGTATATTCACGGTATAACTCGCAACCCCCTTTTTTTTCTTTTTTTTTTTTTTACCAAGAAACCTGAAATATACACGCGCAACGCTCTTATGTTTTGATGTCAAAGCTTTTGAAAAAAATAGTATTCTTCTAGAGCTACAACCGCTTAAGTTCACAAGGAATGTCATTTCTTTTAAATAAACAGTATTTCGATATATATAGAAGTCTAAATTTTTCTATGCTCATGCTTTTTTTATTTTTTACTTTTATAGCCCTAACTTTTATACCCGGCGTATAACGAGCACCCGTTAAGTGCACCCCTCTTATTTTTGTGTGTTAAAAGTACGCGTTATGCGCCGGATTTTACGGTATACAGGAATATCTTACACTACACATTCAATAAGCTCCCATTCATAATCTACAGAAATGATTAACTTCCCCAGCATATAACGTATACAATTCTCATATTGATCTCACACATATGTCTCCACATCAGTCTATATTACTTCCATCATATATTCCTTCCTAATGCAAAAATCTATCACCAGAAAATAACCGCTCATTCATCTTGTGTAAAAGGGCCTCTTTCAGTTGCTTAATTACATTTCGTGGACATGCCATTTGCTTTACCCCCATAACCCAGTAAAAGGGTTAATCCTATTAAACCGATGACCAAGCCCCTCCGGATACTGGACACTGGTCAGTGCTTTTACGCTTAATTGAGGGATTGTTTTTCTCATTGACCGATTGTCCGAGTCCCTGTAATTTAGTTAGCTGGGCGCTCAGGCACAAATGCTGAATGCTGCATTTCCATGATAGAAGTGTCCAGTGGTTGGACTGTGCTGACAGATAGCCACTCAATCAGGTCACGTCAGTTTTCCTTTTTATTTCGGTTTATTTACACGTTGTGTATATTTCAGTCTCTTAAGTGAAAGTATTAGTCAACGGACATTAATGGTCTTCAGTTACGTTAGGACTGTTACTAATTTTTCTTATTATTGTCAGAGAAAAATCACTCTGGAACTCTTCGAGCGCTATGGGATTCACAGAAAGTCTGTCAAATTATATTTTATTTTTAACTAAAGAGTACAGAGCAAAGTGTATTGCAAGACAGTCAATTTAAAACTAAGGAATAAATGATGGTTTTAAAAATAAAAGGAGCGATAAGCAATGTACATAAATGTAATATTCAGAGTGATAATAAATAAAAGAGAAACACACCTATCGGCATATATTCAATTTAAATTCAGTAAAACCCTGAGGAGAAAAAAAATAATATAATAGAGAAGAAATAAGAAAACATACATGTAATGATTAAAAAAAGTAATTGTTATTAACCCTTTAACTGTCAAGTTATTTTGATGAGATTCGGTACATAAATTGTAAATTTTTTTTATTGCAAAAATCAAATATTTGGAACAAAATAAAATATACTTAATAGTTAAGAATTGATAATTTGAAATACTTGCATGAAAGTTTTTGGGTTTTATAGCAACTGCATATTCGCTTGAAGTGGCTGTCACATAGCTTTGCAGAGGTAAAGTTCGTTTCTGATGGAGCTTTATTTTCTAAAAAATAAAATAAAAATCAGTTTTGTATGGTATAACTGGAAACAATTTTCTAAGCACAGACCAACTCCGCAACTATTACACCAGAATCCTTATCTTACTCCCATTTGCATCCTTCTTTTAACAACAAATTTTACAGTGTCTCGTAAGCTTATGTTTCACTGAAGTAGGAGGAATATGGGACATAACATGTCGTTCAGTAAGACCAGCAGGCTTATCTACTGTAGATGATGTGACATCTGTGATAAATAAAGGTAGCTTGATATTGATTAATTTAAATATTTAGTTAATTTACGTCACAGCTATTATTTACAGAGATTATACATTGAAGTTATTAATCTTATTAAAGATTATTAGAATTCAAATGAAGTGGTTTGTGAGGGAGGAATTTCTTTGGTGTCCGTTCTCAGCGAAGTTTTTAGACCATCTCCCTTTCTCTCTCTGCCCTCGCGAAGGTTTAGGGGATAACAGAGGTCCGTGCCTTTAGATTCGATGTTATATCCGGTCGAGGGCGGAGAGGGGTCCTCGTGGTGTAAAAGGTTGCCGGAGTGATGTCTAAAAAAAGACAGAGCAATATTTTTAAGGGTGCAGGTGTCTTAACACTTGTGATGACCTTACCCACAAAGAAGCTGATTCACAGCTGTATGGCGGGAAATTCACGGCTACGTCACAATAGTCTGCCAGGATTCTTTTATCCAGAAGCTGTATCCTCATATTTACGTAAAAGCTCTTCTACAACTTGAATTCGAAATTCTTTTATTGTAATACGTTTCCTAACTACATTTTATGGAACAAAAATAAGTTCCAACCTTGTCTAGTAAAGGTAAAAATATCTTATAATATTTTTTTCTGCCGTTTTAAGATTGTTGGATGAAAAGACATGTCTTGTTCACAGTGATCTATCCACACCACCCATAGAAAATTACCAAACATTAATTGACATTTTGAGCACTAATGCCAAGCTGGAAAAATTTTGGGGCATGGCAGTTAAAAAGTTGATGAATGTCAGAATTATTGAGCTGTGTGTTTCTACTACGATAGGTAAAATATCTTTTTGTTGTTGTTGCTTAACTTTGCTTATAACTTGTAAGAAAATGTTTTCCTTCATAAAATAATGCCTATTTTTTAAATAAAAAATAATACAGTTTCGAGAATTTACAACATGATTTATAAATTTTTACTTTTCTTATAAATCAATACTTTTTTGCGATATTCTTAGAAATAATTCCAAGCATAACATTTAAAAATTCTTAATAAGGAAAATATGAAGAATTTCCATTTTGATGTGATTTTTTAATTTTTGTCTAAAGTATTTGTGTGCTTTGATGTATAAAATTTATACAATGAGGAAATTTTAAAAGTTTAATTAAAGATTTGCAATTAACATTTTTTTTATTTTTACTTTAATTAGTTTATTAAAACAGCTCAAAAATAATACATAAGAAATGCACAAATGAAATTTAAAAAAAACATTGTTTTGAAGTAATGTTTTCAACAGTTTGAAAAATTGCTCACTTCGTAAACATTTCAGGAAGCTTCATTGTATACTTTGTTTCAGCCGATTTATAGCAAGTAAACAAATGAGACTTTTTTGTATAAGTTCAAATTTTCTAATTTCGAATGTGAAATCTAAAATAAAGTTTACCAATTCGAAAGCAATTTTTAAATACATGTTTAATGCAAAGGGATTTATAGGGGGAAAAAAAGAAACTTGGAAATATTATTCTTTAACAATTTGAAGTGTACTTCAGAAAAAAATACGCAAAACTATATCAAAGGTAATTCTTAATGAGTCTCATGTCGTAATTATAAATATTCTTTTAACAAATATTGGATTCATATATATATTTCTCAAAAGTACTTACACTCATGCATACTTATGAATATTCCCTTCATAAAAAATTTTCTTTTTACCATAACATATGTTTATTACTTTTTTACTTTAATTGTGTATTTATTAATTAGATTATACTATGATCATATTTATATCCATACAATTCTAAGCCTAACACTAATACAGTCGGACCTCCATTTTATGAACTTCTACTTTGCTAATTTCTCTATTTTGAAAACTTTTTCCTGGAACCAATAACATTGCACGGTATTTTTCCAAAAATAACGAAGTGCATTTACTATTTAACGAACTTTGTCTCTTGTGAATCGATGTTTTTCTCCATTTTTTTTTAAAATAGTTCTCGGCTTTCGTATAGGAAATGATAAAATTGTTTGAAACAATTCGACGAGGTGAAGAAAATACACCTGAAAGAGTTTTGGTGCATTGCAAAGATGCGAGGCGTAATAAGAGAAAAAAAACACACACACATTTTTTTCAAACAAAAGACTCCAACAAAATTAGCAACTTTTCCAGTAATTAAATTTAAGGACAAATAGGATAATGTATACTTAAAGTAACTGTTTAGAAAGAATAATACACATGCTTAAAATTACTTTTAGGCTTAAAATTAGAAAATATCAATTAAATTAATTGATTTTAATACAGAAGTATTTTTCAAAGTTGAAAATACAATGAACATTTTTTTCTTGTTTTCCTTGCAGATTTTTTTTTTGATGGATAACATATATAAAATAAATCGATGTTAGCTTACAAAAAAGTGCGAATAATTACTTTTTTAATGATGCATAGTGTTTAGGAATTTAAAATTTGTCTTATGTAGTTCATAAAGTGTATTGTAATATTAAGGGGTATCCGACTACGTTCGGAACCGTGATTTTAAAAAAACGCATAAATGGATAATTTTCATGATATTTAGTGTCACTTAGATTAGAATACATGCATAAAATTGTTTTAAGGACACTTTGACAAACAAAATTATTTAAATATAATATTTTGGCAAAAAATTAACTTAGAATAATCTTTTCTCAAAATGCTCTCCTTTAGTGAAAAATGCTTCTATTGTAATAATATTTTGCCTGTATATAACTCAGACCTCTCTACAGAGGCTCAACTAGAATGTTTGAAAAATTCACTTTATTTTCAGAGTTACCACCAATTGAAATATAATTATTGGCATTTTTTTCTTAAAATTGCTCCCCTCTGTTGTCGTAAAATATGGATAAACCCACTTCTAAGTTATATATTTCAAAAATTCTAGTTGAGCCTCTGTAGTGAGGTCTGAACTATATACAGGCAAAATATTATTATAATAGAAGCATTTTTCACAAAAGGAGAACATTTTGAAAAAAGCTTATTCTAAGCTAATTTTTTGCCAAAATATTGTATTTAATTAATTTTTTTTGTCAAAATGTCCTTAAAACAGTTTTATACATGTATTCTAATCTGAATGACATTAAATATCATGAAAATTATCTATTTATGCGCTTTTGCAAAATCACGGTTTTGAACATAGTCGGGTATTTTAATATCTATTTAAAGAATTTCCCACGTAACGAACTTTTTTTCCATATTTAGTGACTTCATTATATACTGGTCCGACTGTATTTAACAAAATAGTCGTTTTTGTTATTGCAATAGAAGCAAAATCGGAGAAAGAGGTTTAAAAGAAGTTACAGTAAATATCATGTACTCCACGTTGAATAATATAACTTTTCACCTTCTTTTGTTGTTTTCTACATTCAAAATCACAGCAGAACACCTCTAATCGTCTTACGTTTTGGCCCATTTAGCAAGCTAAATGACTTATTTATACTAGCCTTTCCTTAAGGGATTCATATAAGGGATCTGTCCAGTATAGCCACCCCTTTGTCTCACATCCCGGTAATCCCCACCATCCCCTTTCTTTCGGATCCCATAATTTATCCCTGCTTGACCAACTGACCGCTGCTCCTTTTCAAAGCAAGCAGTGGAGCTGAGGACATTAATGGCATCCTGCCACACTGGATAAATACATTTGCAAAATATGGATTTCCACCCCCCTTCCCCTGTAAGTGAAACGAAAGGAGGGGATGGGTGGATTCATGTGGGGGTGTTGGATCTACAAACTCACACGCGCCGGGCAAGTTTTATTACCAAAGGGAAAGTTACTTGACATTTGACCGTTCAATACCAAATTATTTCACGCACGCCATTGCGGTGGTCAGATGTATGTAACATGAGATCGGAGGGGATTTTATGAGCCGTGGATAAATATGTATCGGCAAGATGGAAAGCGATATAAATAATGACTTAGCTTTGTATAACGGTGTTTAATAGAGTGCTTTCGACTCAAATCGTACAGGCGGAAAGTATGGATGAACTAAAGATTAAGAGAGTAATATGGAATTGTTGCCTAAAGAAGAATTTTTTTTTATTTAATTTATTTGCAAAACTTCTCATGCTCTGCATTGCATAACATGAAGCTTACAGGCGTAAGTGGTAACACAATTATATCATAAAAAACAAATTGGGGGGGGGGGAAAGAAAAAAAAACATTTAAGACAAAAACATAAAATAAAAAGGAAGAGTGGAAATACACAAATATAAATAAGGGAGGTACCAATATAAAACTTTAAAAATCTATACAGTAAATAAGTTTTTTTAAGACATTTAGGCTCACAGTACATTTAACCAACAAAGACAAAACAGGTGGCCAGGTAACACCTAAACGTTTCAGCTCCTTTTTAAAATTTTCTCTTTTACAGAAATAAAGTTTACAATACAACAATACATGTTCCACAGTTTCAGCATCCTGACCACAAGAACAAATATCACAACCAATTAAATTAAATCTAGATAAATAGCTATTAAAATCTCCATGTCCTGTTAGAATCTGGGATAACTTGAAATTAAAACACAAATCTTTCGGAGAAATCACTTGGAAAAATAAAGTCATTATCAGAAACTATAAGTGAGCGAAAAAATTATTACGAACATTTTTTTAAATGCGTTAGATTAAGTGCAGTCTTTTCATTAGAAATACGGAAACAAAAAAAATAAAGTAATTTAAAAAGTAAAATAAAACAAATACATAAGCAACAAATAAAGTTAAGAAAAGGATTATACTAAAATATCCAGATATGAAACCCCAATGACGAATATAATAAAAATTATCAAAGTTTAAATTTAGTTTGAATTTTTTTTTCTTTTATTTATGAATTGACCAAGTGAAAACTGTGACTTATCGAAAAGTTGGGTTGAATTAGTTTCATAGTACTAACTTTTCCCTAATTGCTACTTGGTAAACTAAACTAAAAATGTCGGTTGTATCTCCCAAATTTATGGCTAAATTTCATATACAGCCGACCTCGATTTAGCGAATTCATCTGGATCGAATATTTGGTTCGTTAATTTGGGGTTATACATTATATAGGGGTCGAGTCAAATAAATAAATTTTTTGCACTTACATTTTGGAAATTTTATAATAAACAACTACACAAATATCCATAGTTAGAAACTACACATTTTTTAATTAGTAAAGTTAAAAATAATGTAAGCGAATAATTACTCACCAGTTAATTGGAAATTTTAAAATATTGACTAACAGATGTTTGGCAATCTTTTTGATTCCTAACTCTTGAAAGTTCTTTCTCGATTTTAAGTAGAGAAGAAAATACTGCATCATTTATATACTACTGCATTCCCCCAACCTTGTATGGGCCACTGGATAGACATATATCAATAAATATATGCATTGTGACTTACTGGGAATGAAACAACAATCAGGCTAGAGATAAATATATTTACGCTATAATTTTACTAGAACCGACCTGCCGTCTTACATACCTCGCTTTCTCTATCTTAGCCTGCTCATCTCTACAACAGGTTCGCTTCGCTGCAGTTTTCTATCTCAAATTCAGCATTGTTTCAAATGGGAGATCGAACTGCGAATGCACTTTGGACAGTGTTTCTCAAACTGAGGGGCTCACCCCCCCTTGGGGGTGATAACTCTATGAGGGGGGTGCGAGAATATTGAAAAGTCGAAAACAAAAGATTATTTAAAAAAATTATTAATTTACTGAAAGTAAACAAACAAAATACTTTTAAGCCGATTTCCGTAGCCCGCGCATTCTAGCCAATCAGAACTACTATTACGTAATAGTCACGCGCTTGTGCACTGTTGGTATATAAACACCAAAATCTGATGTAATCGCGCTCTCTTTCTCTGCTTGCCACCATCATGTAAGATTGAAAATACTTGCTGCTTTTTGTCTTTGTGTGTGTCCTCCAAAATGCCGCTATCTACTCAATGTGAAAATATAACGTAATTGTGCTTTAATCTGCTGATGTGTGTTCATAATAAAAGAGGTAAAGATATTCTGAAGACGTCATTACTAAATCAAAATTGATAATCTTCCACTCCGGCCAACACTACTTCAATCTATTTCACACACACACACACACAATATATATATATATATATATATATATATATATATATATATATATATATATATATATATATATTCAACTATCTATACCTTTCAGGTTGTACGAGAGCTTAATTGTTAATTTGATTTAAAAGTAAAACGAAATATTTAGAATCTTTTACATTTATCTGCTCTTAGTGTAGGTTTTGTGAAAATTGATTTTTTTTTAATTTTGTAGTTGTCAAAATTTTAATTTATATGAAAATAAAAACAGTTACAATTAAGGTATCCGACTACGTTCGGAACCGCGATATTGCAAAAGCGCATAAATGGATAATTTTCATGATATTTAGTGTCACTTAGATAGAATACATGTATAAAATTGTTTTAAGGACATTTTGACAAAAATTATTTAAATACAATATTTTGGCCAAAAATTAACTTAGAATAATCGTGTTCAAAATGTTCTCCTTTTGTCAAAAAAATGCATCTATTATAATATACTTTTGCCTGTATATAGCTCAGACCTGTCTACAGAGGCTCAGCTAGAATTTTTGAAAAATTAACATTATTTTCAGAGTTACCACCAGTTGAAGTAATTTATTGACGTTTTTTTCTTAAAATTGCTCCCCTCTGTTGTCTCTCTGTTGTTTTGAAGTTATATACTTCAAAATTCTGTTAGCCTCTGTAGAGGTCTGTATAGACGGAAATATTATTATAATAAAGCATTTTAAAAGCATTTTGATAAAAAATTAATTCTTAAATTTGTATTTAAATAATTTCTTTTTGTCAAAATGTCATTAAAACAATTTTATACAGTATTCTAATCTAAGTGACACTAAATATCATGAAAATTATCCATTTAAGCACTTTGCAAAATCACGGTTCCGAACGTAGTCGGATACCTTAAGACAGTGAAACTTTGTAAATCCTTTCGTCATAAATAGGTATTTTACATGTAAAATTTGATAGTTTTTATATTTCATTGATCTTTTATATTATATTTCTAAAATTATATAAGGGGTCTCAGTATAAAATCTCTTTACAGTAATATTTAAAATACATTTCTTAATTGTCATTATTTGAGAAAATTATGATCGTCAAAGAACCATTGATTGAGTGGTACTTTATGAACATCGTAATTCTGAACCTTAGTCAAGTGACTAGAGCAACGTTAGAATTGGTGCTTCTATCTCCAAGCTTCCACACCAGAACAAAATGAGGACTTAGATCCCCACATATTTAACATGCATCATCTCCTCTACACAGAGGGTCTTTATCGAGAACATGGTTTGAATCCACGACTCAATACAGGAACGACCAGAATTTGCTACCACATCAAGTGTCGGAATTTGTTGAAGTCTTCCAATGGTCTTCGAACAGTGTTTCATGGAACCGTAAGGTTCCACAAGGCATACCCAGGGGTTCCACCAGTCAAAGGAAGAATTCGAACAGAAAACTACAAATATGTATGCAAAGCATGTTCTCTATGAAGTTTGCATGACCCCAGGTATCTGAAGCCTCGTTTGCCAACGAAGGTCTCATCATGTCTCCTTGAGGAAACTTAAAAAGTACATTCGGTGCCGGACAGCCTCTATTTAGTAATTTTCTGCTGTGCAAAATAATTTTATGCTCGTTAGTGCTAAGTTTTGTAAAACTAAGGGGATTGGATGCATTTAATTTACAAATATTTCTCAATGTATGTGGCAACAAAAACAAAGTATAAAAAGTAGAATATGAAATATGGGATAGCTTCAATGGACCTAGATTTCGATACTGTAAAAAATGCAAACCAAACTGCACGTGATCTTTCTGCTAAAGACGTATGTATATGTATATAATGAACCTTTCTTAAATTAAAGGCTTTAAAGTTTTAAACTATCTCTAAAGATATACGATTTCTTTAGAGATATATTTTAGTGATTTGAAATATTGATAGTATGAAATTTTTGAGATAATTAATTCTTTAATGAATAATAATAATAATTAATACTTTAATAATAATTATTAGAATTAATTAATTCTTTCTTTGAGATAATTAATTCTGAGAGATTAATTTCTTTTGAAATATTTCTTACGCGTGCGCGAATAACGAACATATTAAAAATTCTATTTATATTTTCTTTTTTAAGAACAGTTAAATATACTCATTTCTTATAGCTCTGATGAACGTTTTGATTTGTATTCTTAATATTAATTTATGAATTGTTTTATATATAATGTATTTATAAGTCCTTTTGAATATTCACTGATGGCTCAATTTTTATAGGAGGCAATCATAGACATTTTTTTTTACTTCTAATGGGATGCGGATTGGTGTTTTACCATTGTGGACCTAGCACATCCCTGGAAGCTGGTATCTCTTTTTAGTGCGCCACCATAGAAGTAGACACCAATCAACACAGGTAATTTTGACGCACAGCTTCCTCTCCAGAGGGTGGCACTTGAGCTCTGGCAATGCGAACCTGTATTAGGATTTAATTTTGACGAGAGCACCCAAGCCAACCAGACACTCTAGGTATCCTTTACATGTCGTATAAACATACGACATGAATGTTGTCGATTTTCTGCATCATGAAAATCCACCGACTTGGATCGGGGTCGAGTGAGTGAACATTAACATCAAACTGTTCAGCTACACGAGGGTTTTTAGCGACGGACCACGTAATTTTGAACCATGGTCAAGTGACGTAGACGACACCTGAGCTGACACCCCTTCTCCTAACTACCACACCAACGGGAGGACGTTTGAGCTCTCGACAGATTTAGCGTGCATCGCTGCCCTACACGGCGGGTCTTTAGCGGTACTGGGCTCGAACTCGTGACAAGACTAGCCACGATCTGATACCTTGACCACTCGGCTACTGCCGGCCTGGACTGTGGTCGCACCCGCAACCTTAGGTGCTGAAGGCCAGTGACAAATCAACCATTCCACCCAGCCGGCTAATAATAATAATGATAGTAATAACATATATGGACCAAAAAGTATCCTAAATATTCCATATATTCACAACTTCATATGATTACACATACATTCGCGTGTTAAAAAAAAATCTCAGTTCCTTTCTACAATATTTTATTCTCTGAACATTTGATCACTTAGAACGTTCACCTAGCAACCGAATACACATATTTCTTATTATTTCAGACTATTCTAAGCCTTTAAATTTCATTAACTGTGCCCTTTCAGTTCAAGTTGTCTATTGCCATTCTCGCCAGATATAACACCCATCCAAAATCAATATCACGGAGAAGGTCGATACTGTAACACCGTCGAGGATCTATTGCACGTCACTAGTGTCACAATTTCACGTCGACGTAGAGAATGCATCAACTTCTTGTGGACGTCCCCCAATGTCCCATCGCGTCGTTCCGTTCGTCCCACTCGCTGTCCCGGCGTGTACTGGGCTGTCCCGGATCGCTAGCCATCCTGACTAATAACATTTGCATACTCCATGCGGCTGATTCCGGAAAAGATTCATTGTATCCGATCTCCCCATAAGCGTATGCAAAAGATATCTTCTTTTATTTTACTCAACCACACTTCTTTGTGGTTTCCCCTTTTGATTTATGGGTGTCACTGGCGTGCAAATTAATTCAGTGACTATGTTACACTAAGTGAGGGAAAAGGAAAATGTAGGGTAATCTGTTTTGAAGAAAATTTTGAAAAGTTTGGGTGGAGTATTTAGTCGGAGTTAAAGATGAGGGGAAGGAGGGGTGTCGAAGAGCTTAGTGAAAGTGATCCATCTCATCAAATCGTTGAAGAAAAGTAGCCTGAATTTTTGGAAGTATTCAAACAAGGGTATTTAAGATAATACTTTAATGATAGCGTGTTGCAGTGAAATTTGTTACAGGTATATTTTCTAAAAGTGAATTCCCAAAATTTTTTCTTTTCCTTTTATTTAACTAAATTTTGTCTGATTTATAAACAGTCGAACCGCTATTTAAAAAAGTTTCTAAATCCTGAAAAAAAATGTTCGTTATGTGGAAAATTCGTTAAATAGAGATTTATCTTTTAATATATACCTTAGAAATTCCCGAAAGCAAATTTTAAATTCATGAATACTATATATTATTAAAAGAAATAATTATTGACACATATTTTCAATTAATTTCTATTTATTTTATATATCTTGCCCATCAAAAAGAAATCTGCAAGGAGAAAAAGAAACAATGTCCAAGAATGCTCTGCAATTTCAAATTTAAAAAAAGTTTTTATTAAAATTAATGAATTTTTTTAGTGACATTTTCTAACTTTAAACCTACAAGTAATTTTAAACATGCATTATTTTACAACCAATAATTTTAAGTAAGCACTATTACATGCGTCCTTTTTGTTTGAAAAATTACGGCAATTTTTTTGCTGTGTGTGAGTTAAGCTCCTGCTAAAACTAGTTTACGATCATTGATCTCCACCAAATGTGCTAAAAGAAAGAAAAATTTGAAAAATGTCCTGAAATATTTTAAAAATAAGGAGGAAAGGAATCGAATCTCAATAGAAAAAGCACCTTAAATAGAAAATATACTTCGCTATTAAGAGGTTATTTTACGAAGAAAATAGTAAAATATTCTTGGTTCCAGGAAAAAGTTCTCAAAATAAAAAATATTCGCAATATAGAGGATCGTTTTAAGGAGGTCCAACTGCACATTAATGTAAGGATAGTTAAATTATAACTTAACTAAAATTCTACTTAACATTTAATTTTTGATTTCCAGACTAACGTATTTGGCTATAAAATTCAACTGTTCAGCAGCTACTGGAAAGCGAAGATATCTCTCGAATGGATTGGCCAGCGTTCTCCCCTGATTTAAATCCCATCGAACATGTGTGGGATGCTTTGAGAAGACATCTTGTGGCACGATTACATCCACCGGGGACAACAACAATCATCCTTCCAACAACTGAAACGGATGCTTATTGAGGAATGGGCACTCTTAACTCAAAATCTGTAGGACAATCTGGTGCTGTGTATTGAGAGACGGTACGAAGCAACCATTGCAGTCAGGAGAGGACATATCCCATACATAGGAACATCTGTTTGTTGTCATGGAGAGACAATCATGTTTAACGATACTATGAGTTTGGGGAAGACTTCTCCATATGCTCAGTAATCAGAGATAACACCGAGCTGTTAATTGATTTTCTTCAAATTTATCAACATATATACAATGTTGTTGTCCTTCCCGAAGAGAAGGAATGAAAGTTGCCACATCCTAAGACAGACTGGACTTCCACACGATAGATGGCGACACTACCTATCTCCCACCTCCACAATTTAGGCATGGAACTAGAGGGGAGGGAAATATTTTCTAGCGCCCTGCACTCGTGGTTTCAACTGCGACCATCCATAAGACTTTCAGACCCACTGATTTAACGAGCATGTACTCCGTGTGTGCTCGGAGGGTATTTGGTGGCATCGAACCCCATCTCTTCGGTCTGGAGTCCGATGCTCTAACCACTAGGCTACCAATTTTAAGTATTTTGAGTTTTTTGTAGGGTAAAAAGTCAAAGTAATTTTTGTTACAATGTGACATGTATTTTAGCACTTTTTAACATTTATTGTGATGGGAGAACGCTTATTAAATCATTACAAAAAAAATATTTACATTCAACAGTCTCTTTGTGTTGAATTTTTTAAGAAAATACACTTTTTGAAATTACAGTGTGCGAGAAAGTGTGTAATGGACGCCCCGCTCCGTCCAATAGTATGGGAGTCGGAAGGAAGATTAGCCCTATTCAAAATAACTTCTATTTATTCACAGTTATCAACGACGACAAAATTTTATAACCCAAGTTGAGAAAAGCACCAATTACTAAATACGGAAAGCAATATAGCGAGGTAGACGAGGTATTAGAAGACTTTAACAATAAATCGGATCACTTACGTACAGGCAATGCACCCTCTAATTCAAAGCGACCTAATCCAATTTAATCCTTAGTTGACGAAATTATCAATTTTAATATTACACAAATAAGCTACGAAGTGCTCACGCCTCACTTCATGTTAATCAATCACAGCTATCGTACAGAAATCTAACCTCTCTCTCTCTAACTAGAAAGTTGAATCTTTAGATACAAGTCTTAATTTACATAATCACATCTTCTTCTTCAAAGGAAGACTTATAATTGAATAATTTTTAAAGACCCAATATTCCCCAAGAGGACTATTAGTGGAAAGAGCGCGGATAGACCCGTTTCAAGTCGAAGACGGAGAAAAGCGATAGAACTGATTCGACGATGCGGGGAGAGAGAGCTGGGATTATGAAATGTTGTAAACATTGATCCTTCTTGTAATTATTGTGATACACTGTATCCTTCACTAAGCACGAATTTATCAATAATCATCGTTTTCAGTTATTTATATTGGAACAAAATAGTTATATTTTGAATTTAAAATCCTCTAACTAAAATTAAGACTTTTTCTATTTTGTTTTCGGAAATTCAACCTGTTTGTATTGATATTAAAATTTTAAAACTTTTTTGGGATGATTTTTTTTACCTCCATATTGTAAAACATCCTTTTCACATGGTAGGTTCCGATTAATAATAATTGTTATTCTTCATATAACCACAATCCAACCCAGCAAGCGCCTCTTTTTTTTTTTTTGTGACTCTAGATCAGAGGTTCCCAAACATTTTGGTCTCATATACCACTTGCCATGTTTTGTGGTTTGGTGTAGACCCTGCTTACCTAATATTGAATTTTTGCAAATTTATCAACTTAAATGTCTTTTTGACAAATGGTATAGAACTTTAAAAGAGTTAAATTTCTAACTGCAGTGAAGTAAAGTGATTAAAATTTAAGAAACACATGTTAATTAATTAAATAAAAATTTAATTAATATATAAAATAACTGAGAAGCAAACAAAGGCTTTCAATTAGAAGGATGAATCCGGTGCTTTATTAACAAATTTTCAACATTTGATATCAATCTCGTCAGGTTTAACTCTAAATCGCCTTGATCAATAGTATCAAGGCTTTTCTTCTCTCTCTCTCTTTTTGAGATTGGCAACCACGCTGAAACTCCTTCACATTAGGAAAAGTAATTAAAAACTTTCTTAAGATATATCATAATTCGGGATAAATTACAGGTATACAGCTAAAATGATGGTTCTTGTTTCAATAAAATTTATGCTGTCAACTTGTAACTCCAAATTAAACTCATTACATTTCGTAAATAAAACTGTTAAATAGGTAAAATCTAGTTTCCACTTGATTAAATTTTATTTTAAAAAATTAAAGTGACACTCTCTGGTTTAATGTGAGCCACTATTGTAGACTCCCATTTACACCTTATGGGCCCCCAAATTACTTTGTTGCTGACGTGCACCCCTTGCAGGTTGTCATAGACCTCTGGGGGTCTATATAGACCACTTTGGGAATCACTGCTGTAGGAAGAATCCTTGTGTGATGACAAGTATGACACAAGGCTTACAAACGTAAGTCAATACTCATCAGGTAGGAAGTTTAAAGTAGAAGGATACAGGCAGAATGGGAATCAAAAAAGAAAATAAACAAGAATGGATACAAATACAATAAATACAGAACAAAACACAAGATTGCTCACATGCAAACGGAGACAAATTATACGATGAAGAAGGTTTTGGTAACATGTGTGATCATAATAAGATTTTCAAAATACAAATACATAAATCATACATACACACAAATACATTTATACATATACACACAAACATATATTTATATACATGCAAATACACACATATACATACACGTACAGTAAATATTAGCAAAAAAAAATAAATGCAATTTAAATAATACGGGAAAAAATGCTATTAATGTATGCACAAAACGATGTAAAAGATTTGCTCTGAACAAAGGCAGAGAAAGGAGTAAGGTACGCTATATATATATTGTTCTTTTGTAGGCAATTCATGAATGTACGTCTTTCTGAAGTGAATTTAGTACAAGCAAGTGTATATCAGATGCTTACATCCTGGACTGTTTCACTGGAACAAAAATACTGGTCAGTAGGCGAGAAATTGAAGCGTTTCAAATAGACATTAAAATTTTCACATGCCCAGTTAGAAAGTAACTAGTTAGTAAGTTTATATAAAATTAGGTTGAAAGTGCTTAGCCTTTAAACGGTTTTGAAAAAAGGGAATAAATTCCCTTGGTGAGATGCGAATTTTTGGGATATTGATCAAGCTATTCCCCCTCAGAAATATGGCCCTTAAAAACCCTTCCTTACATACGCTTTTACTTAAATATGATTTCGGAATGCTCTTGGGAATAAAATTTTTTTTTGTAACTTTTTGCCCGTCAGAACGTTCGTCATAGTTTCCCCTGTTTAAAAGGGACGAAAAAAAAGCTTTTTTAAAATCAACTCTGTATGACTAACTGTAAGGGTTTTTTTCGTATTACTTCCATTAACATATTTAACACAGTACCTAATATTTTATAATCATTCCACACTCATATATTTTCCACATTTTTTCTGAGTCTTCTCGAATATAACCTTGTGGTGGTGGTACCATAAAAGTAGTAACACAGCATGGGGAAGGGATTTTAGTCCAGCGGAAAGTTACGTTTTCGGAACCAAAGGGTTGCATATCCTCAACCTCTCTCTCTCATCATGCATATTATTTATCATTTCTATGAACTACATTTTCGCCGCAAGAATTATTACCCTTATATCAATATACAGTTTATTTCGCCAGTATACCTCGTATAACTTACTTTTCCTCACATCCCCGCGAGTAAATAAATTTATATGATGCGATATCTCTCTGAACAATATAAAGTACCGTAAAATCTAGCGTATAACGCATTCCTATACCTTCAATCAAAATTTTTAATTTTATATTTCGGGGTATAACCAAACCCCCTTTCCCCCCCCTTTTTCCAAAAAAACCTGAAATATACCGCCCCTTTTGTTTTATGCAAAGCTTTTTTAAAAAAAAGTACCTTCTAGAGCTACAAACCCTTAAATTCACAAGGGAAAGTTCCTTTTTTTAAATAAAAATATTTCGAAAAATATAGAAGTTTAAATTTTTTTACTCATGCTTTTTATTTTACTTTTTTTAGCCCCTTTTAAATTATAAGAGAGTAAAATCCCCTCTCTTTTTTTGTGTGTTAAAAAACGCGTCATGAGGGTTTTTATAAGGTATCTTTTCACTACATTCCCCCAAAGCTCCCTTATAATCTACAGAAATGATTAACTTCCCGAATATAACGTATACAATTCTCATATTGATCTCACACATATGTCTCCACATCAGTCTATATTACTTCCATCATATATTCCTTCCTAATGCAAAAATCTATCACCAGAAAATAACCGCTCATTCATCTTGTGTAAAAGGGCCTCTTTCGTTGCAAAACTTTCGTGGACATATTTGCTTTCCCCCAACCCAGTAAAAGGGGGCCTTTTAAAAACCATGACCAACCCCCTCCGGATACGGACACGGCGCTTTTACGCTTAATTGAAGGATTGTTTTTCTCATTGACCGATTGTCCGAGTCCCTGTAATTTAGTTAGCTGGGCGCTCAGGCACAAATGCTGAATACTGCATTTCCATGATAGAAGTGTCCAGTGGTTGGACAGTGCTGACAGATAGCCACTCAATCAGGTCACGTCAGTTTTCCTTTTTTTTTTTATTTAAAGTGTGTTTTCAGTCTTTTTAAAGTTTTGTCAACGGACATTAATGGTCTTCGGTAACGTTAGGGCTGTTACTAATTTTTCTTATTATTATCGGACAGAAATCACTCTGGAACTCTTCGAGTGCCATGGGATTCACAGAAAGTCTGTTAAATTATATTTTATTTTTAACTAAAGAGTACAGAGCAAAGTGTATTGCAAGGCAGTCAATTTAAAACTAAGGAATAAATAATGGTTTTAAAAAAAAAAAGGAGGGTAAAAAGCATAAATGTAAAATTCAGAGAATAAAAAATAAAAAAAAACCCCCTATCTCTATCGGCATATATTCAATTTAAATTCAGTAAAACCCTGAGGAGAAAAAAAATAATATAATAGAGAAGAAATAAGAAAACATACATGTAATGATTAAATGTAATTGTTATTAACCTTTTAAAACTGTCAAGTTATTTTGGTGATTGGATACATAAATTGTAAATTTTTTTTATTGCAAAAATCAAATTAGTACAAAATAAAATATACTTAATAGTTAAGAATTGATAGTTTGAAATACTTGCATAAAAGTTTTTGGGTTTTATAGCAAATGCATATTCGCTTGAAGTGGCTGCCACATAGCTTTGCAGAGGTTAAGTTCGCTTCTGATGGAGTTTTTTGCTTGACATTGATTAATTTAAATATTTAGTTTATTTACGTCACAGCCATTACTTACAGATTATACACTGAAGTTATTAATCTTATTAAAGATTATTAAAGTTCAAATGAAGTGGTTTTTGAGGGAGGAGTTTCTTTGGTGTCCGTTCTCAGCGAAGTTTTTAGACCATCTCCCTTTCTCTCTTGTCCTCGCTAAGGTCTAGGGGATGACAGAGGTCGGCGGTGTCTTTAGCTTCGATGTTACATCCGGTCGAGGGCGGAGAGGGGTCCTCGTGGTGTAAAAGGTTGCCGGAGCGATGTCCAAAAAAAGACAGCGTGATATTTTTAAGGGTGCAGGTGTCTTTACACTTGGGATTACCTTACCAACAAAGAAGCCGATTTACTGCTGTATGGCGGGAAATTTACAGCTACGTCACAATGGTGTGCCAGGATTCTTTTATCCAGAAGCTGTATCCTCATATTTATGTAAAAGCTCTTTTACAACTTGAATTTGAAATTATTTTATTGTAATACGTTTCCCAACTACATTTTATGAAACAAAAATAAGTTCCAACCTTGTCTAGTAAGTAAAAAATATCTTCTTATAATATTTTTTTCTGCCGTTTTCAGAATGCTGGATGAAAAGATATTCTTGTTCACAGTGATCTATCCACACCACCCATAGAAAATTACCAAAAATTAATTGACATTTTGAGCACTAATGCCAAGCTGGAAAAATTTGGGGCATGGCAGTTAAAAAGTTGATGAATGTCAGAATTATTGAGCTGTGTGTTTCTACTACGATAGGTAATATATTTTTTTGTTGTTGTTGCTTAACTTTGCTTATAACTTGTAAGAAAATGTTTTCCTTCATAAAATAATGCCTATTTTTTAAATAAAAAATAATACAGTTTCGAGAATTTACAACATGATTTATAAATTTTTACTTTTCTTAGAAATTAATACTTGCTTGCGATATTCTTAGAAATAATTCTAAGCATAATATTTAAAAATTCTTAATAAGGAAAATATGTAGAATTTCCATTTTGATGTGATTCTTTAATTTTTGACTTAAAAATAATTTATCTGCTTTGATGTATGAAATTTATACAATGAGGAAATTTTAAAAGTTTAATTAAAGATTTGTTATTAACATTTTTTTTTTATTTTCACTTTAATCAGTTTATTAAATCAGCTCAAAAATAATACATAAGAAATACAAAAATGAAATTAAAAAAACATTGTTTTGAAGTAATGTTTTCGACAGTTTGAAAAATTGCTCATTTCGTAAGCATATCAGGAAAAATTCTGTTCATTTAGATTCATTGTATATTTTGTTTCAGCCGATTTATAGCAAGTAAACAAATGAGCTTATTTTTGTATGAGTTCAAATTTTCTAATTTGATAACGAGAAATCTAAAATAAAGTTTACCAATTCAAAAGCAATTTTAAATACATGTTTAATGCAAAGGGATTTATAGAAGAAGAAAAAAAAAAAAAACTTGAAAATATAATTCTTTACTAATTTGAAGCGTACTTCAGAAAAAACACAAAACTATATCAAAGGTAATTCTTAATGAGTCATGTCGTGATTATATATATTCTTTTAACAAATAAAGGATTCATATATATATTTCTCAAAAGTACTTACACTCACGCATACTTATGAATATTCCCGTCATCAAAAATTTTCTTTTTACCGTAATATATGTTTATTACTTTTTTACTTTAATTGTGTATTTATTAATCAGATTATACTATGATCATATTTATATCCATACAATTCTAAGCCTAACACTAATACAGTCGGACCTCCATTTTATGAACTTCTACTTTGCTAATTTCTCTATTTTGCAAACTTTTTCCTAGAACCAATAACATTTTATGATATTCTTCCAAAAATAACGAAGTGCATTTACTATTTAACGAACTTTGTCTCTTGTGAATCGATGTTTTTCTCCATTTTTTTAAAAATAGTTCTCGGCTTTCGTATAGGAAATGATAAAATTGTTTGAAACAATTCGACGAGGTGAAGAAAATACACCTGAAAGAGTTTTGGTGCATTGCAAAGATGCGAGGCGTAATAAGAGAAAAAAAACACACACACATTTTTTTCAAACAAAAGACTCCAACAAAATTAGCAACTTTTCCAGTAATTAAATTTAAGGACAAATAGGATAATGTATACTTAAAAGTAACTGTTTAGAAAGAATAATACACATGCTTAAAATTACTTTTAGGCTTAAAATTAGAAAATATCAATTAAATTAATTGATTTTAATACAGAAGTATTTTTCAAAGTTGAAAATACGATGAACATTTTTTCTTGTTTTCCTTGCAAATTTCTTTTTGATGGATAACATATATAAAATAAATCAATGTTAGCTTACAAAAAAAGTGCGAATAATTACTTTTTTAATGATGTATAGTGTTTGTGAATTTAAAATTTGTCTTATGTAGTTCATAAAGTGTATTGTAAGATTAAGGGGTATCCGACTACGTTCGGAACCGTGATTTTAAAAAAACGCATAAATGGATAATTTTCATGATATTTAGTGTCACTTAGATTAGAATACATGCATAAAATTGTTTTAAGGACACTTTGACAAACAAAATTATTTAAATATAATATTTTGGCAAAAAATTAACTTAGAATAATCTTTTCTCAAAATGCTCTCCTTTAGTGAAAAATGCTTCTATTGTAATAATATTTTGCCTGTATATAACTCAGACCTCTCTACAGAGGCTCAACTAGAATGTTTGAAAAATTCACTTTATTTTCAGAGTTACCACCAATTGAAATATAATTATTGGCATTTTTTTCTTAAAATTGCTCCCCTCTGTTGTCGTAAAATATGGATAAACCCACTTCTAAGTTATATATTTCAAAAATTCTAGTTGAGCCTCTGTAGTGAGGTCTGAACTATATACAGGCAAAATATTATTATAATAGAAGCATTTTTCACAAAAGGAGAACATTTTGAAAAAAGCTTATTCTAAGCTAATTTTTTGCCAAAATATTGTATTTAATTAATTTTTTTTGTCAAAATGTCCTTAAAATAGTTTTATACATATATTCTAATCTGAGTGACATTAAATATCATGAAAATTATCTATTTATGCGCTTTTGCAAAATCACGGTTTTGAACGTAGTCGGATATCTTAATATCTATTTAAAGAATTTCCCACATAACGAACTTTTTTTCCATATTTAGTGACTTCATTATATACTGGTCCGACTGTATTTAACAAAATAGTCGTTTTTGTTATTGCAATAGAAGCAAAATCGGAGAAAGAGGTTTAAAAGAAGTTACAGTAAATATCATGTACTCCACGTTGAATAATATAACTTTTCACTTCTTTTGTTGTTTTCTACATTCAAAATCACAGCAGAACACCTCTAATCGTCTTACGTTTTGGCCCATTTAGCAAGCTAAATGACTTATTTATACTAGCCTTTCCTTAAGGGATTCATATAAGGGATCTGTCCAGTATAGCCACCCCTTTGTCTCACATCCCGGTAATCCCCACCATCCCCTTTCTTTCGGATCCCATAATTTATCCCTGCTTGACCAACTGACCGCTGCTCCTTTTCAAAGCAAGCAGTGGAGCTGAGGACATTAATGGCATCCTGCCACACTGGATAAATACATTTGCAAAATATGGATTTCCACCCCCCTTCCCCTGTAAGTGAAACGAAAGGAGGGGATGGGTGGATTCATGTGGGGGTGTTGGATCTACAAACTCACACGCGCCGGGCAAGTTTTATTACCAAAGGGAAAGTTACTTGACATTTGACCGTTCAATACCAAATTATTTCACGCACGCCATTGCGGTGGTCAGATGTATGTAACATGAGATCGGAGGGGATTTTATGAGCCGTGGATAAATATGTATCGGCAAGATGGAAAGCGATATAAATAATGACTTAGCTTTGTATAACGGTGTTTAATAGAGTGCTTTCGACTCAAATCGTACAGGCGGAAAGTATGGATGAACTAAAGATTAAGAGAGTAATATGGAATTGTTGCCTAAAGAAGAATTTTTTATTTTTTTTATTTAATATATTTGCAAAACTCCTCATGCTCCGCATTGCATAACATGAGGCTTACAGGCGTAAGTGGTAACACAATTATATCATAAAAAACAAATTTGGAGGGGGAAAATAGAAAAAAACCCATTTAAGACAAAAACATAAAATAAAAAGGAAGAGTGGAAATACATAAATATAAATAAGGGGATACCAATATAAAACTTTAAAAATCTATACAGTAAATAAGTTTTTTTAAGACATTTAGGCTCACAGTACATTTAACCAACAAAGACAAAACAGGTGGCCAGGTAACACCTAAACGTTTCAGCTCCTTTTTAAAATTTTCTCTTTTACAGAAATAAAGTTTACAATACAACAATACATGTTCCACAGTTTCAGCATCCTGACCACAAGAACAAATATCACACCAATTAAATTAAATCTAGATAAATAGCTATTAAAATCTCCATGTCCTGTTAGAATCTGGGATAACTTGAAATTAAAACACAAATCTTTCGGAGAAATCACTTGGAAAAATAAAGTCATTATCAGAAACTATAAGTGAGCGAAAAAATTATTACGAACATTTTTTTAAATGCGTTAGATTAAGTGCAGTCTTTTCATTAGAAATACGGAAACAAAAAAAATAAAGTAATTTAAAAAGTAAAATAAAACAAATACATAAGCAACAAATAAAGTTAAGAAAAGGATTATACTAAAATATCCAGATATGAAACCCCAATGACTGAATATAATAAAAATTATCAAAGTTTAAATTTAGTTTGAATTTTTTTTTTTTTATTTATGAATTGACCAAGTGAAAACTGTGACTTATCGAAAAGTTGGGTTGAATTAGTTTCATAGTACTAACTTTTCCCTAATTGCTACTTGGTAAACTAAACTAAAAATGTCGGTTGTATCTCCCAAATTTATGGCTAAATTTCATATACAGCCGACCTCGATTTAGCGAATTCATCTGGATCGAATATTTGGTTCGTTAATTTGGGGTTATACATTATATAGGGGTCGAGTCAAATAAATAAATTTTTTGCACTTATATTTTGGAAATTTTATAATAAACAACTACACAAATATCCATAGTTAGAAACTACACATTTTTTAATTAGCAAAGTTAAAAATAATGTAAGCGAAGAATTACTCACCAGTTAATTGGAAATTTTAAAATATTGACTAATAGATGTTTGGCAATCTTTTTGATTCCTAACTCTTGAAAGTTCTTTCTCGATTATAAGTAGAGAAGAAAATACTGCATCATTTATATACTACTGCATGCCCCCAACCTTGTATGGGCCACTGGATAGGCATATATCAATAAATATATGCATTGTGACTTACTGGGAATGAAACAACAATCAGGCTAGAGATAAATATATTTACGCTATAATTTTACTAGAACCGACCTGCCGTCTTACATACCTCGCTTTCTCTATCTTAGCCTGCTCATCTCTACAACAGGTTCGCTTCGCTGCAGTTTTCTATCTCAAATTCAGCATTGTTTCAAATGGGAGATCGAACTGCGAATGCACTTTGGACAGTGTTTCTCAAACTGAGGGGCTCACCCCCCCTTGGGGGTGATAACTCTATGAGGGGGGTGCGAGAATATTGAAAAGTCGAAAACAAAAGATTATTTAAAAATTATTAATTTACTGAAAGTAAACAAACAAAATACTTTCTGATATAATAAAATATAAAATACACATTTACACTGATATTATACATTTATAAATGTATCAGTACTGTAAAATGTATTTTATTATTAATGTAACAATACTAAGAACAAGTTTGAGAATTACCAGTGACCCTATGGGTTTGTATTAGCATTTATCTTGATAATTTGTACGGCTTATAATTGATTCCTTAAGGGGGTCACTTCACGAAAATCGACGCTAAAATCGATTTTTCAATTTCGATTGAAAAATAACTGCCACTCTTTTCTTTCTGATACAGTTTAAATTTTGTTCTAGCTGAATTAGAAGTATTTTTAATATTTTTTCAAAGTTGTTTACGTCTGTCAAATCTCAAAACAGCCGATTGCCACGCCCCTTCAAATCAAAACAAAAGACACATGCTACTTTTCAGCCTTGTCAAATAACTTAAATTGATTAAAAGTATTTATTTTGATCGGCAAATCAACTGGGAAAGAAGTGAAGTGAATAATTGTAGCTGTTTGCTTACTTTGCAACTCACGTAGCTGCTTTTTTTCGTTTTCGAATATAACGAATTTTTCAGTTTTCATCAGATATAAATTCACATTATGCCTCGGTTTTCCAACAAAACCTTTAAAAAAAGAAAATTTGCAGCAAATTCTAAAGATTCTTCAACTTTCTGGGAGGATTTGAATAAAGGAGAAAACAACATGCCAGTACGTATATTAAGAATTCATCATCAAAAATCAAAAATTAATAGGTAAGTTTAATGATGAGTATGTTTCTGTTTTTAAATTCATCTGAAAACTTTTTGTGAAATAATTGACATTCCGCTGTTTCTAGTGTATTGAAACAAATATGTATTATGTATAAATCTGTAAAACAAAGCATTACATAGTTTAGCCGCTAAATTCAGGGTTTTGCCACAAAAGAGTTGATAATATGTTGTGACTTTTGTTCATTCCACCCACTTCCTCAATACCAGTTTACTAACACTGTTGTTAAAAAGATACAAAAAGTGTGCGAAGTGAACACTAGACTCTGTATATGCTGGGTGGAGGCTAGCTGTAGTAAGCGTAGGGCAGTTGCGAAAAGTATTTTGTGGTTATGAACGGCTACTCTCCACTGTGCTGTTTTATGAGTCTTTGCATGCATTAAAGGCTTGACAGAAAAAGTAGCAAAGTGTCTATGGCTTTAGCTGCTGCAAACATCACTGGCTTATCATTGCAACTCCAAATGTACCTGTGGCTAGATGGTACTCTGGCAAAAAAAGGGCCATACTTTCAAATAATGGTGTTGTTAAGGCAGTGTGATTACTGAACATCGTAAGCGTCATGCTGGAGAAAAGCATGTGGGTGCAATGGTTCTGTGGCATTAAAATTAAAATTAAAAGGCAAAAGCTCGAGTGGACAAAAATTTAGGAGGCCGTAATAGATTGACTGATGCAGAAATAGACAAATTCGTAGAGATATTTTATGGTTTAGCTTATTCGAAACAAACTCGGGAAATTGTCAGCCGTATGAAACAAGTTGGTTTGGGCTACTTTTTCTGATCTCAACAGATTTGAATCCACAACATGGTTTATGCCCCTTTGGGAGATGGATTGCAGATATAATAGGTCTAAACCTAGAAAGGTGATGCATATAAACATAAACACAATTTATCATTGCAATTATGCATTGCATAAAAAGTATTTAGGAGATCTTTCAAGCCCTGAACTTCTGTTCAGATGCTTGCACGGTAAGATTACTTCTCAAAACTGTAATGAAAGCTTAAATAGTGTTATATGGTCTATAATTCCAAAACTGCTTTTGGTAAGTAATTAAACTTGAAAGTCCTATATATGAAGTTACTCATATATAAACAAGGAATACTAATTACCAAATTAAAAGCTTTAGATTTTTAACATTCAACTCTGGGGTTTGTTACATGTTTATACGTACAGATCACAATAATGCATAAGTGTAGAAAGTTGTACAAGTAATTTCCACAAAGAACCAGCAGTTTGAATTAAAAATTGGTGACAGTTAAAATGTGAAATTTGTAGGAAGATGATCTTGGTAGATGATCCCAGCAGTCATGTTATGGTTCTGTATGTATTAGTTTTAATGTATGATGTTTTTATTTTACCTTATTTCAAAAAGTGTAAATTTTAAATACTAAAAGGATCATTTAGCAACTACTTATTTAATAGTTTTGAAATTTTGCATATATATTAATATTATATGTCATGTTTTGGGAGATTTTGTATTAAAAATATTATTCAATAAAAAGTTATGGATTAAAATGTACAAGAATTTTCAGCGTTTTTAAATGGATTTATTAATTCACGTATGAATTTTTAAAACTAATGAACATTTTAAAAAATGCTCATTATAATAAAGAAAACAGTACAATAATACCAAAAATTCCGTATTGTATTAAATTGGTCAATGCCAAAATGTTCTTTTACGCTTGATCCTTTTTAACATTTGTGAGATAGGGAACAGATCATGGCATTATTATAAGGAAAGCGGAAAAGCATTAGCAATTTTACAAAGAACCAAAGAAGCTTAAAATAAAACAGAGGTCTCAAAATGTAGACAAGAAGATGATCTTGCAGATGATCAAGTTAAATCCAAACTATGGCTCTGGAATGCATAGTTAAAGGTAAGTTTTACTTTAAATCACTATTTCTCAAAAGTAAATTTCAACACAAAAGGAACATTTTGAAAAAACTTACCTATTTAATAGCTTTGTAATTTGCAAATATATATAAATATTATACAAATAATTATTTTAACAGAGATTTTGTCAAAAAAATTATTCAAAAAAAAAGTTATGTATTAAAAATGTACAAGAATTTCAGCGTTTTAAAATTTCGACGTGTTACTCCACATAAGAATTTTTTTTTAAAAATCAGAATCAAAAATTTGTTTAAAAAGCTTCCTTGCTAAATAAAGTTGAAAGAAGTAAATAAATGTACAAAAAAATCTATGACTGTGTTGTCTGGTCAATTTTTTCAAAATGTTCCTTACATGCATTACGTAATATTACGGAGATAGGGAAATGCTGGTGAAGTGGTTCCCTTTAACTGCTACTGATTAAAAGAAAATATCTGATCCTACGCTATCGTTTTTCACGTAGATTGGCGTTTTGATGCTTTTTTGGGGATAAGAAAGGAATAAATAAGCAAATCCTCTGAAAGCAAACTCTTCAAACACTATCAAGGTCTTTTTGCCAGTATTCTGTCTTTGGTATAATTTTATGGATAGCAGTGCACAAAAAGATCGCACTTCGAAAACGTATATATACTGCCCAGAATAAATGTCGATGAAGCGAGACGCTTCTACTAACGTCTATGTAAGGCAATACAAGAGTGCTGGAAGTCTACTTGCAGTTTAGTTCAAAGTATAGTATTATTGATCAATACATTGTTATTGTATGGAGTGTGGTTAGACAGTGCCAACATTGAAGTCATTGTGGTCGCAATGAAAGTTTGAGTAAAGCAATTTACTTGCAGAGTCTACCTCTAAAACATGTATTAAATAGGTTTTGCGCCTTTTCTGCCCCATACAATCTGGCGAGTTTCAGCTGCTTCTATTTTGTTCCGTATAAAAGTCAACTGAATTTCATAGCCAAGGCACGTTCGCTGCTGCCAACATATCGAAAAAGAAAAGATAAACCCAACTTTATCAAATATTATAAATATTAGGTGTCAGTTTATCATGCCGAGTGGTATGTATCGCACCTCCACACCATAGTTCCATCCCGGCTGAATAAGGTCGATCGGTTTCTTTCATCCTACAGTGAATTCATAAATGAGAACCAAGCTTGCTTGGGGACTCCACACTGGGGGTTTTGCTTCATGCTGATCGGGACATCTACTCATGCACCTCAGTACCCAATTGTCACATGTACTGAGATGGGCACAGTTGGCCTTGGCCCTCATAAGCTGTTTCGTCATTGAGTTTGGTTTAATTTAATGCCGGCTGTGCTGATTTAAATGGCAAAGGTATTATGGTCCCTCTCTTTTTCAGATAAACAGGCCTCCCAAATTGGCGATTTTACCTCGAATAAGAGAATTTTGAGTCTTGGCAATTAATCGTTCAGTAACTCTGTTTTCAAACCTTAGACGGTACTCGGAGGAGTTTTACAAGTTGCAATTGCCCTCCCCAGAACGTCCCAGGCAGGCACTGTCATCCATTGAAATAAAACCAGGGCCAACTGCACCCATGAAAAGGCAAACATAGGGCTCCAATACCTCATCCCTATACCTCACAGCAGCTACAGTGTTTCTTGCAAAGACATAGCGGAGTGTGTGGTCCTCCAAAGTGATGCCTTACCCAAACCACCAAGTCTCCGCTATTGTAATGATCGATTTCTAGGACTTTGGAGGGCAGGTAGAAGGGCCCTGGTTCTATCCATATGAAAGTTCAGCAAGAATATGCGCACGATCCCGCGAGTGTATTTTAACTGTTGGAGGATTTTTTTTACATTATATCAGCCCTATACACATAGTGTGACGTCTTCGATTGGGATGAACCCCGCCCGTCTATTCATGCTAAGTTTTGGCGGTTGCTCCAATTCAGATGCGGTAAGTGGGACAAGTACGTGGTCAGTGGGGTCAGTTGGTTATTGTTTGACTCAAAAGCGCGACACCTAGAATGGCAGTCATAATGGCCAAAGAGAGCCGGCACTACCAATACAGGCGAAGTCCTGTATGAGAAGAATAAGGTCATACGACAGGCCGAGAGAATGTAGCTTATGGGAACTAATGGAGGCTAGCTGTAAAGTGTCCAGATGTTTCTACGAGACCATTGGGGCCTTTACATATCAAATCACCAGGGAGTGTATTTTGTGTGGGCTGCAGCGGGTGATGCATGCAATGGCCGGTCGAGAAGAACCCAACCGTGTGAAGGCTTTTTTGTGAGACGAGAGGAGAGCCCTGGATGGGAGAGAACTTCCAGGAGAGCCTTGGAGAAAAAGAGACTTGGACGATGATGATAGAGAATGGAGCCAGAGGAGGGAGAGACTCTGAACGCCGGTGGTGCTTCTGAGAATTTGGAATCACTGGTTTAAAGAGATGAGCGAGTGCCCTCTCGAAAAAAAAAAAGATTTCGAACTCCATAACTGACTGCACCGGTTTATATAACTTGACTTTAATATTGCTCAATTTATAGTAAATCCCGAGAAGCAAATAAATACCTTAATTTTAAAATAGGGCTGTGATAATTTTTGTTTATGCCATCTACTCACGACGTTACAATAGCAAATTTTATCAAAATCTGTCCAGTAGTTCTAGAGATAATCGACAAAATCTAAAATTCTCATAATTTTGAACACCAGTGTATTTAAATATTAAAATGAGGCTCTGATTCGGAAGTGCTGCCTAATATAAGTTGAGTGAATGGAATCACTTGATTTATGAGTACAGTTTAGAACAAAATTTAGTAAAACCCGAAGTATAAAAATTTAAAATTATGTTAAAAGCCCCCTGAAAGTTCTAATTTCAAACCAACCTTCTATTTGAAATCCTCCCCCAACATTTTAAGGCAAGTCGAAGCATCAGTTTCTAGTTCATTGAGCAGGTGAATTCCGCGTCGCTTTCCCTTGCCGCAATTTCATGAGAAAAATAATAAACTCGTTATTGATATCTGTTCTGAAAAATATCCGCAATTGTTTTGTTAAATTATCGTACCTTCAACTTAGCAAAAAGTCTTGTGAAAATAATATAAAGGATTCACAATAAAAATTTAGGAACGAGCAGAATTGTTGCCCACCAGAAAGTCGAGTTACGACCAGTCGGTTACGCCAGTCTGGGAATTATGGCATCATGTCATGGTCCATGATCAAAGATCTCAAGTGAGACTCCTACAATTCTTTTTTTCTTCAAAGGAAGTCAGAATAATAACAGTCGGGATGTGTGTGTACGATTTACTGAAATGTGTTTCATGCCCTTTCTCGTTTTAAATTTATTAAGTTTTCGTGCCTTTATTGCGTCAAATTAATCACATGAAATATCCGCCATTCGCTCGTCTGGTATAGTGGTTAGAGACGCTGACTGCGCAAATGCTGAAAGTGCTCAGTTTGAATCCCGGAGAAAATATGAAGTTTGAAATGTATAGTGCCTGCGTCATGGGGCAAAATAGCCGTCGAGTCCAAGTTTTCTCGTGAGGTCGGTGGAAGATTAAAAAAGAGGTGGGTGTTTCTGACCACCCCCAGAGTGTTCTCCCTCAAAATTGTGGCAGAACCGAACCAAATCGTACTGTTGACTGCATGGTGTTCAAAGCTACGGATAACGACAGGTGTACATCTCACTCTTTGCCATGAGGAATTTCGTAGGCTTCGATTTGACACCTCCAGACAGGTGGCATTAGCAAAAGCAACAACACGACCATCAACCATTATGTATAGATTATATTTATATAGTATATATATATAAATTTTCATGCACTATCTCAACAAATAAACATTCAAATAATCCTGCAAAGTTTGGCAACCCTGATTTCCTATGTCGTATGCACCTCGAATTGGTAGTTCATGTGCTTCCTTATATATAATGTCACCAATACCGTTGAGATAATATATAAGTACCGTTTATGTAACTGATATATAACGCCGTACACAATGTAAGGCTAGGAAAACTTATGCCCTGAAAGCCATTTACTTTTCTTAAAATTCTCTAAGCAAACAAAAAGAGAGGGTCCGTACTCTTTTTCAATTAATACTTTTATTTTCTTGTAAGCTCTTATTTGTCATCACCCATATAAACCAAAATATTTGCAAATTTGGCGCCAATTAGCTTCATTATAATCTTGAATTTTAATTCATTCAGCACATGTTTGTTCTTAATGCTCTTTCTACTAAATCAAAAAATAGGTACTATGTTTCGTTTCTTCATGACACAGGGCGTACCATTATTTGCACAGATTTAAGGAGTTCATCTATAATGAAGGAATACTTTCAATAACATAATAGGTTGAGTTTACACATTCCAAGCAGTTTCACATTGCAAGCGCAATCTGTGCAACTCGTCTTCAAGTTTACGTTACACAACTGTGGTCGCAGAGTATATTTATATAAATTTTATAAATTTTGAGGATTTCGAAAGTATTTCTCTCTTAGTTCAACGATTTTAACCCGAGAGTGTGGGATACAGAGCTCCCAGGCTCACGAAATCTTTTAGAAGAAGTGGGAAAACTGTTTATTTGCTACCAATTATGTACCTGTCAAAGTATGTCCTATATGACAGTCTTCATGGAACTAAAACTGTATTTTGTCACATCTCCTGAGCGTTTCTTTACAACTTAAGGTACTTATTTTACTGAGTTCCTCGCCTGACCACTTTATTTTCAAAATATTTTCTATGAAAATGCTATATTTTCTTCCTGTGAACAAGCTGTTGATAGCTTTGTACGACTTATTATGGTTTATAAATGTAAATGAGCAGAATATAGTAAAAAGTACGTATTTGTGACCCAGCATTAGCTACGAAGCTTCTAAACTGGGATCATAAGGGCTAAATCTACAAAATGAGGCACACGATCATAAAGCGAAAATTTAGTGGTGCGATCAATCTGGAATGCTTTGAGTTGGTTATACCTAAGCAAGTACCTGTTAACCCATCAAGAAAACAGGAATCCAGCAGAGAGACACACTTACTCATGTCAGCAATGCAGTACAGGCAAGAAAAGTCTATCTTACTATTAGAAATCATCAAAGAACAACACAAAACTACAGTTTAACTTCTGAAATAAAATATGACAGTTGGACTGGCAAAATATCATTCCGTAATGTTAGAGAAAATGTGTCTGCGAATTGGCGTCATTTTACTTCAGTTTGATTTCGATTTTCTACAAATTATCAAAGGCAAAGAAAATTCGAAAAGCCGTTAAAGCGTATACTTATCGTTAGATTTACCCCACTGAATTACGAGTTTTATGGTGCAAGGTCAGGTAAATAACAAAACAGGCACCAGTCACCCCGCAACCAATAGTTGCATCGAATGCGCACTCACTACCACATTAAAACGATCTGCGTACTGTGAAAATTGACTTTTAATACAGCCAGTAAAGTCATCTCTTTAACATTTTAAACATTATTGATCTTACACAATGTTTAAAGGAAAAATCAAATTCACACACACAAACACAATATTAATCTTTACTAGATACCAGTTAAGACTCTACCAACGAAGAGCGTAAGTAACTTGATTAAAAACTTTGAATTATTTTTATAATAATTACCAGAATCCCTTTCCCGAGATTTCTTACATAAGAATAATCTTTTTCTTTAAAATTATTTTCGCTTGCGCTCCTGTTCTCTCATTCACTCGCTAGAGTTGAGCGGAAATAATACACTCATATCCAAAAATTAAAGGCTTTCAAAACATAAAAATCTAGAAAACTAATGAACTATTTACTGTATTGCCACGAAATTTGGTACAGAGACATATTACAATGTCGGAAAGAATATAGCAACATAACAATATGGAAAAGATTTTAATTGAGAATTAAGATACAAATATATCAAAAGTCGTATGAAATCAGTATGAATCAGAGATAGCTAAAGCTTTTTACTCCCAGGAAAAGAGTTTGTCGGCATGGAGTATGACCACTGTGAATCACACTAGCCTTTACAATGAGCTGTCACACTATTTTTGAGGGTGTCCATAAATTTTTAGCAACAAAGCCCATTTTTCGCGGCAGAGATCTTTAATTCTGGGGCTCCTGGGGATAGTTACGCTGAGAAATGGTACCAGTTCATCATCCCAAACATTGTCTACAGAATTGCGATTTGGGAGATCTTGGAGAGTCAATCCCTACGGATGAATATCTGCTAACGGCGAAATTCACGTAACAACGTGAGTTCTGCGGTCGCGCTACTATCGTCTATAGAAATGTAGTCCGGACACAAAGCATCCAGAAAAACCTCATATAGACCTCCAGGATCTCATCCCTACAGCGCTGTGAGTTGATAGTATCTGCATCGAAGACGTATAGTAGTGTGCGACTGTCCAACGTTTTGGCAATCTGCTGTTGGCGATACCTTTGCCACAAAATCTGTCAATGTTTTTTACATAGGAGGGATGAAAGTGAGCTCCATTTCCTCTCCAAGTGGAGAGTTGACGAAAATCATTTTGTCTTGTACATCTCAACTCATAACTGAAAAGAACACGTTCCCCAACTTTGTAATTTCCACAACTATGGTGTTTTCAGCTGCAAAATATCCAGTCTTTCTTGCTGGATACAGTCAAAGAGACGCAATAGACTGACGCTGGGGTGTAAAGGCAGGCCCGCAGTTTATCTGGACGTTCGGAAATTCTTTTCCTTCCATTTCATAGTGGGCGTCACGTATAAGTGAGGAGTCATTGACCGCTTCTATGCCGCAAAGAAGTTATCCCAGTTGATAGTTGTGATGTTTTTGTGTATCTATAAGTAATTATTATTGCGTTGTACATAAATACCATTCAGATAGATATGTTGCGGGGGTTCCATGTTGAGTGGGATTATCGGGTACATGAGACATTCGAAAATTTTAATACGACGCATAAGAATAACTTAAAATTTCATTTCTATATAATGAACAAACTTATTTTAAGTGAGAATACCAAAGTACACCGACGTAATTAAGTCAGATCAGTACGTAACCAGGTTTCTTTATCAAAATATAACTAATTATCTGCCTTAATCTGCCTTCATTATTAAACTAGCGTTCAGAATATAATCCTCCTACCTGGCTGGAATAAGACTCAACGATTCTGATACCTTCCAGGTAGAGACTTATGTGCTCAAAAAAGGTTCCTCCTTGTAAATATTTAGCGAGGGTGGGCGTCTCCCGTGATTCTTGAGTAGCCGCCCACTCCACTTCCACCTGTTCCTGAAATCCGCTTTTCGCAGATTGCCATCCCTGTTGAAAAGTGAAAAAAAAAAGATTATTTTAAAAATTATTAATTTACTGAAAGTAAACAAACAAAATACTTTCTGATATAAAAAAAAATAAAAATACACATTTACATGATATTAGCATTTATAAATGTATCAGTACTGTACACACAATGTATTTTATTATTATAGTAACAATACTAAGAACAAGTTTGAGAATTACCAGTAATGGGTTTGTAAAAAATTTATCTTGATAATTTGTACGGTTTATAATTGATTCCTTAACCCGATTAAAGTTATGCTATTCGCCCCCAATCCCATCTTTTTCCCATAGACGACATATTTTGAGGGGGGGTTTTTTGGGGAGAGGAAAAAGGAAAAATAAGCAAAACCCTTTGAAAAAAGAAAATCCTTCTCAAACCCTGTAAAGGGTTTTTTTCCAAAAAACCTTCGGTATAATTTTTGGATAGCAGTGCAAAAAAAAATCGTATTTTGGGAAAACGTATTTTAGCGTTCAAAAATAAATGTGTTTTAGCGAGACTTTTTATATGTCATGGCACAAAAGGGGTTTAAAAAGTCGCATTGTAGTTTAGTGTCAAAGTATAGTATTATTGAATTCAATACATTGTTATTGTATGGAGTGGGGCGCGATGAAAAAAATGATTGAATATTGGGTCGCGAATATTGAAAGTTTGAGAAGCACTGACTTAGGAGAGTCTACCTTAAAACCTAGGATGAATAGGTTTTTGCACGCCTTTTCTGTCCCCTAGAATCTAAGGAAGTTCTTATTAGTTATTTTGTTCCAGACGAAGTCAACCGGGTTTTCATAGCTATAATGTACGCTACAACATCGAAAACAAGAAAGATAACCAATTTTATGAAATATTACAAATATTAGTACTATAGGCCAAGTGGCCGAGTGGTAGCGTATTGCGCCTCCACACCACAGGTTCGGGGTTCCATCCTCGGGATGGGTAAGGTTGACTCAGCCTTTCATCCCTTCATAAATGAGAACCAAGTTCTTGGGACTCCCCCTGGGGTTTTTCTTCATGCTGACGGAATCTACTCATACCCTGTACCCAATGGTCACGTATACTGAGATGGGTACAGTAGGCCTTGGCCCTCATGGACTGTTGCGTCACTGAGTTTGGTTTAGTTTAGTGTATAGCAGTTGACGAATATAACAAAAGCAAGGGGTTATGGTCCCCTCTTTCAGATAAACAGGCCCTCCCACCGTGATTTTACACCTGGAACAAGAGAATTTTGGAGTTCCTATGGCAATCAACCCCACTCGTTCAGTAACTCTTTTTTCAGGTTTTGGACGGTTTCGGGGGGGTTTACAAATAATTGCCCCCCAAACGTCCCGGCGGCAATGTCATCGAAAAAAAAAACCGGGTCAACTGCACCCAAAAAAAAAAGGGTAATACCCCATCCCATAATCCAGCAGCTACAGTTCTTCTTGCAAAGACATAGCGGAGTGTTTGGTCCTCCAAAGTGATGCCTTACCCAAACCATCAAGTCCTCGCTATTGTAATGATCGATTTCTAGGACTTTGGAGGGCAGGTAGAAGGGGCCTGGTTCTATCCATATGAAAGTTCAGCAAGAATATACGCATGATCCCGCGTGTGTATTTTAACTGTTGGAGGATTTTTTTTTCATTATATCAGCCCTATATACATAGTGTAACGTCTTCGATTGGGATGAACCCCACCCGTCTATTCATGGGGTCATTGGTTATTGTTTGACCTCGGGAAAGCGCCTACACCCAGACTGGCAGTCATAATGGTCAAAAAGGGGAACCCTTTACAATAGGCGAAACCTGTATGGAAGAAAAGGTCGCCCATAGGTGTCAAGAGAATGAGTTTATGGAACCAATGTGGAGGATGAATTAAGTGTCCAGATGTTTCACGAGACTACAGGCGCCTTTACATTCTATACTGACCAGGAGTGTATTTGTGTGGGCCGCACAAATAGGACACGAATGTGACCCGGGGACGAGAAGAGACTTTTGTAGCCCGCCAATGAGAAGAGACGAGGGGCGTGTTGTGGAATCGCCCTGATGTTTAAAAGGGTTTTTTCTAGGAGACGAGAGGAGAGCCCTGGATGGAGAGAACTTGAGGAGATCCCTGGAGAAAAAGAGACTTGGACGGTGGAGGATAGAGATTGGAGCAGAAAGAGAGGAGAGACCCTGAACGCCGGTGGCGTTGGAGAATTGGAATCACTGGTTTAAAGAGATGAGCGAGTGCCCTTCGAAAAAAAAAGTTTGAACTCCCGTGATATATATGGAGCTGACTGCACCGGCGGCATATAACTTGGACTTTATTGCTTCATTTGCCTGGTAACCTGAAACGACCAAGTAATTCTTTAATTTTAAAATTAGGCTGTGACAATTTTTTGTTTGTTATCTACTCAAGACGTTACAATAGCAAATTTTATCAAAATCTGTCCAGTAGTTCTAGAGATAATCAAATCTAAAATTCTCTTAATTTTGAACACCAGTGTATTTAAATATTTAAATGAGGCTCTGATCTTGAAAAGCTAATAAATATAAGTTTATAGAATGAAATCATTTTGATTTATATATAATAAAGTTTTCAGAACAAAAATTAGGGAATCCGAAGTATAAAATTTATATATTGTTAAAAATTTCAAATTTGGTGAAATAACCTTTCTCTCATTTGATCCCCAGCATTTTACAATGGCGAAGCATCAGTTTTTAGTTCACGAGTAGGTAAATTCGCGTCACTTTCCTGCTTCATAAATTTCATGAGAAAAATAATAAACTCGTGATTGATATCTCTGTTCTGAAAGTATCCGCAATTGTTTTGTTAAATGATCGTATATCTTCAACTTTAGGGAAAAAAAAGTCTTGTGAAAATAACATAAAGGATTCACACAAAATTTAGGGAACGTTATGAATTGTTGCTCAGTTAGAAATGAGTTACGAATTCAGTCGGTTACGCTAGTCTTGGAATTATGGCACGTCATGGTCCATGATCAAAGATCTCGCGAGGATTCTAATAATTCTTTTTTTCTTTCAAAGGAAGAAGCTCAGAATAATAACAGTCGGGATGTGTGCAATGATTTACTGAAATGTGTTTCTATTCTTTCGTTTTAAATTTATTAAGTTTTCGTGTACTTTTATTGCGTCAAATTAATCACATGAAATATCCGCCATGCGCTCGTCTGGTATAGTGGTTGATGGTTAGAGACGCTGACTGCAGTGCTGAAAGGCCTGGGTTTGAATCCCGGAGAAAACATGGATGTTTGTAAATGTATAGTGCTTTTGCGTCATGGGGCTAAATAGCCGTCGAGCCTAAGTTTTCTCTTGAGGTCGGTGGAAGAGGAAAAGAGAGGTGGGAGAGTGTTCTCCCTCAAAATTGTGGTGGAACCGAGCCAAATTGTACTGTTGACTGCATGGGTTCACACACACACACACACACAAAAAGTACGGATGCAGGTGTGTACATCTGGCCCTTTTCCACGATGAATTTCGTAGGCTTCGATCTGACACCTCCAGACAGGTGGCATTAGCAACAGCAACAATACGACCACCAACCATTATGTATAGATTATATTTATATCTTTATATATAAAAATCTTCTGTGCGTGTGTATGTGACTAAACTCCTCCTAAACAGGTGGACCGATTTTGTGTGTACTCGAGAATGGTTTAGATTCCCAATATTCGGTCTGATATCGCAATTAAAAAAGATATTAAATAAAAACCTTAAAACGCGCCAATTATTCCTTCAGATTCACTTATACCATTTAAACGCTTACAACTTCCAATTCGCTTGGCATTTGCTATGACTATTAATAAGTCGCAAGATCAAACCATGAAGATTCATGGCTTAAATTTAGAAAATCCTGCTTTTAGGCCAAAATTTTTGTTGCGTGTTCCAGAGTTGGGAAAAACCATCGAATTTAGTTTTACCCCCCAAGGATTAACCCAAAATTTTTTGCCCCTCCTATGGGATTCGATAAATTAAAATTTTTTACAATTTAATAAATACACCTGTTATAAAATAGTTTGATCTCAACTTTTTTTACCTTTAAAAAAAAGGTTAAGTTTTTATTTACACAAACCTCAACATTCCCCCCCCCTCAAGAAAACATCCCACGTTATCGATTGATCAATTGTGATAACCTATATGTAATGACGTTAGATATTGTAATAATTTTTAATATACAAATTTCATCAAAAAGGTTCAGATTGTTAAAAAAATTATTCATAAAAATTTTTTTGAATTTAAATGATGATGAGTTTGGTGTTTTATGGCGCAAGAGCCGTTTTGCTATTGCGCCAAAAAAAGGTCTTTGGGCTGGACGGGAAAAAAGGAAAAGAAAGGATGACAAGATGGGGGGCGAAAATAAAAAGGATCACTGGGGTACCCCCGGGGTCTGTGACACCCGTGTTTACCAAAGATAGTAAACCCCTTGGGAAAAGGAAAAGATCCCCCAGGGGACCTTTTGGCACCCGTACCCACCTAAAAAAGGGTGAACCCCCAAGTGTTGAAATTTTAAAATGTTTGTGGAAAGTCGTCGAGTCCCGAATATATATTTTTTTGGTACTTTCTATTTAACAATTGCAAGGTTCAAAATAACTCGCAAAGTTGGCAACTCTGATTTCCCAAGTGTAGTACGCGCTGAATTGGTAACCATGTGCTTCCTTACATATAATGTCACCAATACCGTTGAGATAATATATAAGTACCGTTTATATAACTTATATATAACGCCGTACACAATGTAAGGCTAGGAAAACTTATGACCTGAGAGACATTTACTTTTCTTAAAACTCTCTAAGCAAAGAAAAAGAGAGGGTCCGTACTCTTTTACAATTAATGCTTTTATTTTCTCGTAAGCTCTTAGTTGTCATCACCAATATAAACCAAAATATTTGCAAATTTCTCGCCAATTAGCTTCATTATAATTTTGAATTTTAATTCATTCAGCACATTTTTGTTCTTAAATGCTCTTTCTACTGAATCAAAAAATAGATACCATGTTTCGTTTCTTCTTGATACAGGGTGTACCATTATTTGCACAGCCTTAAAAAGTTCATCTATAATGAAGGAATACTTTCAACAACATAATAGGTTGAGTTTACACATTCCAAGCAGTTCCACATTGCAAGCGTAATCTGTGCTACTCGTCTTCAAGTTCACGTTGCCCAACTGTGGTCGCACAGTAGTCCAAGACAAACTCCTTATCTATAATAAATTCTGAGGATTTCGACAGTATTTCTCTTAGTTTAATGATTTTAACCCGAGAGTGGACACACGGGGCACAGAGTCACTCCAGGCTTACGAAATCCTTAGTTCTAGGAAAACTGTTTATTTGTTACCAATGACCTTGACAGTATCCTCCTATATGACAGTCTTCATGGGAACTAAACTATATTTGTCACATATCTCCCTCTTTTTTGGGAGTGGCAAATGTTTTCTTACAATCCTAAGGTACTTGTTTTGAGACTGAGTTCCCCTCGTGACCACTTTAATTCCAAAATGTTTTCTGTGAACATGCTACATTTTCCCTCTGTGAACAAGCTGTTGATTGCTTTGTACGACTTATTATGGTTTATAAATGTAAACGAGTGGAATATATATAAAAGAAATGGTATCTGCGACCTCTGTTGAAGGAAGTTGAAACTGATCAAGCAAGGAAAGAATCTGTTAAAATAATGCATATTAATCATGATAGTGAAAGTAAATTTAAGAAAAGCTATCAGCCTGAAACGTTTGAGTTGAAAAGAAAATTTTCAAATGCTTCCTAAAGAACTTCATCAACAAAAATATAAATCTATGAGTACCACAGGACACACTTTATCATGTCAAAATGGCACAGGCAAAAAAAAGTTCATCCTACTCTATTAGAAATCATCAAATAACAATAAAACTACAATAACTTGAACAAAATATGACAGTTGGGACTGCAAATATCATTCCTGTAATGTTAGCGAAATGTGTCTGTTAATTATGTCATTCAATTCCTACTCTATTATCTCACACTCTCTATAAATTTATTTATTTATCTCCGTGGAATTTTCAATCGTTAATAAAATACATTTTTAAGCGCTCAATTGAGCTGAAATTTTATATACACGATTATTTTGGATGACAATACAATAATTTAATTATAATTAATAAAAATTAATTGATTAAAACTAATTATTTAAAGAATTACAAATACACAGCCAAGTTGGCATCATTTTTGGCGACTTGTGTCAAAACTTGTAAAAAGGTTTTTTTCTCACGTTTTAAAGCATTCAGTTGAACTGAAATTTTATATGCACGATTGTTTTGGATGACAATACGATACTTTAATGATAATTAATAAAAATTAATGACCACTTAATGTTGTGATTCTGCCCTATGTATATACATATGTATATTAATTGTAACTATTTAATATAAAGTAGCTAAAATAAAATTTTTCTTTGTTGATCTAAGTAGGAATTGATTAAATTTTTTTTTTTTTTTATATTACTTGTTTTACTACAGTTTGATTGGATTTTTTATCAAATTATCAAAGAAATATTGAAAAGTCATTAAAAGTAAGTATACTTTTTCTTAGTTAAATTATTCACTGGAATTACGAGTTTTATTGTGTACAGTGGCGCACACAAGGGGGGTGTCCTAGGGGTCCGGACCCCTCCCAAAACCCTTGATTTTTTTTCCAATTGATTATAATTCTAAGTACATAGTATGTAAAATTTAATTATATATTTGTTATTATTGATGAATTTTATTAATTAATGTTAATTATTTATTCAATAATTAGTTTTTTACTGTTTTTTGTTCCCGAAAATCGACAAAATCAAAAGGAGCATGATACAAGAATAGTGGACTTTCGACCCTGGACCTCCCCTCTCCCCCTTGAAAAATTCCAATGTGCGCTACTGATCGTGTATAATAAGAATGATTATAAAAAAAAATTGGGGTGACTCAGTCACCCCACGTGACCAATAACGTTAGTATCGAATGCGTGCATACTCCCACGTAAAACGAGTCATGTACTGTAGCACCAACTTCTTTTCATACAGCTAGTAAGTCAACTTTTGTAACATATTTAAACATTGATCATACACAATGCTTAAGGTATCCGACTACGTTCGGAACCGCGATTTAAAAAAGCGCATAAATGGATAATTTTCGTGATATTTAGTGTCACTTAGATTAGAATACATGTATACAATTGTTTTAAGGGAATTTTGACCAAAAATATTATTTAAGTACAATATTACGGCAAAAAATTAATTTAGAATAATCTTTTTTTTAAATGTTCTCCTTTTGTGGAAAATGCTTCTATTATAATAATATTTTGCTTGTATATAGCTCAGACCTCTGTACAGAGGCTCAACTATGAGTTTTGAAAAATGCACATTATTTTCAGAGTTACAACCCATTGAAATAATTATCGGCGTTTTTTTCTTAAAATTTCTCCTCTGTGTTGTCATAAAACATGGATAAACCCACTTCTAAGTTATATATTTGAAAAATTCTAGTTCGGCCTCTCTGTACAGAGGTCTGAGCTATATGCAGACAAAAATATTATTATAATAGAAGCATTTTTGACAAAAGGAGAACATTTTGAAAAAAGATTATTCCAAGTTAATTTTTTTTGTCAAAATATTATATTTAAATAATTTTTTATTGTAATACTATTCTTAAAACAATTTTATACACATTTTCTAATCTAAGTGACACTAAATATCATAAATGTTATCCATTTACATGCTTCTGCAAAATAACTGTTCCGAACGTAGTCGGATACCTTAAAGGAAAAATCAAATTCACACACACCTTAACTACATAGCCCTTAAGACCTCTGTTTCTCAACGAAGAGCGGGACCTTGATTGAAAACTTTGAAATATTCTTATAATAATTACCAGAATCCCTTTCCCGATTTCTTACGTAAGAATAATCTTTTTTCAAAAAATTATTTTCGCTTGTGCTCCTGTTCTCTCATTCACTCGCTGGAGTTGAGCAAAAATAATACACTCATATCCAAAATTAAGGTTACAAACATAAAATTTGTGAGAACTGATGAACTATTTACTGTATTGCCACGAAAATAGGCACAGAGACATATTACAATGTCAGAAAGAATATAGCAACATAACAATATGGAGATGATTTTAATTGAGAATTAAGATACAAGTTTTTTCAAAATGTATGAAATCATGAATCAGCGATAAAGCTTTTACCCTTAGAAAAGAGTCTGTCTAATATGGAGTATGACCACTGTGAACTGCCATACTAGCCTTACAATGAGCTGTCACACTACTTTTGAGGGTGTCTATAAATTTTTGTGGCAACAAAGCCCATTTTTCCAAAAGGGAGACTTTTAATTTCTGGGGGCTCCTGGGGGGATAGTTAAGCTGAGAAATGGCTTTTCTAGTCCATCCCAAACATGGTCTATAGAATTGCGATCTGGAGATCTTGAGAGTCAATCCCTACGACGAATATCCGCTAATTTATGAAATTCATCAACAACGTGAGTTCTGTGCAGTCGCGCATTATCGTCTATAGAAATGTAGTCCGGATACAAAGCACCCAGAAAAACCTCATATAGGCTTCCAGGAACTCATCCCTACAGCGCTGTGAGTTGATAGTATCTGCATCGAAGACATATAGTAGTGTGAGACTTCCAACGTTTTGGCACCACACATAAGGATTCCTTTGCCACCAAATCTGTCGATGTTTTTTACATAGGAGGGATAAAAGTGAGCTCCATTTTCTCTCCAAGTGAAGATTGACGAGAATCATTTTGTCTGGAACATCTAAACTCATAATTGAAAAGAACACGTCCCCCAACTTTGTAATTTCCACAACTGGTGTTTTCAGTTGCAAAATATCCAGTCTTTCCTGCTGGATACATTTAAAGAGACGCAATAGACTGGACATCGGGGGTAAAGGCGAGTCTCTGCAAGCTTGCCTGGATTGCCTGGAAATTCTTCTTCCAGACACAGCAGTAAGATCACGAGTAATTGGATGAATCATTGTCCGCTTATGTCATCGTGCGCTTAATGCCAAGTAGCGATCCTGTGCTGATGTCAATGTTTTGTGGCAACCTTGGCTAACCTTCCTGGTGGCAGTACTACATGTTTCGAATTGATTCCATAACCGGAAGAAAACTTTTGGCCCACTTGTAATCATCGAGCTTCCTCCACTTGAGACTGGCCAGCTTCAATCCTGCCAACGGATCTCAATCTCAAGGAAGCATCTAAGCGATTATGAGAAATTATTCACGCAGCAAACAGACTAACTTGTTTATTTTAATGCAATATTCACAAAAACTGGATGCAAAATTCTACATGCTGAAATGGTCTCAATACAGAAGCAAATTGGAAACAAGGCGCAATGTTCAAATATTCGATGCGTGCTTGAAAAACTATGAGAGGCTACAATTTGTTCAAATGAAATTAAAAAAATATATGAGAGTGGAACAGACGCAATTAAGTTTTCTAACTGGCTGCTGAAAATTGGAAACAACGAAATAAAACAATTAGAAATACCAATTGAGCTTTTGTGTGAAGATGTCAAAGAAATGTATCCTGATGGATTGGAATGGACATTGGAATAAATGAGTAATACAGCAATACTGGATGCTTGAAACGACGATGTGAAAAAATAAAATATGGAGATAAGACTTGAAATTTATTTTTTTTTTCCTGCTTACAATATATTTAGAAAAACTCCCAAAAACAGAACCAAATAATACATCAAATTACAGTTTGAGTAATGAGTATAAGGTGTATGATTTGTACCATGGGGTTTGGCCAGGCGTTAGGCGGACATGGTGTAACCCCCCTCCCCCAGTACATAACTTTAACTGAATAATAATTTCTTCTGATTTTTAAATATAAATTTTAATGTGTATCATAACAGCATATTAATATAGATTTGTACTTTATAATTAAACTGATTGAGGATTCATTACATAGTACTTAAAAGTAGCAAGAAGCATTGGTGATGGACCATGTAATTTTGAATCATGGTCAAAGTGTGATGAGAATAATATTTGATTCTCAATACAATTCTCTTAACTTCCACACCACACCTACGTAAAGACTAGATAGATATAACGTGCATTAGTTTATGAACTTTTAGGTGTTTTATGGAATCAGTGTTCGAATCTTTGACTTGATAAAAACAAAAGTCGGTCTTAGCACCAAGTCAAGATCAATCCGTAACCGAGAATGTTTTGTATTTGATAAATATATCACATGAGAAACATCAACACAAATAATTAATAAAAAGTCATTTCTTACTTTAAATAATGAATAAAAGTAAAATGGCAGCCTTCATCTATTCTAACTTTCAAGTCAAATCTTAAAATAATTAAATTAGATGGGGAAGAACGAATTCGTTTCTTTATCGTTGCATTTTATCTCTTAAAACTCATTTCTTGAATCATTATTTCTTTCAAATCAACAACAACTTCATTTTCACGCCAAATTCGCCACATTATGAAAGCCCTCATAATTAATGACTATAACCAAACATTAATTTTTTTCACTCTTTCTCATTAATGGACAGAAAATCAAACGGGGAATTAATCTTCATTCGCGCTTGTTTCGTTGACTTCTCCATTCATTGCTACTCTCGCCATTAGGCGTCATTTCAGCCCAAGTGTTTGTCTCCAGTGTTATGATTTAGTGAGGCGGAAAAACGCTATTTTTCTTCGTTTCTTGGCTGCTTAATGCCAACTAATTCGCACCCTTTGTTCTTGGGAAGTGTCGCGCTTGGCGTGGCATTTGGCTTCACTTCCCACCATAACAAGAGTTCTTCTGTTCCAGACCGCCGATGCATTTGGCGACAATTTTCTCGCGCGAATGCCGTGGAGAGGGGTGATCTCGCATTCCGGCACCCCACCCTCTTTCGATATTTACCCATCCCCCCGGGAAACCAAAGATAGACCCCCCACAACTTGCCTCTTGAACAATCTCCACATTGAGCAAACTCCTCCATGCATAAAAGATTAGGCACCTAATGGCTCCCGTATTCTGATGAAAAGGCAAGTCTCTTGCCTCTAATGATCCCACTGTGCTCTTCATCCTCCTTGTGAAGATGAACGGGAGGAAGAGAGGGGTGGGTGCAAGAGATACAAAGAGAGAACGGAGAAACGAATCTTCCCGCGTGCACTTGTTAAATTACTGTCTACCATCCATGCAAATTAATTGAGGTAGCACAAATGCGTGTCGTTAACTGTAAATTGTCCGAAACGTATGTAATCTGTTTTCCATGTAGTAATTCGCGACAAACTGGATTATTTATGCTAATGAGAAGAGATGATGTGCATGGAAGAGAGGGGACGTGGAAAAGAGAACTGGGAAAGATTCTTATCGATTTTCTTAACCCAGCAAAAAAATCCATGTTTTTGTTTTATAATATGGCCTGTTTCGTAAAATTTAAACCCCTTTTTCTTTTTAAGCGCCTGTAGATCATGTGGGGGTTTATTATGCTTGTAGCTTTTTGGAATTTTTCCTCAAAAAAAAGTTATCTGATTCAAATATAGCTCTTTTTAAAAAACTTTACTTTTTTACCCACCTGAAAAACAGATTTGTTTTTAAATCTTTTTTATTTTTATATGTATATTGAGACATGTGGGCTTTAATTTTAGACATATTTAAAAAAAAATAAAAAAAAAATGTCTTTGCCAAATTTTTAAATTTAATTATTATTATTATTTTAAATAAGTATTTGATTGAAAAATGCATATCAAATTTTGTTACACCTATTGTTAGCAATAGTTAAAAAAACCTCAAAGCATTTGGCCCAATAGGAAAAATACCAAAGTATTTTAACTGAAGACAAAATAGTTATTTTATCTTTCTGAGATAAGTCAGATAAAAGTTTTTATTTGCAATTTTAGGATGTGAATAAAAACGAATGTAAAAGCTATAACTCTGCAATTTTTTAAACTTAGAGCTTTCAAATTTTGTGAGATTATACAAGAGTATATAAATGATAGTTTAGTCTAAAAAAAATTACTTTTGATTTTTTTATCCAATTTTTGTCAATCGAATCGTACTGAGTCTCTTTAATGTACACTGTTGAAAGAAATTAAGAGAATTTTCAGAATTGATCGATTATCTCTAGAACTACTGCCGATTTTAATGGGAGATTTGATATGTACATATATTAATACAATACAAATACCGTAAAAACCGGAGTATAACGCGCACCCATACTTTCAAGATGCCTTTTTTAATTTTTAGGAATATTCGCCGTATAACTCGTATCCCCCCTTTTTTACGAAGAAATTTTGAAATATCACTATACATTGCTCTTGTGTTTTAAGTCATTTATTGATGTTTTTACCCAAAAAAACTTCAAAAAAAATAGTTTACTTTTAGAGCTACAACTCTTTTTTAGTATATAAGGCAAGTCTCATTTCTTTTAGATAAACAGTATTTAGATACACGTAGAAGTAAATTTTTTTTACCCATCTCTTTTGTTATTTTTAAAGCTATCGGTTTATACTCGACGTATAACACGTACCCTTATATTTCCACCTTATTTTTTGTGTTCAAAGTGCGCATTATAGGCCGGATTTTACAGTAATCATTCAGCAATTGCAATACACACACATGATAGCTCATACATGACACACATGACACTCGTTGGAGTTGGTAGGTATGAAACAGCAGTTGCAGAATAAACAAAAGAAATGGATACAGGTTTAGCAGTGGGATGTCATACTTGAAATAAGGCAGTTTATCAGTTTTTGTGGCAATTGGTCCCACTCGTTCAGCAACGCTGTTTTCATTTCTGGATGATTCTTGGAGGGGGGTTGCGAGTTGCAATTACCCTTCCCAGAGCGTCCCAGACATACTCTATAGGGTTGAGGACCGGAGGCCTGGCTGGCCAATCCATACGGCGAATAGCCTCACTCTCTAGAAATTGGTCGACCAGAAGGGACCTATGGGGGCCCCTCACTTTACCCATTGGAATTTGGGCCTGAAAAGGCGAACATAGGGCTCCAAGACCTTATCCCTATTCCTCACACCAGTCACAGAGTTTCTTTCAAAGACATGGAGAGGTGTACGGGTATCCAACATAATGCCTCTCAGACCATTAAACCTTATCCACCATAATTGTCGATTTCATGGGCATTGGAGGGTAGGTAACGGGTTCCTGGCCCCCTCCATATGAACGTAAGGCGAGAATCAGTGTTTAGGCTGAAACAAGACTCATTTGTGAGCAGAACGGTCGCCCGTTGATCCATACACCGATCTTTATGCTGTCTGGACCATGCTAAATGGACGTAGACGTAAGTGGGACGCAAACAGCAGGTTTTCTGGTAAACAACCCTCCCTCATAAAGTCTTTTTGAAACAGTCACCCTTGATGCACGGTTTCCTGTGGCTGCATAAAAGTAACGAGAGAGCCGAGAAGCCGTAGTCCCTCTTTTTACGCCCTCACTATACCGAAAAAAAGGCGTCTTTCTGTCCGTTGTGGTTTGGACGACCTTTTTCCCAGGCTTTCTCTCGATAGATCCAGTATCCTGGGAAATGTTTCCCCTAAGTTACACATGACCGGGAGTTAAATTGAACTCTACAAATCTGAACTTGACATTGGCCTCCCCGCCATTCGCCATCTCATTCCATCATCTAAGTGTTGGTGGTAACTCATTTTTAATATCACAATTTAAATTGAACCGATTGCTTCAAAATAACACCAAGAAATTCGTCGAGGTGTTTCTGGCGGGAAAGAAATACGTTCCTTTTAAATTTTCACGCCTTTATAAAAACCTTTTTTTTTGCTGGGCCCCCCTACATACACGTGTACGCTTACGTATTTGCTGTACAAGAGATTTGTGTACTTTAACGCGAAAAAAAAACAACTTTAATATAAAATTATTACGTTACAATGTATATATTATTTTATAAAATATCGTGTCTTTTAAATTAAGAAATATTCCAAAACTTACGACTTAAGTATTTACAATTCAAAATGTATTTCCTTTCATCAAATTAATCTCTGCTAGTTAACAGATTCTAAGATATACATTAACAACTTTATCATAAGAGCCTTATCAATAAAAACAATATGAACATTAGTTTGATACCAATACACAGTGTTTTTTCAATGATTTTTTTCTTTCTTAAACATACGATCAAAGTTTAATGTACCTGAATTTTTTAAAAAAGCTTTGAATAAAAATAGCGGAACATAAAAGTTCATGAGTTTGTTTTGGTAGCCAATAATAGATAAAATTTAAACGGGTAAATTCTAGATATAATATGATAGCTATCTTTGCCATTAAAAATATTATAAAGCATTTTTTAAAAATGTTAAGAACTAGATTAATGAAACATTGACATATTCGAAAATTAAGATCCAAAATATGCACACAAAAAAATTACTACATAATGAGCCCCCGGGGATTTAAAAAAAGAACCAAAAATAAAACCCCTTTTTATAAAAAAAAGTTACTGGGATTTTAATAACAAATATTTGGGGAACCACTCATTAACGAAGCATACTTTTATACGTCTATAACAGGGGGATAAGATTCTTAACCCCATTTTTCGATGTATACTGCAAAGTATTTGTTAACTATTATTCCAAACCCCCAAATTTTGAGATATTTTAAATCAGGCAGCCTAATTAAAACCCCAAAGGCCGATCACACGTACACGTTTCAAACTTTTCGTCCAATTTGTGCAATTCTTTTTCCAGTTACCATAGAACGGCTTTCGAACAATTTTTTTCCAGTGAGCCAAAAAAATTGTTCCAAATTTAAAAAAGCTTGAAATTCCCGTTTAATGGTGTTTCCCTTTGACGCCCTACGTCATAAACAATATGACGGCCTTTGGTTTCCCCCGCTCCCAAAAATCAGATATAAAACCCTATAATATTTTTAAAGGTGTGTAATATTTTAACGGCGTATTTAAAATTTTTTAAAAAGGATGGTGTCCATTTTTTTTACACCCATAAACCAAAGTGAAGCGAAATAAAAAAAATATTTTGATGTTCATTTTTCCCAAACAGAAAAAACGGCGAGTAATTTTTCAATGTGGAGATAGAGTGCGGTTGACGCCCGAGGCGTTTTGTTTACGGCAACCCTTCCCCCCAGATTAGGGCCAAAAAAATTTGGGCGAAAAAAAGGATTGGAAAAAAGTACGTGTGATACGGCCTTAAATATTCGATTACAAAAATTGCATGCCGTTCAAGGAAAAGTATCGACAACAATGGATGCAGGTCAGACAAATATGATCAGAAATGGGAAACGACAAGATAAAGCTTGAGATTATCTTGCTAGTAAATGGCTCCAGAAGGAAGTGTTAACTGGCCACAGGATATCATTAATATATAGTTCAACCTTTAAAGTTGTACATAGAATGAAAAGAGATGAGTTGCTGTCGAATGAGATAGTACTTCACACCATCACACCAACAGGTTGTAAAGGTCACCTTGCTTGCGACGTCCATTAGTGAGGGAGAGTCGGTAGGAAGATTAGCCCTATTCAAAATAACTTCTATTTATTCGCAGAAATCAATGAAGACACAAATTCTATAACCCAAGTTAAGAAATGCACCAATTACTAAATATGGAAAGCAATATAGCGAGGTAGACTCGAAACTAAAAGACTTAATAAATCGGATTACTTACGTCCAGGCAATACACCTTTTAATTCCAAGCGACCTAATCCAATTTAATCAATAATTGACCAAATTGTCAATCTTAATATTACATTAATAAGCTACAAAGTGCTCACGCTTAACTTCACGTTAAATCAATCTCTGCTATCCTTTAGTAGTCTAACCTCTGTCTCTCTAACTGGAAAGTTTAATTTTTATATACAAGTCTTAATTTACATAATCATATCTTCTTCGTCTGAACAAGGTTTATAATAGTATAAATTTTAAAGATCCTGTTACAAGATTGTTATCTATTTAATATAAAGCTGATTGCGAGTTAGAAGTGCCCACTGGGACCAATATTAACATACATTACTAAAATTTAATAAAAAGATTTTGAAAATGTGATAATTTGCTTTTTTGTTAAAAAAATTTGCATGTGAAATTTAGAGATCATCAGATTATTTTTAGTTGCGTTTTGCCTTTTGGCAAAAGATTCTCGCTCTTTTTCTCTCTCTATATATATATATTCCGCGTAAATAGATGGAAGTAAGTTATCTAATGATATCATGTATGAATCACTTATGCACACAGCACATACTGTGAAAGGGTTGGCTCGGTGGCTTAAATGTAGCATGCCAGGCTCGTAAACTCAAGGTTGAAGGTTCAATCTCGGCTGGGTGGAAGCTGTAGCCTAGTGGTCAAGGTTTAGGATCATGGCTGGCTTGTCACGAGCTCGAGCTCAGTACCGCTAAAGACCCGCCGTGTAGGGGAACGATACACGTTAAATCTGTGGAGAGCTCAAACGTCCTCACGTTGGTGTGGTGTGGTAGTTAGGAGACGGGGGTGCCAGCTCTGGTGTCGTCCTCGACACTTGACCATGGTTCAAAATTACAAGGTCCGTTGCACAAAGCCCACGTCTAGCTGAACAGTGTGACGTTAATATTCACTTACTCCCTCACTCAATCCCGGCTGGAGTTGATAGATTTTCCGAATGCAAAAATCGTAGATATGCATGTCACATGATTATGTGGCATGTAAAAGATCCCTTGAGTTTCAATTTGACTCTGGTACTGTAGGCAAAAGTAAATAACAGCAATGTTTAGCATCCGGCAAGGGCTTAAATTAAATAAATTCAGGCGTCAAAATTTGGCAGCGGAAGCCACCATTAGATGGTGCCCCCAATGAAATTCGGGGTGTTACTATATATATATATATATATATATATATATATATATATATATATATATATATATATATAAATCAATCACAATTTCACAATCAATTAAAAAATTGAAATTATATGAATTTTATAATACTAAATCTAATTTCAAAATATCAATGGCGAATATAGAAAGTAAAATATCAACGTTTTCAAACAAAATTAAAAATTTTATAAAATAAAAATTTATAAAATATCCCAGTGCAACCTCGGACTTAAGACCGATAAGTGGGGTTAAACTAGTTTGATGGCGCCAACCTTCCCCCTGTTGCAACTTGGTAAGTTAATCGGGAACTATCCAATTCTCAAAAATTTCAAGTTTAAAAATTTAAAAAGTTAATACTTAAAAAATTAAACTATTCGCCATCTCATTCTGAAAGATATTATGACATTAAAATGTTAAAACTCTAAAATAATTAAGTGCACAATATAATTGAACCATCGAACACCAAAGATGTTGAACCCATCTTTAAAATAGTCGTATAGGAAGAAAAAATATTTAAAATCCCAAAGTTCAAATTAAAAACCTAGTATATTCTCAAATGAATAGCGTAAATCATCAAAAACTCACCCAAGAGCATCCTATCAATACTTCAACTCACAATTTCTGAACGATTTCTCATATTTCTTACAACAATCACCACTCCTATATTTTGCTCATAGCTGCCACTAATGCCATATCAATCCAAATGATCCATATTCTCACATTAGAGTTTTTATCTGTTTAGGTATGTGCCAGTATATTACTTATATCAAAGCCTCTAGGAAGAAAGAGTGAACAGTGAAATCCTTCAAAGCCTAAAGAAACTAGTTATAAGTCACTTCCCCCTACATTATTAATTTATTTATTTGGTAATTTAACTAGTCCTGTTTTCTTCATAACTTTTTCTTATTTTTCATATTTTAATCTTAAGGATAGAAATATAAATTGTTTGATTAATATCTATTATTTTGTTTATGGTCCAACTCTAGTCTCAATGATTTTTCTTCGTAGTAATTTCCTTTATAAAATTAGAAGTGGGCAAAAAAAATCAAGAAAAAATTTAACTAAAGCTTTTATTATAAAACACTTAAAAAAGTAAAATTTCAATTTTGCATAACTTATTAATATTTTTAGTTAGATTATTTTATTTTTCAATTTATTCGTATTTATAGTTTGTTTAGGATATAAATATATATTTCTTAAGTATTATATAAGTTCCAATATTTGATTGATCTCAAAATTAAAATAAGAATTATTCACCATTGTGACTACGTTCGGAACCACGATGGTGAAAAAGCGTATGAACGAACAATTTTTTGATATTTAAAGTCCGTTGAAATAGAATGTACATATAAAATTGTTTTAAAAATATTATTACAAGAAAAAAATTTTTACATTACAATTTTTTTGGCAAAAAATGAAAGAACTATGGCATATTTTCAAAACGTTCTTCTTTTATGAAGAAACCTATTATAATAGTAATATTTTTCCTATATATAACGAGGATATCTATACAAATCCTAAGCAAGGATTTATGAAAATTTCGCTTTTTCAAAGTTATGATCAATGAAATTAATGACTGTATTACAATATGGATAAATATACTTATAAATTATATATTTTAAAAATTCTAGTTCAAACTCCTTACAGAAATCTTATCTATATAAGCAAAATATTATTAATATGGAAGCATTTTTCGTTAAAGGAAAATGCTTTGAAAACATGACCTTTTTTCCCCTTCAGTTTTCGCCAAAATATTTTTTACTTGCATATAAAACAACTTTATATGCATATTCTAATTCAGGTGACAGTAAGTATCAAAAAATAATTATTTATACATAAGCTTTTGTAAAATTCCATTTTCGAACAGTCAGTTAAAAGAGCATAAAAGCTAGTACATTGGGATTGAACAGTGAAATATTCACTGGTAAAATGATAATTATGTTTTTTAATATCAATAGCCTTCATCAGCGTTTCTCAAACTGTGGGGCGTGCCTCCTAGCAGATCGTGATAACTTTAGAGAAGGGCGCGAGCACATTGAAAAGTCGAACACAAAAGATTATTAAAAAATTTTTTTAAATTTACTGAAAGTAAATAAACAAAATACATTCTGGTGTAATAAAAAACAACATACACATTTACACTGATATAATACACTTGTAAATGTATCAGTACTACACAAGTGTATTTTATAAGTTAATTTAACAATACTAAATTAAGAACAAGTTTAATAATTACCAGTAACCCCATGAGCTTGTCATATATAAAACTGCATATAAAAATTAACAATTAACTTGATAATTTGTACGGTTTATAACTATTATCTTAACTGCTGAATTAAAATTACGCGATTCGCTCCCCGACCCCCTGTTTTCCACGTGCGCGGGTATGTGATGGGGTGAAGAGAAAGTAATAAAAATAAGCAAATTCTCTGAAACTAGTAAATCCTTCGCAAACACTGTCAAGGTCCTGTTATAGTACATTCCAAAGTCTTCGGAATAATTTTATGGATAGCAGTGTACAGAAAAGATCTTACTTTGGAAAGACGTATATAAACTTCCGGGGCTATTGATCCTTTGTCTGAGAGAGACGTTTATATATGCCGATGACACTTAAGAGGTTAAAGTCGTCGTGTAGATTTAGTGTCAAAGTGTATTATTGAATTAAATATACTGTTATTGTATGGAGAAGAGGAAATGGGGTGCGTGAAAATTATGATTGAATATTGGGTGGCAAATATTAAAATTTGAGAACCACTGACCCACATTGTAATTACACACTAGAACTAGCATATTTTCACAGCGTGCTCTGCTCATAATGTACAAAAAAAAGGTTCTTAGGGAAGAAAAAAAATTTGTAGAAAGGATCAGACTCTGAAGATAATAAGTAAAATTCTAGAAAGTCTTGCTTTAAAATAAAAAATAAAAAAGTCTTATTAAAAGTTCATCAATCAAAACTATTTTACCAATCATTCTAATACATCTCAAGTGTTCTTTTCAAATATTTTAGTCAAACAAATCCGTTTTAATAAAAGTTCAAAAATTTAATAAATGTATTCAATGTCATCGTGGTGACGCTATACATATAATAAAATAATGACATTTCTTCCGTGAACTACACTCATTGACTTTAATAAATGAGAAATTAACTCTTCCTACAGGATGTAATTATTTGGAAGAGTGAAGAAGATGTTTTACTGAACGCATAATTTATTTTATGCAAATATCACTGATTTAAGAGCATTTTTCTGCTCTGATTGAAATCATATCCTGTGCATTCACATGTTTCTTTGCTTAAATCTATTTTTTAATTTACTATTTTTGTGCGCGAAAGGACGGGTTATTAAGAAACGAATCGGAATCGAAGTGGAAAAGATGTCTTTAACGAAGGGAATTTTAACGACAAACTTTTCTTGTGATCACCACAGCGAACGACAATAAATCTGCCACGGCCTTGCTGCTCCTAATTCATCTTTTTAGCCAAAATTAAATACGAATAAAAATAGTAAAGGGCACGAGGAATATTTCTAGAAAAATTCAATTACACGTAAAAATTTCCGCCATATTCAATGAGTCGTGGGTTTATCCGTGAAAAGGAACGAAAAAAAAAAAAAAAAGAGTAATATTTTCTTTTCTTTTGTGGTGTGTTTGAGAATGTGTACGCCCAACGTATTGAACTTGAGCTACGTTTTTACCAGCGTCTTTTTTCTCCCCCCCTCCCACACCCCCTTCTAACAATTCCATGTTATACTCCCTGCTTCTTCATGCGAAATCGAAAATGAAAATGAAACTTGCCTTTTCTTACGTTTTAATGCCATTTTTCTCTTCCCAGTTGTTCTTTTCCTTTATTTTTTTTAACTCAAAAATAATAATAATCAAAAAGGAAAAGTGGAAACCCTTCTCCCGAAATGCAACTGAAATGATATTAGTAAGAAATACGGAGTGAAAAAAAAAGAAAATAAAGACTTCCATCCACACAAAAACACCAAACCTCCGCGATTTATCGTCACAGGCGGGCTGTTTTAACAATCCACTAGTTTTTTGGCATCACTGGCGACGAGTTGAAGGGCTATTCGAATATACCCCTCTGTCCCCCCTCTTTTACTTCCAAGTTGGAGGAGGGAGGGGGGATGGAAAAGAAAAGACAGAGAAAGGGCCAGAGAATTTGGGCAAAGAAAACGAATGAGTCCCAAATAAAAATCTTTCCATCATTATTTTCCAATCAGCGACCAAATACAATTGAGAGTAGAGTTCCTTGAAGGGCGGTGATATGGTTTGCAGCTTACACACTGTCCTTCAGCAGATAGGAAGGAGGTCCAAAATGCCCATTCAGGATTTTTTCCTTAAAAAAAAAAGAAAGTAATAGCCGGGGGGAAGGGAACAGAGAGAATAATTTGTTTTGTTGGGGTTGTTTGTATTTTTCATATAGTCGGAGACGGGATTTTGTGACACATCCATCACCGAGCTCGATGCTTGCGGCCACACGTTCAAATCTATTGGTAATTTAAGGAACTAACTGGGAGGGTTGGATGGAATCTGCTTTGTAAAGCACTAAGTATGATTTTGAAGAAATGGTTTTTCTTTTTGGTATTCCATTGTGATTTGGTTGAAAATTTTGTTGTTTTAAATTGGTTCCTACCAATAAATGGATACTACTTTATATTAATAAAAGAAAAATATTGTTTGTATTTGTATGTATGAGAATATTTTATTAAAACATTCTTCACAATTGGCTATTAATTATACTTGTATCTGATTAGTGGCGTAGCTAGATATCCAAAGGCCCTATTGCTTAAAAAAATGAGGGCCCTATATTAGTTGTATTTTATCAAGTAAAAAATAAAAACATATGAATATTTCAAATATACAAAGCTATACTTTTTGTTTACTATCTTCTCTTTCTTGGCATTGTTTGCACTTAATTGCACCACTGGGTTTCTTTTTTTAATCCCTAATTTCAGTTTTATAATTCATGCAATACATTTCGCATGTGCTTGAGTACTTACTGGCGTTAACAGGAAGGAGAAACGTAATGAACGATATGCAATAAAACGTCGTTGGGAGATCCCTGGCTATTTATTTGGGCGGATCGAACTCACCCATAACAGGGTTTAGAGCTACAAAATGGTCCACCGAGATATAAAGGAAATAATATAAAAAATATTGTGACATCTCTCGCGTTCTTCTTCTAACATGACCTCTACGTTCTTTGACGGCCACGATTAATGGCAAAACTTTTCCAACCCAAGTCCAAGAAGTGAAACGAAGCATAGATGCAAATAAGATAACCTTTAAAAGGATAGAAAGTTTAGTGAGCAAGGATGGCAATTTAGAGGAAGCTAGTTCGGAAAAGGTAGAAGTGTATTTTGACGGCCTACCAAAGCACCACGGATATCCAGTCATAACTACAAGGTACATACTATTGCACACGAGCCCATCAGTCTACCTGAAAGTAATTGAACCGTTGAGTATTCCACCAAGGTAGGAAGATTATATTCTGAACGCTAGTATATTATTGAGATTGTGATTAGGCAGATATAATATATTTATATTGATAAGTGATCTAATTGCGCGATCCGAGTTGGTTAAGACTACGTGTAGTGGTTTATTCTCACTTAATATAAGTTTGTTCGATATCTAAGTAATTTAAGTTAAATTCTTAATAAAAGTCATATTAAGAATTATAGAATGTCTCATCATTATGAGAATCCCACACCTCTAACTTACGCGGAAACCCCACGACATAGCTATCGAACGATGGCTATGTCGCAATATGTATGAATAAGAAAATATAATACAATATCATTATAATTATTTTTTTAAAAAAACTCTACAAAAGAACAGAAGAAGGGGTACAAAATTACATCAGTCTACTGCAGATAGGAGAAGACTGCGAAATATTGAAACAGGAAACTAGCTTTCCATGAATTATATTGTTATTAAAAATAGAATGCAACTGGGAAGGAATTGCCTCTTGTGAAGGTTTTTTAAGATGTTATAATAAATATGGTAAGATTTTTCATGGAATTTTCAAGTAAAAGTTTATAGAAGAAAATGAAAAAAATTTATAATAATATAAACTTTTCAATTAGTAAATTTCTCAACACTAAAAAAACAACGGAAAGAACTTAGGGGAGTTCTCCACAAAATCAAAATTACTTTCTACTGAATTGCCATGATTATAGTGATGTTGCAACCTTTTTATATTTAAATTTGGGAGAAATTATTGCAAGTTCTGCTTGCTTGGTAATAAAGATCCAAGGGCCTTGGTGCATGGCACCGCCTATCCGATTGGTAGCTACGCCACTGTATCTGATTGTCTTGAGGAAAATTTCCAAAGTGGCTTGTATTTTGTTAGTGAGAAAATATATTTTATCTCAATTTCTTCAAAACTGTATTTAAAAAGAATGAGCAAAGTCTTATAATTTTTGGAAGTACTTACAATTCGTTAAGCAATCAGTATAATCAGTTAAAACTGTCAACATTTTTTAAATTTTAAATAATAATTTTTTTTACTATTAAATTAAGCATATAGTGGGTCATTTTTTTCAAAACATTTTATGAAGGTTAATACTAAAAACTATTAACTTATCCAGACACGATTTACGAACGTTCAAAAAACAATACATATATAATATATACACACACTTGCACATTATTTTTTTCAAAACAAGTTTAGCATGAAAATAATTTCATATAATACTTAAGAACAATATAGAATGCAATGGAACAACTATTTGTTTTAATTAGGTTAGTACAAACATTTTTCAAGTTTCAACTCTTTTCTCTTTTAGATTTAAACAAAAATTCGCTGGACAAAATTTAAAAGAATCTATAGATTTATCAGAAATCAACCTAAATGTGTTTATTTGTTGGTCTTGCTATTTCTAATGCACTTTTAAATGTATTCTCTCTCTGTCTTTTTTTTTTAAATCAGATATCGGAAACTATTATTTACGAGGTTATATTTCAATAGCAAAATTCTTTAACTTCAACACATAACCTTAAAAAAATACTAGAAATAATAAATTATTGTATCTAATCTCTTGTAGACTTAAGTATTGCTTTTAAGATACTTTTTTACATGCGCATTTCAATAAATAGAAAAATGTTGAATGTATCTAAATCTCTAATAGTGTACAACTGTAGTAGCCGCACACACACATTGCAATACATATATTTTCAAGATGTAAAAAGTATAAATATGTCTTGATGCAATATTTCTGTTAAGTTATAACAAGTTGAACTTGCATGTTTCATGGAGTTTATGTTTGATGCAAATGTTTGAGCAAGTCTTTTAAAAATGTGGAATAAACATTCATGTACAAAATACTTCGCAATCTCGTTTTATCTGCTTCTGATACAACTTGATTTCAAATCTGATTATTCAGTCAGACTAATAATTGGCTGCATATAGAAACTTCCTTATTGACTGCAATGGTCAAATTCAGAAAATTCTTACCAATTCAAGCATTCCTTTTAATTAGGAGTCCTTTGCTAAATGGAAAAAAGTTGCCTGGACTTTTCTTCGGTCTTCTAGTTTTCACATTATTCTAGCATTATTAAAGGCCGTTTGTAGCCTAGTGGTTAGAGCATCGGACTCCAGACCGGAAGGCCTGGGTTCGATACCACCAAATACCCTCGGAGTACGTGATAATTAAATCAGTGGGTCCGAAAGTCTTGCGGGCTGAATCACGAGTGCAGGGGGCTGTAGAATATTTCCCACCCCTCCAGTTACATGCCTAAATTGTGGAGGTGAATATCGGTGGTGTCGCCATCTATCGTAATGAATTCCAATCTGTCTCACAGGTGGAAATTTCTCCGAGCTTTAACGTACTGTCACCCGTTTGGTACTCAAGGCTAAGGCCAACGACATGCATACCTCTAGCCCATTGCCACGCTTAATTTCGTGGGCCTCGATCTGACACTGTCAGACAGGGGGCATTAGCAACAGCAGTATTATTAAAACTTCTACATTTTAGAAATGCATTTTCATCTTATAATGCAAGGGTTCTTGCTAGGGATGGAACCTGAACTTTCAACTAACTAATCATCGCACATAACAGAACTATTGAGACTTTACTCATTGAATAAATAAGGCAAAATTGGATCTAATGTTTTCTGAAAATTGATGAAAGCTTTATTTTTTTCTCTCTATTCTTTCTACAGAAGGTGCCATAGAATCCGGCGCATCACGCGCACCTATACTTTCAAGCTGAAATTTTTAATTTTTTGATATATTCGCCGTATAAGGCGCAACCCCCTTTTTTTATGAAGAAACCTGAAATATATATGCGCAACGCCAGTAGCGCACAGGAATTTCAATGGGGTCCGCCTAAAGTTAAATTTTTTGTATCAGTCTTCTTTTGATTTTGTCGATTTTCGGGAACAAAACACAATAAAAAACTAATTATTGAATAAATAAGTAGCATTAATTAATAAAATTAATCATTAATAAAAAATATTTAATTAAATTTTACGTACTATATAATTAGAATTATAGTCGATCGGAAAAAATCAAGGGGACCCAGGACCCCCTTGTGCGTGCCACTGCGCACCCTTACGTTTTTAAAGTCAAAAGCATTTAATTTTATATATATATATATAATATTCTTTTTAGAACTGCAACACTTTAAGTTCCCAAGGAATGTCATTTCTTTTAAATAAAAGTGTTTTCGATATATGCAAAAGTCTAATTTTTTTTCAATGCAAAACTCTTCTTATTTTTAAGGGTGTTCACCTATGTGATAAGCTCAAAAAATAAAAATAAGAAAATTTTTTTTTTCATAAATTGCTTTCTTAACATGTCTAGAATTAGGAGGTAAAGTAATTTTTTTAAAATTTGAAGTCGTTATAAAGAAGGTGTTAGAAGAGCAGCTGTTCGTAGCGCTAAGTTAAGACTTTCATTGTTTTAATCGGACTTGAAACTTTAAACGCGTTTTTCTCAAAACTGTGTTTTTCAAACTTTCCTCCATCATATCTCAAGAATGGTGTGACCGAATGACTTTAACTTTATAGGGTAGATTCAGCACATATATACGCACCAAACGTCCTACGATCATTCCAAAATTCAAAATATTTCTATTCTTTATAACAAAAACAAAACAAAACAAAAAAACCCCATAAAATTCCAAACCAATTTTTGATATCTTCAATTCAGTATAGTTCATTATGTGCACATTTAAGTTTACACATTAAAATAAGCCAATCACCCGGAATCGTAGGGGGAACCCTTTTTTTCGACCAGGTGTTTCAGGCTATAACTAAATTCTACTGGATTTTTTTGGAAAAACTTTTATATATAAAACCTTTTAAAAAATACATAAGAAAAAAAAAAACCCTTGGAAAACGTTCAACCCGGATTTTAAAAGGGGATAAATGGATATTTTTTAGTTCACTTAAAAGAATCAGTAAAATTGTTTTAATGACATTTTGAAAAAAAAAAAAATTATTTTAATACGATATTTTGGAAAAAATTAATTTAAAGAAAAACCTTTTTTCAAAATGTTCTTTTTTTGTAAAAAAATGCTTCTATTATAAAATTTTTGCCTGTCTATAGCTCAACCTCTGTACAGAGGCTAAACTATAATTTTTGAAAAATTCGCATTATTTTCAGGTTATAAGAAATTTGGGAAAATAATAATCGGCGTTTTTTTTTAAAAAATTTCCCCCTTTGTTGTCATTAAAATTTTTAAATAAACCCACTTCTAAGTTATACTTTTTAAAAAAAATTCTAGTTGAGCCTCTGCACAGAGGCCCAAAAAAGGCTATAAAAAACAAAATAAAAATAAAACTTTTTTTCACAAAAAATTTTTTTAAAAAAATTGGTCTTGTGTTCTTTTTTTGTCAAAATTTTTTAAATTTTTAATTTTTTTTGAAATATTTTTTTTTAAAAAATTTTTATATAATTTTCTAACCCAAAGGGTGACACAAAAATATGTAAATTTATCCTTTTTATCCCTTTCCCCAAAATCAGGGTTTCCCGGGCTAGTCAAACCCAAAAATTTTTTTTTTACTGGTCGTCAAATAAAAAAATAAAAAAAATTCCCTAAGAATGCTTAAAAAAACAGGTTGTCACATGGGTGAGCCCCCTTAAAGCTCTCAATTTTATAACAAGCATATAATGCGCACCCGAAAATTTCAATTTTTTTTTTTGTTTTAAAAAAGGGACATTTAGAAATTTGGCATTCTAACCCCTTTTTTATATTTATCTGAAGCAACACCCGAAATCAACATCTATTTAATGGTATTGCCTATACAACAGCATTGCATAAATTAATATTGATTCCATCCAAAGAGATCAATATTGATTGATTGTTTATTAACGTGTCATTTTAAAACGAGTTTTCTTGCCGACGAATCTGGCAATTTAGAACTAGGGCTAAGTGACGAGAATGGCATTGTGAGCTATTTATATCACTCCACTCTTCAAACCTCCATACCACGCCAGCATGAGTACTTTGAGTCTGGACAGATTTAAAGTGTTCAAACCTTTTACTTTTTGAGTCTTTAATGGCACCAGAGCTCTAATCCATTCATAATAAAAAAGAGCAATGCGGGTCACGAATTCGTGAGTGACCAATCGGCCGGAAGGCCACAAAAAAGTTTAGAAATAGGTATCTAATGTGCAAAACAGTATATTTAAATCGCTTGAACGATCAAAGAAAAATAATTTCTTTATTAATTGTTTTCGTTTAGAGATAATATTCGTGAAAAAGTATAAAATATTCGCTTTTTTACTAAAAATAACCCTCAACTCACTAATTGATTCAGACTGAAATAGAAATATAATTCTTTTTTTTTGAAAATTATGATCTTTTATTGTAGTCAAAGTAATGTTTTAAAAGGGCACAAGTCCATTCGAACAACAACAACAAATAAATAAATAAAAAGTTTTTTTACTTATGTACTTCTAGAAATTATACTTCTTTGGCGTAACAAAATTAAAATCTTTCTAAAATCTTGGGGGCAAGTGGGCCCCGGGGCGAAAAGCGGTCCCAGGGAGGGAAGTACTAACCGGGTTACACCAACAACGAATCCCGTTTGGACCAGCCCAAAAATGAGATAATCACAATTTTTTAAAAAAATTTAAAAACCCCCCACAGGGACAATAGGACCATTAATATAGGGGTGGGGCGAAGGCGGGAAAGATCCGGGCCCGTTCTGCATATTTCTGACCAAAAAATTTTTTGTAACGTTTCTACGGAACGCAAAGCAAGGTTCGCTGACGCGGGTGTATAGCTCAGTGGTAGAGCATTCGGCTGCAGATCAGGTCTCCGGTTCAAAATCGGATTTTCCTTCTTCCGGGGAAGTGAAGAAGGGGCCCCGGGAATTTTATTAGAAGAAAATATATATTTCTTTTAGGGAAATTTTGAAGGGGGGAATGATTTTGTCCCGTTCTGTATATTCCCCAAGCAAAAGGGTTTTTCGTATAACTTAGAATGTTTTTCAAATGTTATTCTCCTTTTGTGAAAAATGCTTCTATTATAATAATATTTAGCCTGTATATAGCTCAAGACATATGTACAGAGGCTCAACTAATTTTGAAATATATAACAGAAGTGAGTTTATCCGCGCCACGACATGGCGGAGCAATTTTGAAAAACATATAATAATTATTTAAGTAGGTAGTAACTCTGAAAATTATGCCAAATTTTCAAAATTCTAGTTGAGCCTCTGTATAGCTATATACAGGCAAAATATTATTATAATAGAGGCATTTTCACAAAGGAGACATTTGGAAAAATTATTCTAGGTTAATTTTTTGTCAAAATATTCTATTTAAATAAATTTTTTTTATCAAAATGTCCTTAAAATAATTTTATACATGTATTCTAATCTAAGTGACACTAAATATCATGACAATTATCCATTTATACGCTTTTTTAAAATCACGGTTCCGAACGTAGTCGGATACCTTAATGATTGATTTACTTATTCTATCAACTCAATATACACTGCGTTTTTAATATCGGTGTGTATGTGTATACTGTGTGGCGTGTGTATATGTGTATAGGTTATAGCATGGTTCCTTAACTAGCTATTTGCTACCGTTTTGTTCTTCTCGGTAGCCAAATTACGAAATCATTCATTATGGTTTTCTTCAAATCAATTAGACGCCTTTTACCTGTTCATTCTTTTATTTCCTCTAACACGTGGCCGTGCTACACATATGTGGAAGGGATGACCCTCTAGTGTGAGGAAGAAATGTCAAGGATTCTATTCTATGTTTCAATGTTACTGGTCAATTTATGGCCACACCATATGGTTTTCGACATGTGACGGCATGAGGGTCGTGGTCAAAACAGGCCTTTGTCCCAAGACTGAGGGTACCAGGTGCAGGTCCATGTTCTTTCCAATCAGAAAGGGTTGAATACGTGAGAGAGGACTACCCAAAAGGCTTAAAGAGATGTATGAGAAAATGAACGGAAATCAGCGAGGAGCGATACCAGTGAAAGGTTGCGAGGCAGCGGGAACATCGATAATAGATTGGTGATATACCAACGAACGCTGCGAGGCAGCGGGACCCGGGAACAGGGACCGTCTTAAGATATGGGCTAACTGGTCCCAGGCCCTGGGCCTCACTGTCAATGGGGGCTTCGTCTCGTTCTCGACTCAACCTCAATAAGATCATGATTCGAATAATTTCAATGGTCAGTTGTTATTTCTGGTTGTATTCTCCGAAAAACTGGGAACTTCGGATGAATGTCAACTAGCTATATGCGATTACCGTCGTCCTTGTATAATTCTAGGCCTACCACCATATACCATCATTACTCATTAGTCAAAAGGTGGCAATTGGTCCGGAGAATGATTTGTGCGATTATGTGCATTTATGTGTTTCGTCTTGTGTTTACGTAAGGTATTTGACTTGGCGCATGCTATGTACTGAGACATAGCCATCCTGTGATGATAGCATGTCTTGCCACCGCATGTAAGCTAGAGGTGTGGGATTATCAAATGATGAGACATGTAATTCTTAATGCAACTTTATTAAGAGTAGCTTATAATGCTTAAATTCTAATTTGACAATTATTAATTAGAGTGAGAGTCAAGCCCAAATTAAATCAACTTATTTAAGTCAGATCCCGCACGCAACTCGATCCTCTATCTCCAATTATCCTAAATAATCTATTTATCTGAGTACTTATATCTAATATTACCTTTTCCAGTTCTGAATTACAAGCCTAGAGAATATAATCTACTATAACTTTATATATGAAGATTCTTGATCCGCAATGCAGCTGATTGACTGCTTGATATGTAGTCACAAGATTTCGCACTAAACTTTGTCACGCCTATTGATCAGAATGATTCCACACTACAATCTCTAGACTGCTACGCTATATCTAGGTTTGCCACCTATATCTAAACACCACACGATATCACATAGTATATCTCATTTACATATTATGATTGTTTATCTTCTTGGTATTGGGTTGGATAAGTTTTTGCCATTAATCGTAGTCAAGGTATGAAGGTCATGTTAATCAGAAAGACGCGAGGGAACGCGTCACAACCCCCTCCAAGAAGAGAAAAACGTAATGATTTACTTAAGGGTTCTCCATTACTTGTAATAAATTTAGATGTCCTAAATCTCTAATTCTAAATTTCAATAGCTTTCTGAAGGTTTTATTTAAATTTTAATCTTAAATCTTCATTTTAGCTTTTATAATTTCAATATCTATCTTGACTTTAATTTTCATTTGTTTTAAATCTTAAATTTTAACTTTACTATAATTTCCAAAATTTATCTTGACTTTAATTTTCATTGCACCATCTTAGAATTTTTAATATTCAATTTAATTTTTAAACTCGTGACAATAAATTTTCCTCTCAATAACTAGGCCAACGTGTATTTATAAACTTGTTTTCTCTCCTTTACATTTCGTTACTTGCGTATTTATACGCCAAAAACTATTATTCTGGGTGCTGGACCCAATCTAACCTGCATATGGAGCACAGTGCTTCTGCTCCTTTCTTAACAACCTGGAAACACGTTGGAAGCTATACTTTTCAAGATTTTCAGGGTCAGTCTCCCTGAAATGAAACTATTTGAGTCTCTCTATTTCCATAATATTAATCAATTTTACATATATTATTTATATATCACAATAGAGATTTTTATCTCCATCCCCACATCTGGTTTCAACAAAAACTCCCAATATTAAGGCCGCGCAGCTCATTTTGTTGTTAGTGCCTTGACTGCGCCGCGTTTCACAACAGACAGATGCCTCATAATGCGTAACAATACAACAACATATATATATACACATTTTATACAATTACAAACATTTTCAATAAACCATTATAACAAAATATGTAAGGTACCATCTCACACGAGAGTCATACATCAGAAGTAAACAAATGTGTGTGAAATACAAATGTTTTTCAGAAAAATTTTTAACGATCAAAAAGTTCAAGGTATGACGCTCTTGTAATTTGACGAAACTATAACTTTTAAGCACCACCGAGACCCTTCTGCAATAATTCTTCCACCGACCACTTGTTGGAATCATAAATGAAACAATACAACCTGATTTTTTATATTCGGTCTCCCATTCACATTCAACGGTAGCAGGTGTCATCACTCTTCTAAATTTCCTTGGTTGTACTGGAATTTCTTGTTGTAAGGCTTGTAATCCCCTTGTCGTCCTTTTGCCTTCCCAGCTTCTGTGTTCTTGCTTGGCTGGTCGGGGTTCTTCTGTTCTCCGTCGTGGCCAGCAAATTATAACTCTTTTCATATACTTCAGTTGATTCTCTCTTCTCTTTTTTCTATCCTCTAGAAATAGTACTAGATGACATTTATCTTTTATTATTTTGCAATACCCTTTCTTTGCCACTTTCTTTTATGCAATTCGCCCTTACGTACTGTCTTTTGTACATCGGACCTTATTGAAGCCTTTGTTTTGTTCCCTACTGAACTACCGTGGTGATCCTGACCAGTGATTTGTTGTTTTTATGGGTCCTCTCTGTATTTTATAATGTGATTGGTTACCAGTCACTCCTAACCTACGTTTCACCGCAGATTTTTTTCTTTCCCCACATATTGTGATCATTTTAATCCTTGGTGTGCTTTTTTCCGAAGTACGAGTTTCCTGACTTGATCTTATACTATTTGGGATACCTGTTCCTACTTCGACCTCGTCACATTTTCCTATGACGATATATATTCTGTATTTGATCTACGTTAACTGTTAATCTTTCTGATTCCATATTACAATTAAGTTCTTGCTTCTAGGACTCTATAAGGTCCCTCAAATTTTGTTTAAATTTGCTTTTGCATACCGCGCTTTGTTAGCATTGAACTTTAGGTATGTTTGTAAAACCCAATCATTTACCTTTATTATTTTTATGTCTTTCTACGTCTATTATAATATTTTCCCCACCTTTCCTGTGTTTAATTTTCGTACTTAGTCTAGCTTCTTTAAAAGCTTTTTCTGTATAATATCTTGAATTTTGAATTTAGAGCTTTCCGATATCATAACTAGTTTTGAAATGGTGTAATCAATTTTTTCGACCTAAAAATAACTCAGCCGGTGTTTTTCCGTTGTTTCATTCACCGCCGTACGAATAAAGCGTAAGCAAACTCACGTAAATTGATCCTGCAAGTATCATGGTGATCATTAACGTAATTTGCAATCTCATTTTGCACTATATCTCGATTAACTCTTTCAGTCCGATTTGCTTGTGGTCGATATGCAGCAGTCTTCACATGCGCTTATGCCTAATCTTTCCTTAAGTGCTCAAAATCTCCGGATACAGGTGGGGACCATTATCACTTATTGAATTTTATTGGAGCTCATAACGCGATATAAAGTTATCAAAAAATATCCGCTATTATTATGCAGGATGGGCCTTTTTAAGGGGTATAATTTCAGCCCATTTGCGAAATGATCAGTTATTACTAAAGCGCCAGCGGTTACGTCTTATTCTCACGATATAGGATACGGGCCTAATAAATCTAACGTCACTATCTCATTCGGATAATTTGATATAATTGGATTTAACCGACCAGCTGGTAGCGTTTTTTATAGTTATTAACTTGGCACCATATGGCGTATGAGACATATTGATCAAATTTTCTCATGTACGGGAAAATAATAACGTCCCAGGTACATGGTTTGTCACTGTCGCCATTTGGCTTATGAAATTCTCTCATTATTTCATTCCTTAAAGATTTTGGAATGTATACCTCATTTCACCTAATGACGTTGCGTGTTTCGCATGAAATAACAATCCTTCAATTAGGCGGAAATCGTGGGACCAATTCTCACATATCGTTGCATTAACCGAGTTATCTTCCGGGTTTTCTAAATAATATCTATATATATATGACCTAATTCTGGGTCATTTTTTCTGTCCTTTATTGTTCCCGCGGTAAGTACCAAATCTTTGATTATAGCTGGCAATTAATTTTATCACCGAATATACTATTCCCATGGTTTTTCCGGTAAAAGTGTATAGCCACCATGTTAACTTCATTCTGACCGGTAACGTGCAATTTCCCTTTATTTACCTTATTATTATCTTCAGCAGGTATAACGTTTTCGCTTACTGATTTCTGATCAAAATCTAATGCGATTCTTGACCCACTTATGAAATCGATACCCAGAATACATGGGTATTCTAAATCTTTCAGCACATGGAAATGACCAATTTCTTTCAGATTGTATCTGATGTGAATTTTTAATTCTACCTACAATCCCCATGTTTTTGGCATTTCGCACCCTGTGCTACTATTATTACCTGAATCGCGATTTTTTTATTTGTTTATAAGAAAAATATTTTCTATATACTTTCTTCCGATATAAAAGATTGCTCTGCTCCGGTGTCCCTTGGCCTTTTCAAAAGTATTTATTTAATAATAATAATATATAGGTGCATTTAAGAGTTTCCGTTATACATTAGGAAAGGAATCTAATTGGCCAGCTCTCTTGTCGTACACCTCTTGAGATGATCATTAACCACAATATTTAATCGTCCCCTTTGCGTCCTATCGCCTCGATGATTGAAATTATCACTCCATGTTCCCATAACTGCGGTCCCTCTATTAAAATTATCATTTCATCATTTCAGAAATGAGTAACTATTGCTGAATCTTTGATCATTATTATTAAACCTATTCCTCTCCTCGAACCCTCTCTATTTTTGGCTTGGCTATTCTCATGAAACTCATTTTTTCTATTTATTTGGTCTACTCCTTCTTTCCGAATTCCTCAGTTTCTACCATTAGCTAAAATTAGGCATCTATGCGCATTTGACCTCGTCTTTCTATATTATGGTTCTGATAGCCCCTTTGTAATTTTGCAAGAATATCTCTCTCTTCGAATTTAGCCAGGACTTCTAAAAAGTTGTATCGTATTTTGTGGATTTCACTGCCTCCACATAGTCCTGTACCTGTGGTTCGGAGTCGAACTAAAATATGATCCACTAAAGTCTGCTTGGGACATTCCTAATTCTAAACTTCTCTCTCTATTTTTAGTAATCTATATACAAATCAGTCGCCTCTGATTTCTTCCCTGCTGTGATGCTACTACTGCATAAAGCTCCGACCTTAGTTCTTTTTTATTTTTAGTCATGAGGAGAAAAGCCTTCCTTAATTCAGCTTTGAGTTTACTTTTCAAATCCGTGGCTGTATTTTGCACCTGTAACGAACCAAATATCAGAATACCAATCACCGAGCCCTTCCCTGAGATGACTTTTTAGTAAGCACATGACGAATTACTTAGGATTTCAAGTAGCTGTATATTGTTATCGTGCACTCGATAAGCTCACTGCAGCATTCTCCGACCCACCAGAAAAGTACATTCAGGTAAATTCATATTTCCACCTACATTACCTAACCAGAATTAAGCCGCGTTCGGGCGCCATTGAGACATAATACCCATCCTGTGATGACCATGTCTTGCCGGTTCCGCGTAGCTAGAGTGTAGGATTATCAAAATGATGAGACATAGTGCCAATACAACTTTTATTAGGAAGTAAGCATAAACACTTAAATTCTAATTTGACAATTGTGTAATTAGAGTGAGAGTCAAGCCCAAATTAAATCACGTATTATTTCCAGTCAGATCACGCAACTCGATCCTCTATCTCAATTATCTAAATAATCCTGTTATCTAATTACTTATAATATCTAATACATTACCTTTTTCCAGTTCTGGTCATGACCTAGAGAATTATAATCTATAACTTTTATATATGAAGATTCTTGATCCGCAATGCAGCTAGTTCTTGACTGTATTCTAGCAGTCGCAAGATTTCACACTAAGCTTTGTCACGCTATTGATCAGAATGATTCCACACTACAATCTCTGAGCCTGCTACGCTATATCTGGTTTGCCACCCATATCTAAGCTTACCACGATATCCTTTTTATATCTCATTTACATATTATGATTTTTTTATCTTCTTGGTTTTGGGGTTTGGGATAATTTTTCCCTTTAAATCTGGCCGTAAAAGAACATAAGTCAGAATCAAAAAGGCGAGACGTCACAGTACTGTCTACCTATATTGGTCATAGCTGAGGCCTACATATATCCAAGGAGTAGGGGCTCAGAGCCTGAAGAAGTCGTAAGACGTCCCTGCCTGTGAAATAGGACCGATGATACGATGGAAAGCTGTGAGGGAGCGAAAGATTGGTTCCGATGAGTTTTGAGGTATTAGGAAGTTCATCTAGTGCTGTATTTAGGACTTACTAGGGAAAGCTTCCACTTTTTTGGGGGATTTTTGATTTACAGTTCCACCAGAAGGAGCGCGATTACCCCGGAAGAAAGGCCTGGACGTACAAGTAACATAAACTAACAAAAATTTTTGTACTGACAAATACCCTATTAACGGTGTCAATTTATGTTATAAGATTGTAAATAAAAAGGTAATTTTACTAAAGCCGTGTGTTATATCTCATTACCCAGAAATTTTTAAAAAATTAGTCCCTTAAAACCTCTCTTCCCTTTATTTCAATCAAACAAAACTTTTAATTTTAATTATTTTTTTTTTCCCCGGGGCCCTTAAAAACCAAAAAAGACCGAAAATTTAAAAATTTTTTTTGTCCAGCCCCCCAAAAAGTTAAATTTTCCCTTTTGGGGGGTTTCCCCCAAAATCATCCTTTTGGCACCCCCCCCCTTTTTTTTAAAGGTTTTTGGTTTCGGGTCTGCCCGGTTTCCCCACACGGCCAAAGGTTGTCGTGTCCAGGGGGGAACTGGGTACGGGGAAAAGGGCCACTGCTTCACAAAGCCCGGAAAAAGCAACCCGGGGGCTTAATCGGTATTGGGAAAATTTGAAACCGGGGCACTTTTTTTCCCTTTTTAAAAGATTGGAACCCGGGGTGGAAGGAAAAAAGGAAGTAGCTTCTTTTTAAAGTACCAACAAGGGCTAAAAGGGTGGGAGTGATACCAAACCCCCATACCATATCCCCGGTGAAGGCCCAGTGGGCGGTGCATAACGCAGTGTCACATCCTCCCCCGGGTTTCCAGACTCGAATCCGACCATCGTTGTGTTGCAGACAGATGCGTGACTCGTCAGTAAAAAAATTCATACCCCTGCCTCCCATCCTTCTTTCATCGCACCATTGGCGGGGAGATGTTGGGTTTTGCATCAAAGGGGAGAAAAAAAGGACGTCTTGGGGACGCCACTTGCGGTAAACGGCGTCGAATGGTACGCGCAGACACGAATGATGCACAGACTAATTTCTGTGCTATGGTTCGTGATTTACTGAGCGATCCTCACCCTGACACAATTTGCCGTCCTCACGTGAAATGGTGCACTGAGGTGGATGGACGACCAGTCGGGCCGTCGTACCCCCGCATCCAATGGTACATATCCCATTTCAGTTGTTTTGGGTTTTGTCCAACACGACTACCGATTTCCCCGAAAGATAATCCACAATTCCCTTAGGCCACTATCCTTCCTTTCGAACTCGGATCCTTGATCAAAAATGATCGCTGTTTTTACGAGACATAACTGATCGTTTTGAAAAAAACAAGAAAAACACAATTGCCGAAAGAAACGTCGAAATCTTCAAGCCTTAAATAGGCTTTTTAGGGAGCCCGGCGCGCGGATTTGTCTGGCTGGGAAATTTAATCATTTGCATATCTCACCTCCGCTAATGCATGTTGTAAATTTCATGTTATTTGCATGCTTACTTCAGGGTGTTGCATTTACGGTGGCCCGCAGTGTATATAATAGCTTCATTAATACTACCTAATTACTTATACTGTCACCATACTTGATATTTGGATACTTTAAATCAGCGGTTCCCAAATTTTTCATCTCATAGACCTCCTGGTATTTTTTTCGGTTTGAGGTAGACCCCTGCTTTATTAATATTGAATTTATGCAAATTTATCAACTAAAATGTCTTTTTGACAGCCGTTACTACTACTACTTGAAAAGAATGTTTTTGTGACTAATGCCACCTGCCTGACAAAGTCAGATTGAGGCCCGTGAAGTTCATCGTGGCTAAGGGCTAGAATTTTTACGTCTGTCGTTAGCCTTAGCTTTGAGCACCATGCAGATGACACTACGATTTTGGGCGGTTCCACCCCAATTTTGAGGGAGAAAACCCTAGGGGTGGCCAGGGGCCTCCCACCTCTCTTTAAAAGACTACTTTTAAAAAATTAAATTTCAATCTGTAATGAGATATAATGTTTAAAATTTAAAAAGTGCATCATACTTAATTATCAATTAAAAGTTAATTTGTACACACACACACATATAAAATAACTATTACATAAAATAACTAAACAACAAAAAAATGATTTTAATGGGAGTGCTGTATCTGGCTGTACAATAACAAATTTTCAATAATTAGTATCAATTACATTTCCTCTCTGTTTGTAGTGTCCTGTTTTTTCTTTCTTTCATTTGTGTGTGTGTGTCGGAAGGTTGACAACTGTGCTTAAATTTTCTTCTTACGAGGAAAAGCAATTAAAATTCTCTCTTTTTCACGATATTTCATGATTCGGCGCAAATAACAGATTTATTTTTTTAAAGGTAAAATTGCTGACATCCGTTTCTAAACTTTAATATCTTCGTTAGCTCTTATTCCGATCAGTTCCTATTGTAATGTTACATTTTTTTTTCAATATGACCATATGAATCTATTGCCTGCTGTTGCATTACCATAGTCAAAGCATTCCCAAACCTCGTTTCAAAATCTGAATAAAAGGCAGTTAAATGTTGAACGTAGGTTATAGCGTCCTGACAGATTGTCTGTGACGAGATAATTCGGGAGTTCCAGTATTATACTTCTTTAACTTAATTCTGGAAAAAAACACTGAAATGGATTTTGTTTTAATAAAATTTATGCTGTCTCCTTGGTTTCTACGATTAAATTTTCTTTTAAAACCTAAGTCACGATTTAATTTAATGAGAGTCACTATCATAGACCCCCACTTACACCTCATGGACCCCCAAATTATTTTTTCGCTCACGTGGACCCCTTGCAGGTCGCAATAGACCCCCTAGAGGTCTATATAGACCACTTTGGGAATGAATGCTTTAAATCATAATTAGCTTAAAAATTTTTCAGACTTTTATGAATTTTATTTCAGGTATGTGGCTTGAAATATGTTAGTTGTGCATTTAGAAAGCAATCTCTACTCACGAGACCAAAGAATATCATTGATTCATCTTTTGTATCAAGATATTTCAACGATGTATTTATTCATGTTAATTGATTTATTGTATTTAAATCACATCTCTTATTTATTAAAATAAATTTTTATTTTATATAAAACGTTCCAGTAAAATTGTTTTGCAAAATGTTCATACACAATAGTGCAAATGAATATTTGTTGGAAGGGAAAAAAGGAACCTCGTATTTTTTTTTATCATATTGAATAAACTTGCTGACTTGGCAGAGATACAAAAAGGATTCCAAGACGAATAAAGTTTTGAGAATTTCGATAATAATGCTCTTAAGAGAAAAACGAAGAAAGTAAATTACTTAATGTTATTACTACCATTTAGAATCTTTTAGTTCTAAATTCAATTTTGGCTGTTAGAAATGTATTAAAATTTAATTTAATCTTCTTTATAAAACTACAGAAAAGCATCCTTACATGCATCATTTGTTAAAGAAATACGTCATTCCTACATAATTAAAATGTTATTAAATCTAAGTATTGTACAGTATTATTGGAATAAAAGATTTTTTTATTTCAGGAAATTACAGTTTGTTTTAAGCTTAAGTTTTACAGTTAAGCTTTTAAGTTACAGTTTATTTAAAGATTAAGTTTTACAGTTAAGTTTTTAAGTTACAATTTATTTAAAGTTAATTTAAAGTTTAAAAAAAGAAGAGGCAGAACAACGTAAGAAAAGTTCTCCAGTGGCTTAAAATTTCAAGGAGACTTTTCTTCATTTAAATATATTTTTTGAATGACGATGCTTTTAAAGAACCACTCAGTTTGAATGAAGATTTTAAAAGGAGGAGGATTTATTTTAACGAATTAAATATATAACATTAAGAAAATTCACATAAAAGTCAGATGTTAACTCTTTTATAATTTTTTTCCTTTAAAATAAATATAATGTTTAAACTTTGCTTTTACTTTTTAGGGCTCCTTCAATATTTTTTAACATATCAGCGAGTGATAAAATACTTCATGAAAGAAAAAAAGTATTCCTTCTGTTTAACTGTTATCTTTAGAAATGTAACGTATGATATTGTGGAATTAGAAATCATTATTACTTTTTCATACATCTCTCACAAATTCGCGATTGAAATGAAATTTGTGTGAGTGCGTGTGTGTGTTTTTCAGAAAGATGATAAGTATTCATTAATATTCAAATTCATTTGCGGCCACCCTTCCAATAACCACCCTTGGGTACCCTTTCCACTTCCACACTTGCGGCCACTCTTCCAGTCCAGATTCTTATCCAAGCGCATTTGTCAATTTTTTACAGCTATATATCTCTTGACACGTAATATTTAGTAAAGTATTCCTGATTTTACGGAGTTATAAAGTAAATTTAGTTATTTTAATTTTTTTATAAAGAAATAACTATTTCTCATATTTGTGGTTAAAAATACATTAATAATATATTTTTTAAAAATAGAATTACTCAAAAGGATTCAAATTTTAAGTGGTTTTGGTAACTCAAATGGTCATTTTTGACAGGTAGGGGGCCGTCGTTATTTTTGTCAAGTCTTTGATTAGAATCCGGTGCTTCTAAACTAGGGGTGGCCAACCTTTTTGGCAAGAGTGCCACAATCTCTGATATTAAATCATGCGCTCCACTTCCAACTTTTCCAACAAACAAAAAATATACAAAGGTAAAAAATGTTATTTATCGGCTTATGGGATTTTTACGTAAATAGTATATATTTTTTTATGCAAGTCTAAGTAGTAAAAATTTAAAAATAAAATAATAAATACCTGTGTTGTATTGTTAATAAACTTTTTACTTACTTTTTATAAGCTTTTTCAGGTATACAAAAAAGATGAGTAACTTTGATGTGACGGCTCTATCCGCGTCATTCCAATAACAAGTCCTCTTGGGAAATCTTTGGTCTTTCAAAACTATTTTACTCGCAACGAACCCTCTGAAGAAGAAAACAGGATTATTTAAATTAGATATACTATATTTAGTCTAGGCTTTCAAGCTTTAAAAAGTGAAAATGAGGGAGATAGGATAAATTACTAGTTATCAGGTATTAATCAAATTTATAGATAGCAATTCAGATATTTGATAATTGTAATAATTAAAGTGAGATACGATTGGTAAATAAGAGTTTAAATAGAGTAAAAAAGTAGATTCGAATCTGAAGTAAGTGCATTGGTATTTAAAGTCTTCTCATACTTCACGTACCTCGTTATTTATCCACATATTGCTTAAATTGTGGATGCATGTCTTATTTAAGATTACTTGAACTTGTGTTGTTGATTAAGTATCAAATAAATAGAGTATTTTTGGATACGGCTAGTCCTTCTTCCCTTCCTCCCATATCTCAAGGCGTGAATGAGAGAAAATCTGAAACGTTTAATTCTAATTTATTACTAAACAGTTAGTACTTGCTTAATGTGGCCTTTGAATTTGTAGCCTTGTTACCAAGACATCTATATTAGCATTAGTTCTTGAAGATGCTAACAAAATTAGGTTATTTTAGGTGTATATAAGTTAATTTTGAGTAATATTATGATTTTATATATATTATGTTCGTAATAGAAACCTTTTATTTACAAACTTATGTTAATAAAAAAATACAACAATATCTGACAGCCAAATAGCATAAGTTTGTAAAATTACCTGTCTGTTCAAATTTCCAACATTCAACATAATTTGGATCACTTGAGTTGTGTGAAATAAATTCCTCATATTTGCTTTCAAGTCTAGTATGGTGCTGTAGGTTAATAATTCCGGTTTGGACTTTAGGTGGGTAACAATTAACGTCTTGTAGAGATATTGAAAAAAAATTTATGGAAAGATCAGTACTCTTTTATATTGTCTTGAAAATCATCCAACCAAGCACTGAATGAATCCTGCAAAATGGATGTTAAATTTTTAAATCTATCATAGCTCGGAGTATTTATTAACTCTTGTATATAGTTAATAATACTTGACCTTTTTCTTTTCTTCAAAATAGAGATAAAGGTGTAAAAGTTCATTTACAAAAGATATATCTTCAAATAAGGTAGGAGTAAAATGCAATCTTTTCCCTGTAAGCTTAAATATAAATTATTAAATGTCCCATAATATCGGTAAGAAAATTTTAATCCCATAGCCAGTCTTCATTCTTGAGTAGCAAGCACTCACCAGGTAGTTCATTGTTTTCTTTTAGATATTCTGAAACACGCTCCCTCAAATTCAAAAGTCTCACTAGTGCACTTCTTTGGAAAGCCAGCGCACACTACAAGGAAGGAGTACTCTTTACACGACAATTTTCTACTGTAATTCAATTGTTTTCAAAATAAATTTTGAGGTTTTTTTGTCAACCGCATTTTAATAAAATTGTAAATTATTTTTAATTATATTTTCAAATTGTTCAATAAGTCTTCCTGTGCCACTCTTACAACCCCGCCATGCCCTCACTGTGGCACGCGTACCGGCAGCCCCTGTTCTAATGACTAGAGCAAAGGTTCCCAAACTTTTTGGCCTCATAGACCCCTTGACAGATTTTTCTGTTTGGGATAGACCCCTACCTACCTAATACTGAAATTTTGCAAATTCCTCAAATTAAATGTGTTTTTGACAGCAGGTATAGAGCTACTTACTTTAAAAGATTTAAATTTTTAAATGTATGAAGTAAAGTGCTAAAAACTTTAGAAAACATACGTTAATTAAATTAAAATTTAATTAATGCGCAAAATAATTGTTACATAAAATAACTGAGTAACAAACAAATGCTTTTAGTGGGAGGGATGAATCTGGGGATGCAATAACAAATTTTCAAGATTTGGCATCAATCTTGTCAGGTTTAACCCTAAATATCTCCCCGGTTAATAGTGTCCAGTCTTTTCTTCTTTCTTTTTTGTTTTGGAGATTGGCAAGCATACTGTGAAATACCTTCTCAATCGGAAAAACAATATTAAAGACTTCCTTAAGATATTCCATAATATAGAATAAATTACAGGTATATCTTTTTAAAGCCAAAATTGTTGACATCAGTTTCTAAACTCTACTATGAGATCTTCGTTAGTGTCTATACCTAGTGCCTAATTCTTGTAATGATTTTTTTTTCAAAGTGATCATATGAATTCATTGCCTACTGTGGTATTACGATAGCCAAAACATTCTCAAATATAGTTTCAAGATCTAAAAAAGGACATTGAAATGTTGTGAACGTAGTTTAAAACGTCTTTTTCCTGGCAGATTGTCTATGACAATTGAGAAACTGGGAAAATTTGCGACGTTCAAAATTTACTCCTTTAGCTTAATTCTGGCAAGAGAGGCTGAAATTTGGTCCTTGTTTTAATAAAATGTATGTTGTTGCCTTGTAACTGCAAATTAACCTGATTAAATTTAGTAATTAAGTATGTGGTTTTCACTTGATTAAATTTCCTTTTAAAATTAAAGACACAATCTGGTTTAATGAAAGCCACTATCGTAGACCTCCATTTACACCTCATGGACCCCCAAATTATTTTTCCACTGACGTAGACCCCTTGCAGGTTGTCATCGATCCCTTGGGGTCTATATAGACCACTTTGGGAATCACTGGACTAGAGTGTGCAGAGGTTGTTACATATTAAATATGTCCTGAATTGAAGTCGTCACATTGATATGGGGATGAAGTTTAGAAAGTGTAATTCCAGTTCAGATGTTGTCCACTTCACTTGCCCATGGTTCAAATACAAGGTCCACCGCAAAACAGCACTACTAAGGCTTCAGTGTGGAACGTTAATAAAAAGAATCAATTAATGAGTCAGATTTTACTGTACAGACAACCATATTTAATGCAATGAAATCGCTTTAAAAATTTATTAATCGTTTCAATAATTATAAGATTCAGTTTTTTAAGCTTCAGTTTCTTACAAATGTTTGATAAATTAATTGCATAATCACGACTTACAAGCACATTCTACCGCACAAATACTTCACTCATTTTTCAGATCTCCGAGATATCAAATACACATTTAACATGTCTCCAACCATCACATTTTCGACAGATTAGAGGACAGGGGAAAAAAACCCTCGCCGCGTTGCTTCAGAAAAAGTACGCTTGATTTCGCTTGTGAAACGAGTAGTGCAGTAATCGTATTCGAGCTCGATTTGCTCCCCATAAAACTGCGGGGTGGGATCCACCATAACTGTGGCGAGGGAGCCGTGATAAATGGATTCCGTTTTCCATAATTTCTCAAACATTTTCATGTATGCATTGGACATCACTTGCGGTCGATACTGTGATATCCGGATCCGGAGATCTAAGGATAAATGATGTTGCTCGATATGGTATTGTGGACACTCGAGAGGGTTTGGGTATATGATAACAAAGTTGGTTTTTTATTTTATGGCTGACTTCCTGGCATCATCAATTCGTTTTCTTAACACCAGATGGCACTCATGATTACAAATGAAGAAGGAAAGGATGAAAAGCGGTATCTGACTACTTGTGCAACAACTTTTTTTAAAAAAAAATAGAGATACGGACATTGTTTTTGGTTTTTAGATTTATTTAGTCATTTTAAGAAAAATATGCTAAAATTAAGAAGAGTAAAAGAAATTATTATTACTAAAATGGGAAAAAATTGGTAATAATTTACAAAAAATTGCATAAACGGAGCCCATTTTGTACCAAAAGTTTATGAGCAAATTTTCAATTTTTCCGATTCTGATGTGTTGCTATATTATTCATTTTTGAAATGACCTTCAGGAAAAGAGATATTTTAACTTTTACAAAAACTAGAGCACTTTATCTTAGTTATTATATGAAATTGCTTTAAAAGACAGTGGTTATATTCACAAAAGGGGATGTAAATTTTTAATAAATCAGTGATTGATAAATCTGAAGGTTAAAACACTTCTACTAATACACAGAACATACACAAAAACTTCAGTTAATTATTCTTAAAACTTTTTGAGCAATCGCTGCCCCCGTTTGAGTTTTTCGGAAGAAAAACACACACTTTTCAAGAGTAAAATGCATTTTAAAGTTTGACATCTCGTTAAAAGTTAAGGCATCTGCTTTACTAAATCACTTGTGGTTTTTATTCTAGTGAGTGGAAAGATAAAAACTCGGTATTTTTACAAAGCTTATAAGACGGTCTATAAAATAAAATCATAAGAAAATTGTCAATTTTTGAAGAAAATTCGTACCTTAAAAAATAAATTATTATTTATAAATATTTCTCCACCTGCAGTTTGAGACCTTTTATCATTATTTCAAATTCAAATTGAAGAAATTAAGAACGGAAAATATGTAATAAGATTATGGAAATAGTTGAAGTATATTAGAGAAAAATCACCTCAATTATATTCAATTCACGTTGTAAATTCTATTTTTGGTAGGAATCTAACAATCATTAGTCCTGAGTGGCCCCTGTATCAAAATTCCTTAGAAGGCCCTTTTTTGAAAAATAAAAATAATCGCATTAACAGAAACCTGAAAATGTCAAAATATTACATATGTTGAGTCAGCTGTAGCTTTCTGATGCGGCTGATATCGCCTCTGCGAATAACAAAAGAATGCATATGAACTTAATAACAAAAATATCAGTTTTAAGATTTATGTCTCGATTTTGGATAATAACATATATAATAGAAATTGTTTTTTTTAATGCTAAATAAAGTTAAGGCTTAAAGGTTTCATAAGGTTTCTTTACTCCAGAATACTAGAAGGCACTTGCTTTTGTTATTTGATCATGGTCTAAAAAACAGGGCGTATTTCAGCATTCAGTAATTTATCTGAGAAAGGACGTTAGTTAAACATGCAGTTATCTTAGTGGTCATAGTCGCAAACTCGTGGACAGTGTTATTTCTGTCAAGTCATTAGATTTGAGTCCTGATTGCCCTTAAAACAGCGTTTCTCCAACTTTGCCCCCCTGGGGGGGAGGCGTGATAACTCTACAAGGAAGCTGCGAGCATATTGAAAATTCGAAAGCAAAAGAATATTTAGAAGAATTATTTATTTACTGAAAGTAAACGACATAATAAATTCTGACAATCTGACATTCTGACATAATAAAGTATAAAATACACATTTCCACTGATATAAGACTCTTATAAATGTATCAGTACTGCACAATGTATTTTATAATTAATTTAACAATACTAAGTTAAGAACAAGTTTAATAATTACCAGTGACCCCATGGGCTTGTCTTACAAAATTATATACAAAAATTAGCACTCATCTTGAGAATTTTGTACATTTTATAATTAATCTCTTAACTGCCGATTAAAAGCTACTCGATTCGCTCCCCAATGCCACCGTTTTCCCCGTTGGCGGGATATTTGATGTATTGGGGGATAAAAGAAATAAATAAGTAAAACCTTCTATGAAATAAGTAAATCCTCCGCAAACACTGACAATGTTATTTTATTGCATTCCAAAGCTTTCGGAATAATTTTATGGATAGCAATGCCCAGAGAAGATCGGAAAGACGTATATATACGTCCGGGCAATTAATGCTTCAACTGAGAGAGACGTTTATAAACGCAGGTGGCATTTAAGAGGTTTACGTTGTGTTGTAGCTTAGCGTCAAAGTATAGTATTATGGAATTCAATACATTGGTACTGTATTCAAGGGGCGCGATGAAATTTATGATTTTTGGGTCACAAATATTGAAAGCTTGAGAAGCACTGCCTTAAAACAACCATCGTGCAGAGAGGCCGATGGACACTAAATCTATCAAGGCTCGAAGCTCTCCCTTTCAAGTGATACAGATGTTTTGGAAAGAGTGGGATGAAAGTTCAGATGTCATCTTCGTTATTTAACCTCGTTCAAAATTACAAGGTCCGTAATCAACAGCTAGCTCTCACGTTGCTTTGAAATCCGATGTTAATAAATAATGAATCAATTAATCACAGCGAAACGTCATGACTGTGATCAGCATAGTTTAATTCAACAGCAGCAACAACAAAACAACAAAAAATATGAAAAAGATACGCACTAAAATATTTATTCAAATAATTACATATTACTTACTCGTATTTTATTAAGAATTTTGAACTTTGTCAGACGCTTAACAGTAAATATAATTATTAATAAGTAAGTTTATCCTGAATAAGAATTCGAATCTTTTAAAGACTGTAATCAAAGAATTATTACTTCAGTTAGCTGAGTTCAACTTTATTTCATGGGTTTTAAATTCAAACTAAACAACATTAAAAAAATCATAATTACAATTACATTAAAACAGTTAACAGTATTAGAAAATAACTAAAGGTTTGCGCGCGCTTCCTCGCACTCAAAATCATAGGAAGCGAGTAATAGTTTGTTTATAAAAGACCACAACCCCCATCCCTCCAGAGATTGGCGTGGCATACGTTAAACCTGGTTTGTGATTAGTGTGCGCTCTCATTGGTCAAATCAAATAGCACACGCTTACGTCACTTCCTGTTACAAATTTCTGTCCCTTTTCACGAAATCACTCCAACAAATACCAGCAAGCGAAAGGAAAAGATGTTACACATAAAAAACTGCACGGAGGAAAAATTCTTGCAAATTGCCATACCATGAACATGATGCGAATTCTTGTAAAATTGGTCTTGAGAAAATTGAATTCTTGTCAATCTAACCCCTTTGAAAATTACTGATCAGGTAAAATGGATTTCTAAGTCCACAGTCTTTTATATCAGGCAGCACACACTTTAATCCCTAGTAATGAACCAGGTCTCGAACAATGTGTTACTCTAAAATACAAATCTCATTCTAAATGTACATAAATATTATATTAATTATTAAAACTTAAAGATTAACTTCGCGCACGAACAAAAATTATAGCAAGGACAAATGATTCCATGCATTTCGATCTTCTTGCGCGGCTCTGAAATATCAAGAAGAAAAGTAAACTTATTTCCTTTTTCATCCCTATTTCTCTATGAAAGTTCTCTGTGAATATGCATGAAGTATACAAACGTTAAAACATCTTTCTTTCAGGTTGTTTTCACGTATTGTTACGGAATATGACTTGTAGGTACTATCCGTATTAATAAATTACGTACGTTTTTACAACATCCTTAAGACTATAAAGCATTAGATATGTATGCACTTTTTATACTTTAATGTAGAATGTACTAGTATTTTGATTTTATTTGTTACGTTACAATGGAAGAAATGTAAAGCACATATTCTAGTAAGAAGAAAAAAAGATATTGATAACGAGAAATTAGTAATTCGTATAAGATGCTGTTCTATATACTTTGATAAAGCCAAAATATAAAACAATCATATTAATCGATTTCTTTTATTATTGTTTCTATATAAAAACATTTCCTACTGGAATATTATTTTCCAAATTTGGCAAATAAAATCTTACATTCACAAGTTCATATTTAAAAAAGAAAGGGGAAAAATTACACAAAAATTCCCTTTTTTTCCTTCTCTAATGTCACATTTTTGTTGATACAATTTTCTGTCGCAAAAGCTTAGACGCATCATCTCGTTTCAATTCAGTTTTCCTCAACCCGTCCTGATTATTTAAACTCAGACGATCCCTTTCTCTGCTTCTCCGCATCAGTATTCCACCGAAAAAGACTCCGTAACGAGGTTCATTCTTCCTCCACCCCCTCTGTTTCATTCATCTCTCCCCGTCTATTCCAAATCACGTGATGACAGACGACTCCGCAGGGGTGGACGAAAAAAAGAGGGCACCCAGAGAAGCGTGAGATCCCTATTTACTTCCTACTTCGTAATCTCTAGAGACGAAAGGGGCCGACGGAGGCCACCCTCCAAGAAAGATCTCCGGTGGTCTGTTGCTTTTCCTTCCCCGTGGGGCCCGACAAACACGATTAGGCCCTAGGCCCCATGCTGACCACTGCTGGATGGATATCGGCTGTTATTTCTCACTCGGCGAGAAGCTTTGATTTGGCTACTATAAGAAATGAATATCATCTGAAAATGATTCGTGTTTTGAAATGTTGAAAAATAAAATCTGAATTCGAAACAATTATTATTTTTTTAAAATTGAAGAATTCTTACTAAATAATATTATTTCGAACATTGGCGATTGATTGATTGAATATTAACGTCGCACTGTTCAGCTACACGAGGGCTTTTAGCGACGGACCACGTAATTTTGAACCATGGTCAAGTGACGTGGACGACACCTGAGCTAGCACCCCTCCTAACTACCACACCACACCAACGGGAGGACGTTTCAGCTCTCGACAGATTTAACGTGCATCGCTGCCCTACACGGCGGGTCTTTAGTGGTACTGGGCTCGAACTCGTGACAAGGCAAGCCACGGTCCGATACCTATACCACTCGGCTACCGCGGCCACACGAACATTGGCGAAGCAGCTGATGACCATCAGCTTTGAGAGTTCTGGACAAATATTATAACAGTCTAATAATATATATAGAAAGTAAAGTCGTTCGCTGTGTCCTTGTAGCGCAATGGATAGCGCGTTGGACTTTTAATCCAAAGGAATTGGTTTCGAATACCACCTTTCTCTCTCTCTTTTGTATCATTTGGTGACCCACAATCCTGCAATGCATAGTGCAACATGTATCCTGGTATCCGATCCTCACATTCGATTCAGAAAATTGATATGGTCCTTCAATAAGTTATCGATGTTTATGTGGTTTTATTTTTAATAAGTATGTGCCTTTTTTTTTTTTTTTTCTTTACATTTATGATAGGTTAATTAGGTCTAATAATAATAATACTAATAAACACATACATATGTCAAAGAGTACAATCTCTTTCTTCAAGGTACTTTCGTACTTTTGGCCCTCCTATTTACATCAGTTCTCAACTGAAATTTTTGATTGAACCGTTAATAAATAATAATAAATGATACTTAATAAAAGCTCTTCAGTTATAACTCAAAAGTTCTCAAGTGCTTTTCCTCAATTAGATTAACCTTTAACTTTACTTAACTCAGTGGCGTGACAGCCCATGAGGGCCAAGGTCTACTGTGCCTTACTCAGTATACGCGACCTTGGGCCCTGAGGTGCACGAGTATATGTTCCGGTCAGGTGGTCAGACTGACGCGAAACTCACAGTGTTAAGTTCCCAAACAAGCTTGGTACTCATTTATCGACCCACTAAAGGGATGAAAGGCTGAGCCAACTTTGCCCAGCCAGAGATTCAACCTTTAACTACTGTGGATAAATTTGTCTCACAGTTCCTGTGTTGCGGTCTTAGAGACTGTTTGTGTGTGGATAAAACTAACAGCAGTGGTTAAATTTCATCCAGTTTTAGCTAAAATTCATTTTTTTTCCTGTCTCGCAAATACAGTTAAATTGATTTTTTTTTTAAATATCTGATTTTATTTTAATATATATTTTATTTCCAAAATAAAACGAATGACATTTTTGTTTTCTTAGGAAAAAATCCGTTTTTCACTTCCAAAAAATATAGAAAACCTTTGAAAATGAGAACATCTCTATAATAAATTAAGATATACATGAAGTTTAAAAAAAATGTAAGTAACATTTACATTTTCGGAAGAATGTTTACTTTGCAAACAAAACAGATTTTTCTAAGAGTCAATACAAATTGGGCACATTCAAGCCATACTGGTTTTCGGCATCTCACGAATTTAAATATTGTTTTGTGTGTGTGTTTGTTTTCTTTTCTCCGCAAAGAATTCTGGACAAGTTGTTTTAGTGAACCAGTTTTTCCTTGAGTTCTTAAAACTTTGACCACCTATTTACCATATATTCGATTTCCTTTTGTGTGAAGGAAACGGGACGCTTTGTTTGACCTAAAGCTATTAAGATAGCGATGTTACAGGAAATCAGAAAAATACTAGTAATATCTCTCCGGATCTTCCCTGCGGCGTATCAGGAAACTAAAAAAGTGAAATCAAAATCTCCTTTCAAGAAGGATCCTTTGTATGTGACCTTGAAAAAACTCCGATGGAGGTTTCTGAGAAAAGGAAGAAAATAATTTTAAAAGCTAAAAAAAGATTATGTATAGAGAAGCTGCAGAGTGACACCGAGCAAAAATATTCAAAGGTTAATAGTCCGTTACGTCTGAAAAATATAATGTATCTAAATGGAGAAATTTTATATGTTTAAAAAATAAATTTAAAAAAAAATTGTTGTTTGAAAACATATGTTATAAAGCTGTTAAATGACGCATAAATTTTCTTACTTGACCTAATTATGTATTAGGAGATCTTAATAGCGAACAAGTAATGAATAACTTTAAAAGAACATATTCTAACCATTTTTCTTTTGTTATTTTAAATGTTTTTAATAGGGAAGTCTCTTACTGAAAACTATAAATAAAAAAAAAAAATTCTAATTCGTATAAATTATATAATTAACCATTTTTATACTAATGGTTACAAAAAACTGTTTGTAGATTCCTTTCTTTGGACTATTAAACCATGTAGGGGAGCACTGCACGTTAAATCTGTTGAGAGCTCAAACGTCATCCCGTTGGTGTGATGTGGTAGTTAGGAGAGGGTGTGCCAGCTCAGATGTCGTCCTCGTCACTTGATCATGGTTCAAAATTACGAAACTCGTCACCAAAAGCCCTCGTGTAGCTAAACAGCACGACGTTAATATTCACTCACTCACTCGGACTATTAAGGTGACCGCGGTAGCCTAGTGGTCAAGATAACGAACTAGTGGCTGACCTGTCATTTCGAGCCTAGTGCCGCTGAAGACCTGCCGTGTAGTGGGGGCACGTTAAACATGTCGAGGCTGAAACGTACTCCCGTTGGTGTAATATGGAAATTGGGAGATGGGGTGCCAGCTCAGGTGTCGTCCTCATTTCTTGACCATGGCTCCAAAATTGCAAGGTCCATCACCAATAGCCCTCATAATGCCTTACAGTGCGAAGTAAATGTAACTCTCACTCGGACAGTTAAGAGTGATACGAAAAAAACAACAACAAAACCAGAAGATAAAAGGGAAATATTCATTTCTCAAGGACACTGTTATTATCTTTAAAAAAAAGTCACTCTGATAGTAAATACCAAGATGTTTGTGCACAAATTAATTGAAGGTAAGTTATTATTTCTTCATCCTTTTTTAAATCTTTCCAAGAAAACGAGTCTGAATTGAGTCCTTAAACTTTGGGGTAAGTTTTTTTGAAGAATCACTCAATCAGGGCCTTTCGATGATGTTAATACTTCTAAAGGAACTTGTTTCATTTGGGAGTCTTTGCATTCTCCTTAAAAAGGGTTGTTTGGGGAGTTCCATTTTCCACCAAAATTGAAAATTTGGTTCTAATCTTCGAGATCAGCCAGTAGCCCCCAAATTTTTCTGGAGGAGCACTTTTAAATTTAAAGCCGTGGCCCCTAGTGGTGGGAGCAGGGGCTCAGACCGTTTGTTTTGGTTTGATGCCCGTTTTTTGTTATTTTAAATACCTTCGGAAGTACACAGGAGTAGTGTTTTCGTTAAAAGTGGGTCCGAAAGTTTGGGGCAGTCGCAGCAGAAACCACGAATGCAGAGTGCTAAATATGTTCTTTAGTCCCGATGGCACCATTTGAATGGAGTGGTGTTTGCGATTATGGTATAGAAGTTCTACCTGTCTCAGGCTCTGGCAACTTTCATTCCTTCCCTTCGGGAAGGACAACAAAAAAAACATGTAAATTAAAAAATCAAATCAAATTATTCACAATGGTTACAGCAGCCAAGTGTTGATTCATAGTTCCGAACTCGCAATCTGTGATATTTCCGAATTCCAATCCCATTTAAGATCATATTGAGAGGCTGATGAACTTTAAATCAATCGAATCTCTAAGTCTTCAATTTGCAACAATGTGGAAATTTGGAGGGAAAAAAGTTCAAGAACTTAGATTTCATCCTCGTCACTTAACTATAATTCAAAATTACAAGGTCTGTCAAAAATAACCCTTTCGTTGCATCGAAGGGCTCCTTTAATAACGACCTCCAATTAAACCGGATGCATATTTATAGAGATGCACACAACACAATTATAAGAACTCTCTACTGTAATTTCCTAAATTATTCCACTACAGAGGCTTTTTTCATTTTATGAAGCGATCACTATTATGGTCTCATGTGGCCGAGTGGTCACCACAATTGTTTTATAGACTAAGATAAAGAATAGTTTAGCGTTTCTCAAACTGTGGGGAGCGCCCCCTAAGGGGGCGTGATATCCCTCGAGTTATTGAAAAATTGAAAACAAAAGATAATTTTAAAAAATTATTAATTTACTGAAAGTAAATAAGCAAAATACACATTCTGACTTATTAAAAAATTAAAAAAAAAAAAACATTTACACCGATGTAATACATTTATAAATGAATCAGTACAGCACAATGTTTTTGATTATTAATTTAACCATACTAAGTTAAGAATAAGTTTAATAATTACCAGTGACTCCACGGGCTTTTCATATAAAAAATTATATGCAAACATTAACACTTATCTTGATAATTTTTTTTTGAACAGTTTATAATTAATCCCTTAACTACCGATTAAAAGTTCACGATTTGCTCCCCAATGCCACCGTTTTGCATGTATGCAAAAGTATGTAATGTATTGGGGAGGAGGAGACAGAGGGATAAATAAGAAAATCGCCTGAAATAAGTAAATAATTCTCAAACAATGTTAAGGTCATTTTATTGCATTCCAAAGCCTTCGGAATAATTTTATAGATACCAGTGAACAAAAAAGATCGTACTTCGGAAAGACGTATAAATATGCACAGTGCAATTAACGCATTGACTGAGCGAAACGTTTATATACGCCGGCGGTACTTAAGATGTTAAAGTCATGTTACAGATTTAGCGTCAAAGTATCGTATTATCGAATTCAATGCATTGCTGTTGTATGGAGGGGGGCGCGATGAGAATTATGATTGAATATTGGGTTGTGAGTATTGAAAGTTTGAGAAGCACTGGAAAAGTTACATGTATTAGTTAAGTTCACATTACAATAAATGTCCCAACTACGATATTTAGTAAAAATCTGTAAATCTTAAAATAAGAATAATAACTGAACTACAAACTCAAATAATATAGCTTTATCCTACAAATTATTTCCTACAAAGCTGTATTAAAGTAAAAATGAATTGCTAGTCATTAAAAAAAAAGCAGAAAAGAGAGAGAGAGAGAGGATGGGGAGAGGGGGAGGGACAGGAAAAATTCGTATGATTTATCTCAACCCGTATATGTTTTTTTTATCTTATACATTTAAGTCTTACAGTTCCTTAAATTACTCTTGAAACGATGTAAATTTACACATAGCCTAAAATTATCGAAATGAATTATAAATTAAATGATTAACCTTGAGGTACGTTCTAAGTATTAACATATGACGAAGAAAAAAAAGCTGTAAGACATTATTCAAAATTCAGATTCAAGAACGAGAAAAAATAAAAGCGAATAGGATTACACAAAAGAAAAATTTATTTTATGTAAGATATGTATGCATATTAAGAAAAAAAAGAACCCCTATTGTTATATTTTCCTATTTGAGTTATATGTCAGTTGCTGTTATAATTGAGAGATACAATTATACAAAGTAAAAGAAAAAATCATTTTTCTTTGGTCAAAAATCATTCAGTGATGGGTCACTAAACCATTAACAAATAAAGAAAAAAAATGACAAATTTAAAGGAAAGTTAACCGCCTTTCGTTCACTAATGTAGGTTTCTCTCCACCAGTCAAATTGATTTTGCTGGTCACGTTCCCTGAAATCCTCTCTTAATTCATCCTCCAAAGCATCCTGTTCCATAGTTCGTAGTTCAAAGCATAGATTGTCATTCTTCTCACCATGATATTTACACTACTCCCTCCAATAGTCGAAGGTGTCAAGAAAGTAGGCAGGGCTCGAGGAGAAGTAACACTCTCTGATTGGAGAAGGAAGCTTACACATCTTCGAAACTTTTGTCAGCAGAGGCGGGGTCAAATTACTTTACTGCCTTACTTTTCATGTTTTCTTATCAGCCTTTTCTTTTTCTTTTCAAATCATCAGAGTAAGCGGATATATACCAGACACTTTGGCATCAAAAGTTATGCTTTTTAAAAATACGTGAATCACAGTGAAGTCACGCTTAATATTCGTCTGTGATTTTTATTTAATATATAAATTTATTTTTAGTTTTTTTAATACTATTTTGTATTTTTTTCTATGCTGCGCTTTTTTTCATGATGTTAAAATGTATCTATATTCATAGGAATAATACAGCTGGAAGTTTTTTTTTTAACTTTGTCTTCTGTAGTGATTTTTAAAAGAAAGAAATTCTAACAAGATTATATAGGAAACAAAGGATTTTTTTTCCTTTATAGTTTATTGAATAACAGTTTATACCAGCGGTTTTCAAACTGTGGGGTGCGATATTCCTAACGTGGGGAGCATATTGTAAAGTCAAAAGTAAAAAATTTAAAATAAGTATCAAAATTTACCGAAAGGAAGAAAAACAATATGCATTCTGACATAATAAAAATTAAATGCACATTTACACTGATATAATATTCTTATAAATGTATCAGTACTGCACAATATTTTTGATAGTCAATTTATCAATACTAAATGAAAAACATGTTTAAAAATTACTAGTGACTCCTATAGACTTGTCATATGCAAAATATAAAACTAATCTTGATTATTTGTATAATTTATAATTTAAGTCATATTGTAGCTTTACATCAAAGTACATTTTTATTGCACTCCATACATTGTTATTATATTTGAAGGTGGCGCGATGAATATTGAAAATTCAGTCACAAACATTGAAAGTTTGAGAAATAATTTTTTATATTAATATTTCTTTTTGAAATTTTAAAATAAAATTTGAAAGAAAGAAAACTGATAGATGATAATTTTTGGATTTATTTTCTGTTAATTTGAGAATGTATTACTACCATATTTATTCGAATCTAAGCCGCACACCAACTTCTCAATTCGTTTTTGTGAAAAAATAAAAAATAATGTAAAACGGTTTATCGATATTCACGAAATTAAAAAAAAATAATAATAAAAAGGGAATTATAAGTTAATTTTATCGATATTAAAGACTTTTAAACACATACATGAGCGTACAATAGTTCTGTAATCGTCAGTATCATCCAACGAATTTATCCACCTTCAATTATAAGCCGCACCCGATTTTCAGTAGCAATAAACATTGGGGAAAAAGTGCAACTTCAATTCGAATAAATACGGTATGAGATATAATTTTTAAATTCAATATGTACCCAGCCTTACAAAATTGAGCTATAAATAATAATAAACTTTTTTAACAAATATTTTACGAAATATATTTAAAAAAAATAATAAAAAATAGGAAGTTGCAGATAAATGTATAGTTTTTTAGGCAAGCATGAGTACAATCTTAACACAATTTTCTTTCAGTTAAACAAAAAAAAATCTTTTTTCCCCTTTTAAGAAAAATAGGAATGAAAATGTAAATTAAATTTTGTTCAGTCATCCTTTAAAAATTAATTTTTTCAGATAGAAGTAAAAGATTTGCTACATATTTATATGTATATATATATTGGAATATAGATAATAATGGGCTGGATTTATTTGAAAATTTGAAAAGTATTTTAATAATCATTGATTAATGGATTGTTTGTTAATATCGAACCCTTCCCTTTTTTTATACACAAAACTATTTTTGAAAAAACTGTGGACAACTTCAACTAAAAAAATAATAATAGGTTCACTATATGCATAGGTTATGTATAGAAGTATAAAAAATTGGAACGGTAAGTGTAATAGCTTTTTTAAAGTGTACCTAAAAGCAAAAAATTATGCTTTGAAGGAAAAGTGAAAAAACTAAGCATTTGTAAGCGTTTGTTTACATTTTAGTCAACTATTTTTTTTATATCTTAAGGTTATTTTATCAACGAACATATAAGTGTTATCCATTTTTAGATTCAGCAAGATATGCACTATTTTTTAATACTAAAATTGAAAAATCGATTTTTTGAACTTGAATGATGTCCCGGTTCTCTTAAAATGAGAATAGTCAATGATGATAATGATAATTTTATAAACATTACATCAGAGGCAACGTGCAAGTTATTGGCGACGATCAAGTGACGAAGACAACATCTGAACAGGCACCCCACTCTCCAAACTTTCATACCATGCTGAATTAAAGATTTTATGAACCTCGGCAGATTTAACATGCATCAGCCTCTACCCGTCTACATGGCAGGTCTTAAGTAGCATCAGGACTCAAATCCAAGATTCGATAATAACAACACCTGCCACGAGTTTGCTTCAATAATAGAAGTCGAAATAGTGACATGCTTATTTTCATCTTAACAGACCTTCAACAATTATAACATTTTTTGTCTTGTTTATTCCTACCGAGACATACCTCAGAGATAAATATCTTAAGATAAATTCAATTTCTTTTCCTTATCTCCCGACAAAGTATGTTAACGCCAAACTTGTACCTATCTCCACTAAATTGGTCACAAGCACTCCTGTTCTGGCTCATAATGCCAATTCGCTAACAAGTGCATATTTCCTTCTGAGGTACATTCCACGCTTCACCCCCCTAAAAGTTGCCGTCACCGCATACATCACCTGTGGGACTCTTGAGGGGTACCTGGAGCCAGACACTCTCTGGGAGGCCAGGACTTATTGGGGGTGATGAGAGCAGGTATCGTTTGCGTGTTCCTTCATCTCTACCGCAATCGTTACCGACCACCGCGGTGAAGACATTTAGCCCTTTTTAAAGATGCTTATCCCTGCATGTGGACGTGGAAGAGGGATCAGGTACTAATTACGATTCTGCGATATTTAGAGTTGGAATACATATGTTTGTACTAAGAATATATTCGACTTTTAATTATTGATTTAACTAAGTAAAAAAAAAATTGTGATTCTGAAGGAAATATTGAGTTAAAACTTATGAATTAGTTACAATTTTTCATTTATTATGTAGGAACAAATTAAAAACTTTAATGGTCATCTTTGTCATTTGACCATAGTTCAAAGTTGTTAAATCTAAAGCCAACAGTCATTGTGTGTCTGTGTGTGTTTAATTTTTTTATTTTTATTTTCGACGTTAAAAAACAATAACATGGAAAACATCATACAGATTTCGAATTTCTTAAACTACCCTTGAAGTCTGAGATGATGCCTAAATTCAGATATGTAGGCAGAATTTTATTTTCAACGAATGTGTAAGTTGAATTTTAAAAATAATGACAATGTGGTTATATAGTCGTGCATAGTTCATAAATACTCAGCCTTTACCCCTACTACAGTGGGTCGATAAATGAGTACCAAGCTTGGTTGGAGACTTAAACACTGTGGGTCTTGCTTCAGACTGACCACCTGATCGAGACTTCTGCTCATGCACTTCACCGCCCAGTGGTCATGTATACTGGAATGGGCACAGTAGGCCCTGGCCCTCATGCGCCACTGAGTTAGAGTAAATTAAAAATGTATGCTGTACAAAAGTCTTATTGTGAAGGGTAAGCAGTTTTTTAAAAAAATATTTCATTTATAAAAGAAGCTGTACGTTTTATTTATTAAAGCTATATATTATCTTTAAAGTTAAATATTTATTTCAAAAATAAGAAAACTGATTTGTAAATTGAATCGTTATGAAGCATAGCATTTCATGATTGAATTGAAAAAATCCACATAGAAAGAGGAGAAAGGAAATTATTAAATGTTCCATTTCAGAGATTATTTTCTCTTCCTTTTAAACTGTTTCCTATTCATTTTTGCAAAATATTATTACCCTACATTTAATAATTGAACTACTATTCTGCTACTTGAGCAATAACAGTCGTTTGTGTGAACTCCCCCTTTTGAAATAGAAGAGGGAAAAAAATTCTACGTTTTGGCTGGGTGTGCTTATGTTACCCATTTAACAAAAATTAAATAAAGTCACCTACAAAGGTGAAATTTAAAAAATTTATAATTTTTCGTGCTTTTTAGTGGGTTTTGTCAACGAAAATAATTTTTTCAATGCATATTTTATCTAGTATAATGTTTGAAAATCTCACAATTTAATCTGAATTTGCTAAAAGTAGCATAAAAATTAAAAAATACATGAGTTGTGTGTGAGTATATGTGTTACGAATAAAATTTATTGTATCCCCCATTAAATTATTAAAGATGAATTACAGATAAAAAAAATTAATCCCGTGAATTTTGATAAAGTTATTAAATAAAAAATTATAAAGTTGTCAAATCAAGATCAAACTCTCAGAATTAAAAAAAATATATATATATCTTTATAATTCCTTTAGTAAATACGGAAGTAATGTACGGCTTTAAGAGACAAAGCTCAGAACTGTGTGTTGCGGTATCGTTCTTCCGTGATCCCATCATGTTTTATCCCTACATAAAATAATAACATGTGACTTAAATGATCTTTTTTGTACATATATAGCGAATGGAAGTCATACAAAAGAGACTATAATAATGAAAAAGCTTGTTACATACTTTGTAATATTTCAATTAGTTCCACAAGGATGAGATGGAAAAAAAACAATCTGATCTTCAACAAACCGTATATTTCCCGTTCGGCATGCATTAAACACACAATCATTTAACAATGAAACAGTGTATTAAATGGATAATGATATATCATTATCATGACCTATTACACAGCTTGTAATACAACTCCTCTAATCGTCATTGTTGAGAAGGTCATTATGATGTAAAAAAAGAATAACTTCAATAGTTTGTGATATTAAAGCTATATTATGAAATTAGTTTTGCAAAACGGGGATTTTTTTCCTATGCTGATTTTACGTGAAATTTTCGCAATTTTGTTTCCAGCTAATATTAAATGAAATCAAATATTGCTGAAAGCAGCATTTAAGGAATTTTATTCTCCAGTCCTCTCTCTGTAATTCTGTTTTAATGCATATTATTTTGCCTGTGTAATCAACAAATTATTCCGCCTTTAATGTAGTTTAGGATTAAGGATATTTGAAGTTAATATATGTATATAATATTAAGGTCTTTTTCCCCCTAAAATTTTTCATTCATTTTTTAAGGAAATTTTTCACAAATTTTTTAAATGTAGTCTTATTATACCACACAGATTACTTTCATAGGAGGGGTTACATTTTTTAAAGGAATGCAGATCAAAACACAGACATAATCTTTATGCTGAAAACTGTGAGAAATTTGAGCCCTAGGGAGGTCTTAAGGCATGGACCAACTGGGCCCGGGCCCATGATCTCGCCCTCCGTAGGGACCTCGTCTCGTTCTTGACCCAGTCTTAATAATATTATAATTCGGATAATTTTAATGGTTAAATATTATTCCTGTACACAGGGGTGTGTTTAGGCATGGGCCGACTGGGCCAGGGCCTCGGCCTTAATGGGGGCCTCCTCGATCTATAAGAAGATTTTAATTCGAATAATTTCAAAGGTCAAATGTTATTTCCGCTTGTATTCTCGAAAAAACTGGGAATTTCAGGCAATATGTCCACTGGCTATTTGTGATGACCGTCGTCCACGTATAGGCTTAGGCCTACCACCGTACACCATCATTACTCATTCAGTCAAAAGGTAGCAATTGGTCGAAATGGTATGTGTGATGTAAATCAAGCACATTTATTTGTTTCGGGTTATTGTATGTACGAGTATTTGACAATGTATTGTTTACTTTTAAGGGTCATAGGTGAGGCCTAAATTTGTGTAGGTGCCAGGGCCTACTTTTGAGTAGGGGCGCTGGGCCTCGAAAAGTCTTAAGACGTCCCCTCCTGTATATCCCCCCAAAAGAAAGAACTTTAAACGGCATGACAACTGGCAAAAGAGGTAAGATTGTAAGACTGTATTTTTATGTGATGACTGTTATCCATGTCTGGCCTATGCCCAATGCCATAAACAATAATTTGAATTCATTAAACGAAATGCGACCATCGGTTGAGCAGGTTTGTGAGTCGTGCCCAGTGGCGCACACAAGGGGTCCTGGGGTCCGGACCCCAAAACCGTCGATTTTTTTTGATTAATTATAATTCTAAGTATATAATACGTAAAATTTAATTAAGTATTTGTTATTAATGATTAATTTTATTAATTAATGCTAATTATTATTCAATAATTAGTTTTTTACTGTGTTTTGTTCCCGAAAATCGATAAAATCAAAAGGAGCAAAATACAAGAATGGTGAACTTTCAACTCCAGCCCCTGAAAAATTTCTGTGTGCGCTACTGGTCGTGCCCATTTCTTTGCTTCAAATGACCGTTTGTACCAGTATTTTACAATGCATGCTATTTACTGTCTATTTTTAAAAATCACAGGTAGGGCCCAGGGCCTCAAAATGTCTTAAGACGTCCCTGTTGAGCCCCCAAACCTTACCCTTGAGTACGCCGTTATATTACATTATAAATATATTAATTCGGCCTTGAAAAGTTACAAATTAGTATAATATGTTGCATTTCAATTTAAAAAACAACCCCATCCTCGTTTTAAGATTTATTGATTTTTTAAGTGATATAAAAGAATGGAATGCGAGCTCAAGACGATTGCAAATGTCCAAATTTTAATTTTTCGTGAGATTATGATAATTGTTTAAGTAATGTGTTCTTTTTTTTCACCTCCTCTGTAACAATTTAAGTTATTAGCACCATTTATCCTTAATTTACCAGTAGAAGACAAGATACACAACGCACATATTTTACTAGGAAAAAAAGTAAAGATTAAATCAAATATTAGTACAGTAACATTGAATTTTATGCTAGTAAGAGAAATCAGAATATATATATATATGTTAATATGATTGGAATTCCTTTTTAAGTAAAATTTTTTTCAAGTTTGGTTCCCATTCTTTATATTATTGTTAAAAAACTATTAAAATATAAACAAATAGAATACTTACTCTTATATCTATACGCCTTATTGTTGAAATTATGGTATCGGTCTGATTGATTTAATTTTTATTTTGGAATACAGTTGCAACGATCTGTTCTGGAATCTTCCAGCTTTGGACATCTCACAAGCTACAAAATATGAGAAAGAAAGAATTGTTCAAGACGTTAGTTTTAAATTTTACAATTATACATTTATTTTATGCTCAATATTGTCCCTCAGCATAGAAACTAAATTTGAATTTTATACATATATGAATTGTTATAACATACTCTATTAATAATAATATATTCCCTATTAGTAATAATAAACTAAAAATAATTTGGGAGGTAATCCGATTTAACAACGTCTACGACATAAAATTCACTAAAATATTCAAAGTGAAAGTAGCTGAAACTATACAAGAACGAAAAGAATAAAAAATGACAAGTTTTTGTGTAGTCTTTTTTAAAATAATCCTCTCTCCCAAAACAAGTTGCCTTTGTTTTAACAGTATGATTTGAATTTTGCAGTAGTTAATGAATAATTTAATTTGAAAGTCAAATATTTAAAAAAAAATTTGAATAATAATAAAAATTTAATTTAAGATGATCATATTTTGAATAAATTCTCAATTTAAAAGAATATGGGAATTATATTTTTAAGTATATTTTTATTTCCTTTGAAATTTCATCTATTTTTATAATTAATTATAATAATTATTTAATTTTATTTGCTTATGTGTGCTATTAATCGCTCCGGCCATTAAAAATCACAATGAATAGCATTTTAAATGCGAATTGTCATCCCTTGTCAACAGATGTCGCCACACTGACATAAATAATTATTCTTGTTATGCATGGTTGAGAAGTTAGTTTCCGATACCATATTCTTATGCACTAAATATAATTCAATACCTTGTGCTGAAATAGGATTTATGTATAAAGAAAAAATTGACCCCCTACCCCACAATAATTTAAAAAGTTATATTAAAGATTAACCAGGTTGAATGTTTAATTTTGGAGGTAATTTTCAAAATACTAGATATCGATGTGATAAACTTAGAATAGAATATATAATAAATTTCAATAACATATAATTCTTTGAATATATAAATTTTATTCGCACATCATAACTTTATTTTTTCATAGAATTAAAGTTTATATTATATAGTTTATAGATTATTATTGTGTGGCTAAATAAATTTACTTTCGCAAAAAATATTTTAGAATTACTCTTGCAAAAAATGTAATATTAATTTTTTTCAGTTTTGATTCAGTTTTCTTTTTTATCGTTATTTATAATTTTATTATTCATTTACCGTTGTTGATATATGAATAAATAATTAAATTGGAAATATTTAAAAAAAAGTAAAAGTTTAAGAAATTGCACAACTAAATACAGTAGTTTTAAATGTATTTAAGCCCTTAGTTTTTATACAATCCTTTATTATTTATGGTATATCAAAAACACTAACATATATTAATGAAAATAAATTAGTAGTTAGTTATAAATAGAAATATATAAAGAAAGATTTTTTTGCTACGTCTCTAAAATAAAGTGTAATTCGTTCGCTTGAAAAAAATTTTTTTTTCAAATATTTTATCCATTATCTTAGTTTACAATGGATTTAGCTGAAGTAATGTTATCTTTTTCAATCAGTGGCACACAGGATTTTTCAGGGGGGGAGGGGCAGAGCCGAAAAGTCCTCTATTCTCGTATCATGCTCCAATACGCTGCCTAAACTATACTTTTGATTTTGTTGATTTTCGGGAACAAAAACTAATAAAAAATTAATTATTGAATACATAATTAGAGCATTAATTAATAAATTAAATTTTTAAATTTAACAAAATTAATTTAAAATTTTTACGTACATATACATAATATAATCAACGAAACAAATCAAGGGCTTTGGGAGGATTGAACCTAGGCACCCCCTTGGTCCCCACGTAAAGAGTGAATTGTACTATTATATTTTGGCTTAAAATTTATTTTGTTTAAGCCAATCGGGGAGCTCCAACTATCCTGATTATTAAAATTTTACTGTATAAAAATTTTCAAAAATTTTACAATTTTAAACAGATATCATTTGTTTACAATGGTTAGGGAATCCTGGAACATTCAAAAAAAAAAACTGTAATAAAGCGATTCGATTTTTTTTTTTGTTCATTATCCAGGTTTAATTTTTTCAATATAATTAATTCTAATCAAGAGTTTGAAAGGGGGTCCTGATCCTAGGACCCCCCTTGTGTGCACCACTGTTTTTAATGTATTAAATAAAACTTCGGAAATTAATATAAACATTTGTTGAAAATTATAAAGTATATTATCAGAAATTATCTGTAGACATAGAATATTCTTTTTTTTATCGAATTGAATTTCCAAAATTTAGCATTCTGATTACAGACATTGGTTGAAATAACATCATGGAGGACCTATATAGCAGTCGATGACAATAATCTGTGGTTAGACACGGAAGAGAAAATTCTTTGCGGTATTAATAGAATCAGTAACATATACTTGGTGTTCTATTTTCTAGTCTACCTCGCCTGTAATTAAAGAGCAATTCAACGCTAAATAGGAGAATTTTTTTGTAATGTCCAACGACAAGTCAATAAGCTATTCCAATCAGATCTTGCAGTGCTCCAGTATATCGTTAATTGCTTATGATGATATCGATATGGTAAACCACTTACATCCATCCTATCTATTTTCAGACCACCAGACTCAATAATGCTCATAATTCGGGGTTTTTTAAGAAAACCCAATCCCAGCTGTGATATGATTCCACAATAAATATAAATCTTGTTTTACCTTAATTACAATTCATGTAAAGTTTCGTGCACCTGAAGTTTGGGATTCCGATTTTTCCTTTATGACCACAGTTGTTCGGTATTTTGATATGGAATGTTTTAATAAGCAAATACTTGTAATAAATTTAGCATTTTAACAATTAAAATTCTTTCTGCTTGAATGAGAACGATAAACAAATGGACACAAGTTCCACTTACAGTTGAAAAATGTGTGGTTTTTGTTCTGCTTTTTAGGTATTTTTGTATCTATGCCACATTAAAAAGAATTTTTCTTATATTAATGCCACATAATAAAGATTTTTTTCCATATTGCTGAAATAAAATTATTTTTTCATGTACTTACGTGTTATACCGTCGACCTATTTCATAAAATCAAAAAATGTCACCAAATGCAGCGATATACAGCCAATAGTCAAAGCCATTCTTGCTTTTGTTCGAACACATAAATAATAAAAATGGGCATTTGGGGTATTTTTTTGAAAGGGAAGTCTTTTTATTTTGGGAAAATAGGTTTCGTGTAATATATGTACGAGCCCTTTTTTTTATTATTATTCTTTTGAGCATTTCCAATTATAAACACTGCAGATTAAGAAAATAACATGCGTTTCAGGAAATGTATTCTATATAAGCTATTAGCCAGTTAAAACCACTAAGAGAATAAGATTTTTATAAAAGTGTAATTTAATTTATAAATGGATTAAAATCTTAAAAACTAAGTAATTTTTTCTTTTACCGTTTTTCCAATACCCGAACAATGATCATTTATTTTTATATTATATATCTCATTTTTTTTACAGCACTTGCATTCTTATCATTACAAACTTTTTTGTTTACCTTTTTTATTGATTTTTTAAATTTTAATCTAAGAACGTAATATTTTATTATCTTTATCGAATATTAAAATTTGTCATAATAGTTTAAAAAAAATAAAAAAATCTTAAAAAAAGCAAACACGTTAAAAAGGTTTTTTTCCCAAAGAATTATAAATACTTAGATGTGCGTATTGCACCAACAAACACTTAACAAAAAAAGTTTTTTGTTACATACTCATTTCACCCGAACTTTTTTCCCCAATGCATAAACAGGGGATTTGATTAAAAATTAAATTTTTTGCCCCAGAAAGCACGAATCATATTTAGCACGCAAGAAGGATTTGACACTCCGATAGCGCAAAAAATCACATATTCACTTTTTTTTTCAATTTAAAAAATTGCCCAATGAATAATATGCAAACAATTTTTTTTTCCCACATCAATTATTTAAAACCCGCCTTTTTCCGAGAACCACGAAACAAAAAAATTTCGAACAGACTTTTATTCATTCAATGATTAGCAAACAACACGCGATGTTTTTAAATACCAATTTGCAAAGTAAAAGGTAGAATTGTGGCGAAAAGTTCCTCAAAGAGGCACCATAACCTATCTCCGTCCGCCATCTGCAACCCCGTGTAATCATTCAGGGATCAGTAAAGGTTTGGTGCCATTTTGCGTTTGATTGCGTATGGATCTTTAAAGCTATTTAACCAATTTATTACAATGTGTTTACCATGAAATCAGCTGTTCCATTTTTTTAGAGTAACTCTAAAGAGAAATAAGTTGCTCAACGAACCACAACCTGAGAAAATTCATGTTATCATTTGGCATAAAAGTAGGGTTAAAAAAATAAGAATGTTGTAAATACTTCACCGCGTATAATTAAGGAATACGATCCAATGTTGTAACTTCCTTTTCAATTCCTACTATTTGTTCTCTCCCCATATATATATGTGATGAATCCCCAGCCCCTTATGTGTCAGTTGGGGTAAACTTTCTACCACCACAACTCAACCCACCTCCCGCATAAGTACTTCGACTTCGCCGGACTTACTGAAGACACGTGAACGAACGACTCACTCGCTGCTCATCGACGCTGAAATAGGTCTCGTCTTGTCATGGCTTGGAGTACAGACTGTTTTGCTGAACATTGGAATAAAATATAATATGATAAACGACTGCACGTTGCATTTCTCCTGACAATCTTTAAGAATTTCTCCAATACATGATATATATATATATGTATCTTGTTCAAATTTTAAATCGTTAATAAAATACTTTATATTCCTCCATTCAAACACATTTTTTTAAACTTGTAGTGGAAGACACTTAAATTTAATACAGTTTTTTGAAATATTAATTTATTCAATAAATTAAAAAGGAAGATAGAAGTAACAAACAAAAATAATAATCCAACAGCATATATAGAAAGGAAAATCGTTCGTTGTGTTTCTAACGCGTTGGACTTCTAATCCATAGGTCGTGGATTCGAATCCCACCTGGGAATGGCCTAATTTCTGAGAATATGATTTCTTTTTTACTATAATATTTTATTAGAATAATTAAATTTAATTAATGAATAAATAGTAACAAACAAAAAAATAGACCAACACTGTATAAAAAAAGGAAAATGGAAAATTACAAGGAAAATCGCTTTCTATTTTGTCACTTAATATTGTGATTCTGTCATATGTATATACATATTTATATTAATTGTAACTATTTAATGAAAAGTAACTACAATTTTTTTAATATTACTTGTTCAATTAAAAAGGCCCTCAAATATTAACTTATGAACTGTCCATTCATATCTATCTACTATTTTTGCATCGTAAAAAATTTATAAATGATTAATGAATATTTATTTTACATTGATATGTGTAAGGATATAAGATAAGGATAATGGATATAGATTTCTATTAATATATAGGATATGAAATATGGAACAAACAGTTCTAAAATTCGTTCTTATTATCGTTGTCTCTTATGATAAGATTTTTTTCGTTGTTATTGAATTTATTTTTTGATGAAGTTCACATTTATTTCGTTGTTTCTCGAAGTTCGTTTATGCAAATAAGCTAAAAATCGAAGCTAGTTTTATATATAACGCTATTCTTAGATGCATCCTAAATTAAAGAAGAAAGATAGAATGAGTATACGTCATTACGAAATTTAATTGTAATGGCTGTATTTTAGTTTAATCAATTATTTACTAAATTCTGCAGTTGCAATTAAACTTGCAACTTAATCACATTTATTTCCCTAACTTTTTTTTGATGATTACTTTCTCCCCCATTAGATTGCTTTTGAGCTGAAAGTTTCTAGCATAGATAATTTAAATTCAAAAAAGAGAGCTACCGGTATTTCATATCCGTCGAAGATCTTAATATCAGATCTCAAGGTAGTGAAGCACACAGGAACTTTTCAAGGAGGTGGGGGGTTAGAGGTCGAGGGTCGAAAGTCCACCATTCTCGTATCATACCCCAATACGCCCCCGAACATATTCTTTTGATTTTGTAAACTGTCGGTAACAAAAAAAACAGTAAAAAATTAATTATTGAATAAGGAATTAGCATCACAAAATTAATAAAATAAATTATTATTGACAAAAGCTTAATTTAGTTTTACGTACTATATATGTATGGGACAGTAACGCACACAGAAATTTTAAAGGGGTTCCGGGATCGAAAGTTCACCATTCTTGTATCATACTCCTTTTGATTTTGTTGATTTTCGGGAACAAAAAACAGTAAAAAAACTAATTATTAAATAAATAATTAGCATTAATTAATAAAATTAATTAATAACAAATACTTAATTAAATTTTACGTACTATATACTTAGAATTATAATCAATTGGGAAAAAAATCAAGGGGTTTTGGGGGTCCGGGAAACCTAGGGACCCCCCTTTTGAAACCACTGTTCAAGGTGCATTCTGTTATGATGGCTTTTTTCCCCTGTAATCATAACAGAATGCATTTCTTTTAGACAGTGTTCCAGAGGATGGGAGGGGGCTATGGGTAAGATATTTATTGATATATATGGGTGCGGTAACACACACAAAACACACACACACACACACACACACACACACACACACACACACACACACACACACACACACACACACACACACACACACACACACACACACACACACACACACACACACACACACACACACACACACAAAACCACACACAACACACACACATATGTATATAAAAGCACTTAGTATAATTCAGTTATTTCATAGAATAACTAGGTATTTCATGAAACAACTAGACAAGTCAGTTAAAGTGTATAATAGATGAAAAATTTCATACATTATCTAGTTATTTTAGGAAATAACTGGTTATTCTATGAAATAACTAATGATAGAGCATTAAAGGGAAAATTAAACAATTTCAAAGTTATTTTATAATTTAATTGAACATAAATGGCTAAATCTCCAGAAAAATTCATTTGATCCCTATTGCGGATGATTAATTGATAAATAATACGGAAAAGCAGATGATATAATTTATTGTTGCTCATATTGCTAACATTAGTTAAACAGAAAGGGGGAAAAAGAATATGGTGCAGAAATAGTTATATTTTAATATGACTAAAAAAATACATGCAGGGAAGAAAAACTATTGCTTCATAAAAACTTTGTGAAAATTGTTTCAAATAAAATAATACAAACAAATATTAATTTAAATTTTATGAAATACCTTTTATTTGATTTTACTTTCATCATTTATTAGAAATAGGATTGCTGTGATGACACTTTGAATTGCATTGCATATCATTTTTGAAACAATCACACAGTTTACTATGATAATTTTTTGCACGATCCACAACATGTATAAGTAGTTCAAAATTGACTAAAAGCAGCGAACCGGTTCAAAAAACTATCTAGTGACGTATTTCATACTTAAACGATCAAGTAATCATTATTCTATAGAATACCTAGTTTAGAATTCAATAATTTTATATACTTTAACTGACTTGTCTAGTTATTCTATGAAATAACGGATTTCCATTTTATATGTTGACTAGCCGGAACCGTGATTTTAAAAGCGCATAAATGGATTATTTTCTGATATTTTAGTGTCACTTAGATTAGAATACATGTATAAAATTGTTTTAAGAAATTTTTGAGTGAAAATTTTTTATTTAAATACAATATTTCGGCAAAAAATTTAAATTAGAATAACCTTTTTCAAAGTAGCCTTTAGAAAAAAGCTTATTATAAAGTTTGCTTATATGGTTTCCTCTGGGACAGAGGCTCAACTATGATTTTGGAAAAATTCACATTATTTTCAGAGTTACTACCATTGGAAATAATTATCGGGGTTTTTTTCTTAAAATTTCTCCTCTCGTTTGTCGTAAAACATGGATAAACCCACTTCTAAGTGATATATTTCAAAAATTCTAGTTGAGCCTCTGTACAGAGGTCTGAGCTATATACAGGCAAAATATTATTATAAAAGAAGCATTTTTCACAAAAGATGAATATTTTGAAAATGGTCATTCTATGTTCATTTTTTGTCAAAATATATTGTACTTAAATAACTTTTTATTGTAATACTATTCTTAAAACAGTTTTATATACATTTCCTAATCTAAGTGATACTAAATATCATAAATATTATCCATTTATACACTTTTGCAAAATCACGGTTCCGAACGTAGTCGGATATCTTAATGGTAACAGACAAGAGAAGATGCACATTACTTTTAAAAAATATAATTACAGTCGAACTTCTATATAACGAACCTCTGTATCGCGAATTTTTCTATATAGCGAACTTTTTCCTGGAACCTTGAACATTTCACGATTTTCTTCGTAAAATAACCTTTCTGTAGCGAAGTGCATTTTCTATATAACGAACTTTTTCTTCTGTGATTCAGTTTTTGTTCTCCTTTTTTTTTAAGTCTTTCTGTAAAAATTTCAAGTTATTCTCTCTTTAACACACTTTATAGTGGTCATAAATCTTGAACTGGTTTTATTAGATCTTAACTCGCCGAGAGCAATAGAGTTCTGGACGTTTCATCTAAGAAGTGCAACCTTTAACCCCCATTGCCCAGTTCACTAGAAACACCTTCGATATCCTCTCAGTGGAGTTGTTCCGTGTCCCCGAGTTCAAATTATAAAATAATGTATGCTTAATATTACTTGTATGCTTTCAATTATAAAAAATGTCCTTAAAATTCTTTAATTTTACTATAAAATTATTTTCTTATTATTGCAAATACAATGAATTCTTCGACATTCTTTTTTTCTTGTTTTCCTTACTTTCTTTCTCTTTTGATGGGTAAGATATAAAAAATAAACATATATTAATATTAAAAAAGGTGAGAATAATTACTTTTTTTTAATATATAGTGTTTATGAATGTAAAATTTGTGTTATGTGGTTTATAAAGTATCGTATATTAAAAGATGAACCTCCATATAATGAATTTTCCATATAACGAACTTTTTCCCGGGATTTCCCGACCGTTATCTAGAGGTTCGACTCTATTATAGATTCATTAAATTTTTTGAAATTTAATGTAAATAATGGAAGGATTATCGAAGAAATTTTAGAGGAATTCATTTAATAGTCTTAAACTATTCTAAAGACTTCATTTGATACCAAGAGGCTCGTATACCCCGCTTTAAGGTTTTAAATTCCTTACCTTTGTTATAATAATCAAAATGTGTGCTATGGAACAGAAAGCCCAAGTGGTATGCTACTCATTTATTGACTTTGTTTCGGGCATTTTGCCGAGAAAGAAAAGAATTCTACATCATTGTTGTCGATGGAAGAGTTTCAGACAAAGTCTAAGTCTCTTCTCCCATCGTAAATTTAAATGTGTCAAATGTAGACTCTGTTTCAGAGCATCGACTTAAAGATAACAAACTTTAACGACAAAATATAATTCAGGCAGAAAAAGTATCGCAATAAAGTTTAAGACAAACGTCAATTTTACGAGCGTTGGTATGAAATATAACCATTATTATCTTCGAGGAATGGTAGGATTAATTTCAAAATGTTTCCTATTTTTCGATTTACGACGCTAAAAAAAGTCATCTGAACAGATAATTCTGAAGCAAAATAAAACAAAAAAATTTAAGGTTGAGTGACTTATAATCGCTGTCAATACGGCGAATTTGGCAAATAGAGGCTTTGTAATCTAAACTCTATTAGTCACGCTAAAATTATTTGTAGATTGTGTGTACAAAACTGGGATAATTCATTTAAAAAAGAGGAAAATAATGAGCAATGAAAACAAAACTAGCATGAAAAGATCTATTAATAACATAAAACGAATAAATTTAAAGATTCCTCACCAGTTTTATACAGTTTTTATTACATAACTGATTTATTTCTGCTTTATTTTGTAACAAGTACTGTTCCTGAATTACTTGGTGATTAAAAATAACTATATTGCTTAAATATGTGTTTCATTACAGTTGTTACATTTGCATTTCATTATAGCTTTTATACTCATGTAAAATCCGGTGTATAACACGAACCTCTACTTTCAAGCTGCTGAAGTGTACGTGCGCAATGCTTTTATGTTTTGAAGTCATTTATTCGATGTATTATTCCAAGCTTCAGAAAAACTATAGTATTCTTCTAGAACTACAACCTTCAGAGGTTCATAAGGAATTCCATTTCTTTTAAGTAAACAGTACTCCGATATATGTAGTTTAATTTTTTTTCTATGCTCATCTTTTTTCTATGCTTATTTTTAAAGCTCTCTTTTTTTTATACCCGACGCATGACGCATACCCGTAAATTTTGATCTCATATTTTGTGGTAAGAGTGCGCGTTTTACGCCGGATTTCATACATATGTGCTTTTAACTTCTGCAGTGTCAACGGAATCCAGAAGTTATGATCTCGAAGTCGTGGCATGTCATAAGTTTGAGTCCTGGTGCCAATGACGAGAGGCTGATGCACGTTAAATATGTCAAAACTCAAAGTCCTCCCATTGTTGTGGTTTGGTAGTTCGGAGAGGGCTGCTAGCTTTGGTCCCTTCACTTGATCGAAATTACGAGTTCTTTCATCGAGGGCCCTCGTATTGCTTTGTAGTGCGACTTGAAGAAACAATTACTCATTCTAAGTTCTACATTAAAGTGCTTCCTCATCTAGAACCCCAGAGTAAGAATACCGAGGGCAGAGTATTCTTTTATTCCATATAATAGTCTTTAGTGCATTTAGAACTCGAACAATCCCCAAATGCAGGATAGTATATTAGAAAATAGAAGATTTATGATCTACGACAGATTTTAACAGTTCCTATTTGGGACGCTGTGTGCAAATCTTAGCCAGACCAACACATTCCGAAATGTCACCTAACGCAATATGTCAATAGTTTTCTCCACACAATAGTTATGGACATTTCAAAAATATACCCACTCATTTATTCACAGCTATGATTACTTGACTACTGCAAGTCGCCAAATGCAGGATGAAATAGGTATGATATTCACGTACATTTTACGTGTATTGAATTGGATCGCTGTTGAAATTTTAAGCTGCCCACAACACATTCTGATAAGTTTAGTTATCCTATGGAAGATCGTGAGTTTTTCTCATCACAAGTTGTTACTCAAATATTGATTGTCTTAAGGATACTAAATTTCTTAAGCGTTTTTTTTGTCTGAATAATTTGAAATATAATTTAACGATTGAAACAAATTCTACGAAACATGAGGGAAAAATGAATGGCACTTCTATTTATAATCCTGTTTGATTTCAAATATTTTAATAATTACTATCAAACATTTTAGCAGTGCATAAAGTTGACGGAGAATTTTAAAAGCAAAAATAAAATGTTTTATAAAAAATAATTTTTACTTGTATTAAAAAGTTAAAAAATACATGAAACTATATATTTGAAATTATTAAAATACTTGTAATTTTGAAAATTGTATCAGTTAACAAATGCACAGTAAATTATACAATTTTTAAATAAAAAAAAAAACTTATAAAATAATCCCAAGAATTGTTAAACAGAAATTTGCTTTAAATCGTTATATTTATTTTATTCATTTTTAGCTGTGGCAAAATTAAATAAAATAAATAAATGTAGTACACATTTTTTCAGCTTATTTTTACCTTAGAGTTGAAATTATTTTCTTTTCCTTGAATACGTAATTGAGGACTTAACACAAACTTATTGAAGCAATTCAAAGAAATTCTATAGCACATACTTAATTAAGAAATAATAGGGCTTAAGAAATTTTCGATCACATATTGAAATAAACTCATATTATCCATGCAACAAAATAGAAGTTACCTTTATAGATATTCATATGATCGAAATAAAATAATGTAATTTCTTAATAATACATAACTTTTAAAATAACATAACTTTACATTTAAAAATATTTTCTTCTAAAAGAGCATACAATTTTGAATGCTCTTAGGCACACTCGAATGTCAAAAATTGCTCAAAATTAAAATTGGACTCTCAAATGTAATACTTTTTGAGTTGGCTGTTGATTGCCCCCTTCACCATAAATTATCTTTCTTACTTTTCAAGTATTTTAAGTAATTTTTGTTAATAATAAATTGAAAATTAAATAAGAATTCCATTGCGATATGAACAGATAGTTTCGGTAACAGCTTTTGTTTTCTTTGTGTTATGGACATTTATTATTAGTTCTTACCGTTGTAAAATTTTAAGTAATTCACTTTTTATTTGTCTTTAAAGATTAATTTTTCATTTAAATTTTCAGACTCTTCCTATTATTTTAATATTTAATGACGAAACCATCATTTTATTTAAAATCTCTACAGTGTGAACTCGAATAAACAGTTTGATACAATAACATATTTTATATATGTATAAATCCTTCTTCTCTATTAGCAATAACATATCAATTCATTTGTTTTTTCCATTGGCATAAATTCTGTAACAATTGATTTAAAAATAAATTTTGGTGTATCTTATTTAATAACTAAATTCAATAATAAAAAAAAATTAACAATAGCAAGATGAATAGACCCATAGCATAATAGTCAAAACCCCTTGTATAAGGAATTTAACTCCACGAAACTTATGTTCAACTGTGACAAAGAATATCCAGTGGTGCAATGTGTTAGTTTGGTGGACGAGTTGCCCTTTTAGGTCTCATACATAATATGTACAGTAATAGTTAGATTTACGCGAACACGGAGTAGCGCTATTTTCAAATCTCGTCGATTCCTCTTTTGTTTGAGGGTTGATTGATTGATTGATTGAATATTAACGTCGCACTGTTCAGTTACACGAGGGCTTTTGGCGACGGACCACGTAATTTGGAACCATGGTCAAGTGACGTGGACGACACCTGAGCTGGCACCCCCCTCTCCTAACTACCACACCACACCAACGGGAGGACGTTTCAGCTCTCGACAGATTTAACGTGCATCGCTGCCCTACACGGCGGGTCTTTAGTGGTACGGGGCTCGAACTCGTGACAAGGCAAGCCACGGTCCGATACCTATACCACTCGGCTACCGCGGCCACCTTTTGTTTGAGGGAGGAGGAAAAGTTTGATGAAATTGGTAATGTGATTGAAGAAGTTGTCGATCTTGCCAGACAATTTCAGAAGTGGATAGTGATGTTCAAGAATTGATGGATTCCCACAATCAGAAGCTGATAATTGAAGAGCTCATAGAAATGCAAGAGCAAGAGCACGACATTGAAGAACTTTAGTCTTTAGACCTGTGACGTCTTCGATTGGGGTGAACCTCACCCATCTATTCAAGGGAAGTTTCATGGCTTCAAACAGACGTTAGGTGACAAGAGCACGTGGCCATGGGGTCATTGTTTACTGTCTGGCCTCGGACAAACGCTTACATCGAGTCTGGAATTTACAATATCTAAAGAGAGCCGGTGACAATAGGATGACGTATAGGCGAAGCCTGTATGAAAGTCGGTGCCGAGAGAATGGGGCTATAAGGCCCAGTTGGTGTGATGAATGTGAGTTTCAGAAGTTGGATGAGAATTATGGCGCCCTTAGATTCCAGACAGACGAGGAATGTGTCTGTGTTAGCCGCACAAATGGAAGACGAATGTGGTCCGGGGACGAGGGCAGACCTTTTTTTTTGGCCTGCCAATGAGGAAGACGAGGGGCGTGTTGTGGACCCGCTCCTGGTGTTTAAAAGGGGTTGATTTTGAGGAGAAGGGGACGGAGAGGAAAAAACTTGGAGATAGAGCCCTGGAGTGAGACAGATGGAGCCCTGGATGGAAACAGAGAGATCGGGCCTTGAATGGAAAACTTGATGTAGAGCCCGGGGATGGGTAAACTGGAAAGGAGCCCGGAAAAGCAAGGGATTGTTGAGTCCCTTTTTCGGAATAAGGATTGAACTCCGGAAATAGACTGCCCCGCCAGCTTGTATATTTATTGGACTTTTTAGTAACATATGAAGCTATTAAATATTGTTTTAATTTTAAAATGAGGCTGTGACAAATTTTCTTGTTGACTAACTACTGACGACGTTACAGACCTAATTAGTCAGAGCATCGAATAACGTTTGGAAATTTGACAGAAAACCTCAGTTGAATTGAAAAGGTTACAAATTTTTTAAAAAATATATCCAATGCAGAGCGTATTTTCTCAACAAAACAAAGAATAAAAAATATTAGTAGTATACTACAAGGAAATTTTGTGGGAGAAAAAAAATTTTTTTTTTTAAACGGCAGATTACATTGTTAGATTTTATGGAAGCTTCTACATCAAAATAACTTCAGTTTGCGCTTTTATCTAAGATTTTGCTAAAAGTTTTCTTATCTAAATTATTATTTCTTTCATCTCCAGCCTCAACCAAATATAATTTATATGTATTTATGTGCAAATTTACATACCGTATTTAAATTAACCCCGTAAATTTACACACCGTTCCTGTATTTCAGTTTTCCCTTTTTGTTAATTAATTATTGTTTAAAGGATCTTAGTATATTGCCACCCACCACATAATAATTCATTTAATAAATCAGTCATAATAATAAATAAATTTTAATAGTTAATAGCATTACAATGGAATTGAAACAAACAGCGTTTTTTACAGTAAAAAATAATAATAACAAAAAGAAAATTTCTTGATAATGTACTCGAACTTTGAATTTACGTCTCAATGCAATTTTTGATAAAAGGCACACACACGCACTCATTTTCTAAAATATTAATTTACATTAAATCTAGGACTTTAATAAAGCAAACAACAGCCCAACATGGATAATAACGCAGTATCCAGCCCAGAAATGGGGTGAAAACCCCTAAGAAATCTCAGTGAAATATCTCCTTCCTCTAAATCATCAATTTCTTCTTTATCTCTTACTTCTTATTTAATAAGAAACTATTTAAATTCGCTCCGTTAGTTTCTCCGTATCATTGCTTTCAAGTGACGCCGGGCGATTAGCCGTGGATGTTTCATGTCTCCCCTCTGCATAAATATTTAATAACGGAATAAAAATTGTGGCGAGGGCTTAAGTTCTTGGTCATTAGCATGGACGACCGGAAGTTTCAAACGAATAAATTTCTCCTTTTTTCTTCTTCTTAAAGAGTGCACTCTTTTTATTATTGCATAAACACTCGCTATCATTTTTATTTAAGTGATTTTAATAACTCCTAAGCACGGAATCATTTTATGTAGCAATAGAGGCAAAGAATTAGAATGAGCTTTGTATATAAAACAGGGTAATTACTGTACGAATCGCAGAAAAAAAACTGAATGGATTCTGTGGTAGGTAAGTTTTTCGGGATTCTCGATGGAGAAGATTGCATGTGTGTGTACGTAATAATTTATTTTAATTATAATAATTACGTATTCTTGTCATTTAAAATTCTTAATTATCGGTTTGTTGATAAGTCTTTTAATTCTGGTTATTTTGTAACAATCCAAAAGTAAATATTCGTGAGTCCGTGAAAGAATTTAGATATAAGTAAATTATGAATTTGAAGTTTTTTCAAGGTAAGTACCGCGCGCGCGCGTAAAAAAAAAAGAGATCAAAAATTTAGCATGCATTTGTTGTTTAAAATACAACTTAGATCAAAGTCTACTATAAAGTGTGTAAGCTTAAGCTTTCTCTCTGTATATATGCAAGTATATAATAATAATAAAAATCATAATTGGCATTAGCACTTGTTTTTTATTCATCATGATCTAAGAATTTTCGAACGCATCTTTTGGTAAGTTACTTCCTTTTTTATGTATAATAGATTTAGAACTTCTATTCAATATGTTTCACACGATTTCCTTCGGTTTTGTGCATAGAAGGGGGAGGGAGGGGGTTGCGTGGCCTTAAAAAACTGGTCAAACCCCCCACTTTTATGTAAATTAAAAAGATATCCTCAGTCAGCATCGTTTATAATACTAAGCATCCATCTTTTTAAATTTCCAAAGTATCAACGATAGTTTTATTTTTAAAACATTCAAGTATTCTCGATCTCATAAGTAGAAAAGTTGATTAAAAACTCTCTTCCTCTCTTCTCTATATATACAAAAATATAAAAATATATAGAGAGAGGGGATTACTTCGTTTTTGAGCATCTCTAATTCTGCGAAATGCAATGAACACAATTTAGCATGGTGAGTAAAATTCTATACTATAATTAGTCTATCTCAACGGTTCATCATCCTTAAAAACTCTTAAATACATTTCTATATGCTCAATATTCGTTTTTAATTCTGTCTTCTAAGTACAATTTTGAAAAACAAATTATTGTAATTTAGTAAAATTAATTGTATGCCAAACACGTAAAAAATAATAATCTGCGAAAAACATTTGTTACGACCCACAACAATAAATCTTTGGTCAATTAGTTGCAGTATTTAACGATAAACAGGAATCACAAATTGCAAACCAGAAGTTGCCTTGATAGGTGTTGTCTGAATTGGATATTTAACTGAAAGGTCTATTAAACCGAGAACCAATAAGAGGATTCTTGTTCTATCTAAAGAAATTCCTATTCTTGCATCTAAACTAAATTATGAAAGCCCCCATGACGTCACAATATTTCTCTCAAATTCACTTATAATCATTTCCAAGAATAGCAATAAATTTATTTGACAATCCAATTGAAAATATCGACTTATTTTTGCGAATTATTAAGTTAGTAAGATAATTTAACAATTATGAACACATGATACCTACACAAGCATAGATATTACAGAAATCTAATATACTAGATAAAAAGAGAATTTTTTTTCATACAAGTTGTGAATTATATAATTTTATCAATGCATTGGTAAGAATATATGATCTCTTCACAACAAAGCGAGCCTCTGTTGTTAAAAACCATCATAGTTATGTAAAAAATGATGATGAATGATCGGAATCTATTTCCTGTAAAAAGTTTTTTTAAAAAAGTTTTTAGTTTACGTTATATATATATATAATCCATTTCTTTGTTAGAATATGACCTTGAATAAAAAAAATTTGGACCATAGAGAAATACGTTTTTAGGAGATCTATGAATTAGAATGATTAAAAAAAACCCTTTTCTTGAATATCCCAAAGCAAATGATTGCATCTTATACAAACGAATGCAGTAAACCCCCACTGTATAGATTTAATCTGCTTAATGAAGACGACTGGACCATATTTTTAATAGTCTTAATCAGAATAAACAATATTAGCTTTATATTTTTTCAAATGTCTTAAGACGCATTATACATTATTTATTAGCAAGAATATTGTATTTTATTATTAACTGATAAACTTTTCAATTACCGTAAAATCCGGCGTGCAACGCCCCATTTTAATACAAAAAATAAGATTGAAATTTACGGGTGCGTGTTATACACCGAGTATAAAAATGCGAGCTTTAAAAAAAAAGAGATGACGATAGAAAAAAAATTAGACCTCTACATTTATAGAAATACTGTTTATTTTAAAGAAATTACATTCCTTGTAAATTTAAAAGGGGTGTAGTTATAGAAATATGCTATTTTTTCTAAAGCTTGGAGTAATACCTTGAATAAATGACCTCAAAACATAAGAGAAATGAGCAGAGTACATGTGTGCAATTTTCTCTCTTGAAACAATTAAATCTCTCCAACAATGATATTCAATAATCTACAAAATAGCTGTAAATTTGGAGAGTTTTTTATCCTTCACATTTTCGTTTTTCTATAATTGTCTATAATTCTGGAAATGTTTGACAAGCAGGTGCCATTACAAATTTATCAACTCCATCTACTCAAAAATTGACAAATTTGTTGAGTAGTGTAGAGTCATTGAGAATTACACCACATGTCACATGTGCCACTTGTTGCACATCCCTGGTGTGGAAGTTTGAATGTGAGGTGTCAGAACTTTTTCCTCATTTGACATAGTTTAAAATTAGAAAATCCCCCTGTCGCTTATATACCATATTTTACATCAAAGTATGATGTGTCAGTAAGCATTTAATCAATAAATCTTTAAAGTTAAATTTGTGATATTGCAAGCTTCGCTTTCTCTTAAACTACAAAAATATAAAGAATATCTTGATGCACAAAATGTAATAATCTAAATAAATAAATAATAAATAAATAAATTCAAATTTTGCATAAAAAATATTCTAATATTTTTAATTATTAACGTAATTATCGTTGTAATTTTGTCAGCTATGACTATTAATGCAGTAAATCGCAAGTATCAGTACAATGCAGTTTTTACTAGCGAGTTATTTCTTTTTTCTACACAACTTTAATTAGAGTTCACACTTTTAATCCAAACTAGATTAGAGCTTGCATTTATTCCAAACTGTACTAAAAATTATGTCATTATAACTAAAAAGCTACGGTTTTATATGCTCAATAATAGTCTTTAGGAAATAGTTTGCTCCTTATTAGTTTTCTCCTGCATATTTAATTATTTTAATTTAATATTCTAAATATTTAACACTTGCACGTTTTAATTAATTATAATAGAACAAAATTAATTATACTAATGATTAAATAGTCTTAATTAATTGCGGCTATTAATTTTAAAACATACATATATATATATATACGTTATGTAATCATATATTACTCTTTAAACGTATAATAAATTGTAAAAATGTTTAATGAATCGATTTACGCCAAAAACAATTAAAATAATCTTACAATTCAAATGTAAATTTTGTATTTTTGAGAATAGAGTTCATAAATAAATAAAATACAGTCGAACCTCCATGTTACGAACCTCTATATTGCTAATTTTTCTATATAGCGAACCTTTTCCTCGAACCAAGAACATTTCACGATTTTCTTCGTAAAATAACTTCCCAACAGCGAAGTGTATTTTCTACAGAACGAACTTTTTCTCTTGTGATTGAATTTTTCTCTCTCTATTTTTAAAGTATTTTTGGACATTTCAAGTTGTTCTCCCTTTTAACATATTTCATGGTAGTCATAAATCTTGAACTGTGTTTATTAGGTGCAGAACTCGTCAAGAGCTATAAAGGTCAGAACGTTTTATCCAAGAAGTACATTTTTTAACCCCCATTGTCCACAGGAAACATCTTCAATACCCCTCCCCTTCACCCTCAGTGGAGTACTTTGTGCCCCCGTGTCTTTGAACTAGTCTCCGTTAATTTGTAGTGCTGATCCGTCGTACTGGTAACTTAGTTTCTTGTAGCTCGAAAATCTTAAAAATTAAGTGCTTGAGCACAAAGAGAAAATGTAATTCTTCAGGAAGTGGATAAAGGCGTCAAAAGAAACTTTCCTTGCAGTTTTTCTTTCCTTCTTTCTTATTTTTGTTTTTTTGATTGGTAAGATGTATAAATTAAATATATATTAATTTACAAAAAGATGTGAATGATAACTTTTTTTATTATATAGTGTTTATAACTTCAAAATTTGTTTTATGTGGTTTATAAAGAAAATTGAAAGATGAACTTCTATATAACGAATTTTCCGTATAACGAACTTTTTCCCCCTGGATTTAGTGACTTCGTTATATAGAGGTCCGACTGTAATTCGCAAAAAATTTTTTTATCTTTTAGTGCGATAGTGACGGTGAATCTTGAAGTGAATATAGACTGCTATTTTGGAGGATATCGCAATTTTGAACCATGACGGAATGACCAGCGCACCTCAGGGTCCCCTTTTTCCAAACTTCCCCACCACGCTAACATGGAGACTCCCGATGATTGAACAAAAAATAACCTCAGCTGAGAGCTCACATCATAATCATTGGAATACAGAGATCCACACACTTTTGTGGAGCAGAAATACAGATAAACATTCATGAAAAATTCTAGTTTTTTAATTTTCGTTTCAAAATATACATTAAACTAGCTGATGTACCCGTTCTTCGTACAGGTGAATTGAAAAATAAAACAATAGAGACTGAAAGATAAAGAAGTTTTTAATGAGTTAATTTTAAGGGAATTGTAAATTAAACAAAAAGAGGTTTTTCAGCATATCTCTGCTCAACAAAAAAATCATACTTGCCAAATTATAAATCTGCAGGAAATAGCCTAAAAGAATCTTTTTTAACGACCTCGTTATCCCCTTGTAGGTCGACTTTTGAAAAACCCTTTCAAGCTGATCTTTGCTCATCGAAAGCAACATGTTTTCTAAATTTCAAGGTTGTAAGAGTTTTGAAATTTATAAAAGGGATTTTTTTTAAAAAAAAATATAAAACCCCCTCGTAAAACCCTTTGGGGGTCGGTTTTCGCAGAACGCCTTCTTATAGCAGATCTCTACCTCCTGACAGGAATATGCATCCCAATTTTTAAATTCGGTAGGTCTAATAGCTCAAAAATGGAATAATTATCTACAACTCCCCCCTTAAATCTTCGTAACTCCCTTAAGGGTCTATTTCTGCAAAACCTCTTTTATATCAGATGCCTATTTCATGAAAGAACATGCCTGCTAAATTTCAAGTCTGTAGGTCTAATAGTTCTGGACATATCGTGATGAATGAGTGAGTCGCTTTCCTCCTTTATAAATTACTTATTTTTGCTATTTAGAAATTTTTTATCTGTAAGTTACGCATTTAATTGTTCACTTTGAGATCTTTGAAATCATTTTTTAATACTTGATTTTTTTTTATCATTTCAGAAGACTTTGTGAGGAAGGCCTTGATTTCTCGGCTTATGAACCTCCATCAATTTCCAAGATTCTACAATGATCTTTTCGCGTTTGAAGCTCAAATACAAGTCGGATCTCCATTGAGCAAAATAAAACAAGATCATGTAAAACTTGTAAATTCCAACCATATGTCTCCAATTGGCGCCTTCAGTTCTAAATAATCAATTTTAACGTTTCAAGTAAAAAAAAAACTTTAGAATTGGAACCTATACGTACGTGATGAAGAAGGCACTGCTTAGTCATTGATTGGTTGTGCGCAGGTGAATCAGTCACCCAGCAAACTAATTCCAGCATTTAATCATTGATAGCATCATAACTGCTTAGTATGTAGTTAAGACGAACAACCATCTACAAAGTAACTCATTTTGACATGTGAATGGAATGAAGATGTCCTTACCACACCAACGAATGCGGAGAAAGATGATTGTGTAATGACTTTTTTCCCGATAAATTACTCAGATAGCACGATTAATGTATTCTTCGTGCCAGATGTTCTCAAATCAGTTGGAAAGTTGGGATAAAAACTAAATTTATAGCCAAAGGTGGGTTTCTGTAGGTACTACGTGGCTGGCCGCAAATATGTTGGTTTGAACATCGATTATTCTTCGTGTTAATTACTGATTTTTTGAGGATGTTTGGTAATTTGTATGATTTAGACTGAGGATGCATTAGCCATTTGGGATTCAATAGGTAATTCGCGTGTTTGATCACTGATTTGCCAATTTTGCATAAATATTGATTATTAATCACTATATTCTTTTTTTGATATCTTGCATATATGTAGTAATCACTATTATTTCTCCTTTCAGCAGAGACGATTTAGATTGTTGATACACTAATATAACTTGCTCTAATATATATATATATATATTGTATACCTCTAAGAATATCGGTTATCTGCATTAAATATTATTACTGTTATTATGTTATTATCATATTTATTATTTTTTTCTCTTTCGTTCAATATAAGGTTTTCTTTTTACAAGTGTGTGTGATAATCTATCTAATTCTTTTTACAGCAGAGATAATCTAGGCCAGCGAGATACTCAACCTGCGGGCCGCATGCGGCCCACCGAGATTTTTTAAGCGCGTCCCATTGCTCTGAGAAATTCACTTATTTAAGAACATTGCATAAAAAATTTGGTGGGAAATTCTTTGTCAAGTAATCAAATGTATCAATTTTGCTTTTTGTTGTCGGTGTCGTACGGGTACGAAATAATATTCTTTTTCTATTTGGAACAATTACGGTTATTGATAACAGACAACAATGGAATGAGCAGTTGGTGGAATTAATTTTTAACTGTCTTTCATATCTTGCAAGAGAAAAATATTTGAAGAAAATACATCGTTTCAAGACGATAGGGAAGTTGATTAGTTTGTAGTGAAAAACAAACATGGATCAATAATTGTTTGGTTTATCACGAAAGTGCTGTATTCAAAAAATACCAATAAACAGGAATCGTTCGATGACACTTTTCCTCGAAGATCTCTTTCAAGAGATGATAAATAGGCATTTTCTTGACTAATTCTTGCAACAGCAACTAAGTGTTTTGTCAGTTGTAATATCACAGAAGTAACAAAAACATCCCATGGAGATTGTTTTATTATTGGTAATTGTATGAAACCGTTTACTGATGCAGAAATTGTGAAGGAGTGTTTCTTAAATGCTTCTAATTCAGTGTTAGTAACAAAAATAAAAAAAATATAAAAAAATTATAATTAAAAAAAGAAAAACAGGAGTTACAATATTATGATTAATTTTCACATTTTAATTTCCAATGTTATCTTGATCTTTTTTCTCCCATTTATCGTCCTGTTGCTGCCCGCGTGAAATAACTAATATATGTATGCGGCCCGCGTGAAATAGCTGACATATGTATGTGGCCCAGCAGAAAAAAAGGTTGAGTACCCTGATCTAGGCCATAACACAACTCCTGTTTTACTTTGATTCTTATATTCAATATGAAAAGGTATCGAAATTGAACTATTGTTATTATTCCAATATTACGAGTAATATTGAAAAATAGGAAATACACAAACACCTTTTTCTTTCTTTAACATGTATAGTTGTGGTAGTAAACTCATTTACAACGACAAGCCATTTCCTACTAAGAAAAGTTTACGCAGTTTTTGCTATATGTTGTTAAAGAAGGTACAACAAATCTTTTTGTGTCTAATTTGAAAACAAGTGAACATAAAAACGGAGAATTTAGAATTGTCTACAAAGCAGTCATTTGTTGAACTTTAACATAAACTTATCAGAAAACATGTTTTAATATAAGCTATTTTATCTTTTGTAAAATTCTATTGTTTCATAAAAAAATAAAACATAGACTTTTGTCAAACAAATTAAATAAATATTTTTAATAATGACGTGTCCACTGTTTATTGTAATAGACTGATGGCATCGCCTTTTCATGCAGCCAATTAAGTTATCGGAATGAGAAGAATTGATCATAAATATGTGACGGATCTTTACGCGACCTCCGAACTAATCCTCTTGGGAAATCTTTGGGCTATATCAATTCGCGTTATTCACAACCAGCCCTTCGTAAGAAGAGAATCGTGATATGTAAATTAACTCACTATAAATAGGCGAAGTGTTCTAGCTTTAGTAGGAGGAGCGGAGATATACTCTAGATAGGTGAGATTGTTATCAAAGGTATAATATTTGAATTATAGAGCTTTGATCATTAATAGAAGGAAACCTTAAAGTGGCGATTGTTCACTAAGATTGAGTTAAGATTAGATTAAAGCAGATAAAAAGTTGGATTCTGAATTAAAAGAAGGGTTCAGTTTGTTAGTCGACTAATCACTTATTTCTGTCGTTGTTCCCACGATTTTTATTGAGACATTCTCTTAAGATTATTAGTTGAAATTGTGTCTGTTATTAGTGTTGAAATAAATAGATTAGATTTGAATCATGACGAGTGTTTCTTCCCTTCCCCTTACACATCTATGTGCGAGAGAGGCGCGGGCCTCATACAAATAGATTAACCCTTATTTTAGTTGATTTATCGAACTCAGAAGAGATTTAAGGCAGTTCCAAAGATAATCTACTGGATTAAGGTGCAGAAATCGACCTGGGTAAAGTATTTTTCTCTAAGGCACTTAAGATATTCTTCAACAAGCTTAACTAGATAAGATCAAGCCTTATTTTATTAAGAAGATTTCTTCAATGATGGCAAGAGTATAAAGAGAAGAATATAAAGAGGAGCACAAATTTTATATTTGATATTTCATAACCGTCAGATTTCCTCTCTGGACCTTTACAAATTATAGTGGCCTCCCACAGAAATTCCAACTCAAGCGATAAAATTCCACTTCCCTTTAACTATACCTTTCAACAATGTTAGATTGGTTGCATGGGTGCCTTGTTCTTTGTAAATTAACACAAAGTTTGTTGTTGTTGTTGCTTCTTATACTACTTGACGACGAAAACATTCAGATCAAGTCCATAAACCAGTGCGCTTTTAGACACTGAAGAACTGTAGCAGGACTTCAGAGCAGCTGGCTCTTAGGGAAACCAATACAAGCCAAGATGTGGGCTTTGGTCACATTGCAATTCGGACAAGAAGAGTAAATTTTAAGACCCCTCATAGGCCGTTGAGTTCGGGTATGTCCACTGCGAAGCCTAGCAAAAGTAGTTTCATCTCACCCACTGCCTGTCCCAAGTAAAGCAGCACCAGGATGGTTTCCTTCAAACCCTTCATGTACGAGGACCTGCTTCCAAATGACATCTTGTTTGACTCGTGTAACAATTTCTGAAAAAGTAAAGCACCCACTATGCGTAGAATCTTTATGGCTGCTCACGGGCCAAACTGTCTGCAATTTCCTTCCCGCAAACATTTACGTGCAACGGTAGCCACTGAAAAAAGATCTTAACATTGGCACTCAAGCTATTTAGTAGCTGGACAATACTCTTTGTCGTTCTGATGCAGAGTTTTAATCGCTCTTTAAAGTAAACCGGGACTCGTCTGTTAAGATTATAGAATCCCTTCTCTGTCCAGTCCAGATGACGTGCTCTCTTATCCAATGAAAATATGATCTTACGCTAAGGTTGTAGTTTGTGAGCAGTTTGATGCAAGCCTTCATGATACTGAATTTTCGGTTTCAAATTTATCCTGGAGTCGTTAGATGGCACTATGAGAAGCATAAAGAACGTCTAGTAGTATCCAAATCTGTAAAAACATTTCCATTCAACTGATTGCTTGTTATTTAAGCAAATTACGCAAGCGAAATCTCCTAGACATTATCAACAACATCTATTGGTACAAACGAAGATCAGCACGCAGAGAAAAAAGTTCCTACATAAACTACAAAAGGGGAATATTTTCAATTTTTTCCAACTGCTTTTATATACGACTAAATGATCAGTTTTTTAAAAAATACAATGGAGAGTAAGATTATTTCTAAAGATTACTTATGATAATTCATATAAACTATATGTTTTATTTTTATTTACATTTTTTTTAACACCAAATGCTGAGAAATTTGTTGAACCTTCCGTATGGTGTGGGTATGGTGCAATAATTCTCCTTTTAAATTTTCTTTAGAGGGATTTAATTAAATTCATGATGGTCTCTTGAACCCTGCGTGATAGTTAAGAAGAAATCGTGTGATAGTTAACTTTTTAGTTTACCCGTCTAACGGGAAATATACTTTTCACCACATAAGATGGTGCGATATTGCATTTCTCAGTTATTCTGACCAACGACGACATTAACTAACGGAAATCATATGATCCTCAAAGCTTCCGGTTGGGCAAGATATAAACGCTGAGATCTCGAAAATCGTTTATGTGCTTGTTTATGATGCTGCTATTTGGTTGGTCGATTAAAATGTCCCAGTAACATATTTTATTTCAGTTAAATCATTACACACACACACACACACACACACACACACACACACACACACACACACACACACACACACACACACACACACACACACACACACACACACACACACACACACACACACACACACACACACACACACACACACACACACACACACACACACACACACACACACACACACACACACACACACACACACACACACACACACACACACACACACACACACACACACACACATGTAACTTCGTTGGTCGGTGTTGGTTGTTTCTGAATAAGCGGAGAGCTTCTAATTTCATTTTACTCTTCCTTATTTTCACATGACGAACACAAAAGGCGTGACGACAACACAATAAGTTTCCGAACACATAAAACACAATGGATAAAAGAGCTGCAGTTATTTACACATATTCAAGACAACGAGCTAGAGACAAAATCAAACGGCGACATTTACACGATGAAGGCATGCAGACAAAGAGCAAATACGCAACGTACTGCTGCCGGCTACATGATTATAGACAGAAGAGAGAAGAGAGTGGGATTTCTCTCCAAAGACATCGGTATTTATATCCGGCAGTGAAGACCACGTGACTATTTTTTAACAAGAGCTCTGATTGGTTACAATGGGCGGGAAAGGGATTTTTGTTGTAATATTAGCATAAGACATTACGATTAAGGTTAGAGCGTTAGTTTTGAACCAAAAGAGGTAAAAATTATTTGAATATTATTAAAAAGAGTTAATTAAAAGGATGCTAGGGGGAATTATTACATACACATTTATATATATATATATATATATATATATATATATATATATATTTTATATATAAAATGATAGTGCACCCAGTAATTTTCTCTCGCTTCATTATATATATATATATATATATATATATATATATATATATATATATAATTTATGGAATAAAAGAATGCAAAAGTAATAATTTATCATAATAATGATAAATTACTGACGCAATTTAGTTATCATTTGAAAAAACTACATTATTAATTATTGTCATAGTTTCTGTAAGAATAAATAATATTACTCTTATACACTTCAGAACTCGAAATGTGCCATTCTTCGCTTTAATATAACACCAAACATTCTCCCTAATTAACAAAAAGGAAAAAGAATTAAGCGGAGTACTTAATTTATGACTTTGAAAACAGGAAAACAAAATCTTAACAGAAAAAAAAAAGAGATTACTACTACAGTAATCCATTTCAGTTATCGATAGATCGCGATAAATAATGAAGCGAGAGAAAATTACTGGGTGCATCATTTAACCAAATTTGAGAATACGATACATTACTTAGAACAATATTGAAAAATAATTAGTTACCGTTGTCTTGATACTCTTTCAAAAGCTCAAAGTAATTAATATCTGTTAGATCAGCAGACTCTTATGTTTACTTCTAAGTATACGAAATATTTAGACGTACAAGTATTGTTCTTATGGTTATGGTGTGCATAGCGAGTATCGTGGATGTATGCTTTGACACTATCGTGGTTTGATACAATACGTTGCTTTGATACCATCGTGGACGTATGAAAGCAAAATCAGAGGATCCGCAATTTGACATTCTGATGAAAGGTTAAAAATCATTATAAATCTCTACTTCTGGACCTACTTTTTTTAAAAAAAAATAGACGAAGACAATTTTCAATAACCAAGTAATTAGAAAATGTAATTTTATACTAAAAGAAAAAAAAAACGTTGCCAAAATATAAAAAGTTGTTTCGAATTTTGAAGGAAGTGGGAAAATTAACCCTTTACATTTTATATGATATTTTCTAATCAAAATAGAAATTTAATTATTAATAACTTTTGCACTTTAATCCTTCTAATAAAGTAAATTACAATGCGTAAAAATATCAAGACATTTTCCTTTCCTTCTTGTTTTCAGCAAAACACCAATAAAAAAAATTCAAATTAAGGAACTATTTTGAGAAAACTCGGATGTAATTGCAGCTCACAACACTGAAAATTCTTCATCGGTTATCTGTAAAATTCTTGATAAGATGTTTATTTTAGATTCTTCTATGTATATAAATGAATTTAAAAACATCCCCACAGAAAATACATAATTTTAAACTAACTCATGTTTTATACTGATTTTGTATCACTGAAACACTGATTTGTATCACTGAAACACTGATTTATGTCACTGATACACTGATTTGTATCACTGATGCACTGATTTGTATCACTGATTTTAATACTGATTTGTGATATAATTTGATACTGGTTTTGTAAGTCATACGTAAATGTAACGCTATTAAAAGCCGTTATACATTTTATATAATAGATTTACAAGAACATGTTTCAAGCTAAAAATTTGATTAATAAGTCCAGTAATAAATATTGTCAGTAAGACGTTAACAGTTTTTTTAATTATTATTTTCCCATTAATTTAAAATTATAGTTGAAGAACTCAGAAATATTAGATGTTTCCGTCTGCTACTTATTATCTCTCTTTTTATATTTTCATATACATATTTATTCAGAATATTTAAAAATATTAAAGATAATATCTCCCCCTTCAAATTAATTAATATATATTGATGTAAAATATTTTTTAAAAAAAATCTATCGAAATTTCTTAAAGAATAGAATATACAGTCGAATATATTTCGAATTTTTTATATATAGCGAACTTTTTCCTGGAACCAAGAACATTTCACGATTTTCTTCGTAAAATAACCTCCTAAAAGCGAAGTGCATTTTCTATATAACGAACTTTTTCTCTTGGGATTCAATTTTTTTTCCTCACTATTTTTGAAGTATTTTTAGACATTTCAAGTTATTCTCTCTTTTAACACACTTTAAGGTGGTTATAAATCTTGAACTGATTTTATTAGATGCCTAACTCGCCGAGAGAAATATAATTATGGGCGTTTCATCTAAGTGCAACCTTAAGCCCCTATTGTCCAAGTTCTCTGGAAACATCTTCGATATTCCCTTTCACTCTCGGTGGAGTTGTCTCGTGTCCTTGAACTAGTCTCCGTTCGCTTATAGTGTTGAGTAGTCGTACTGGTAACTTCGTTGGTCGTAGCTCAGAAATGTTAAAGCGTAAGTGCTAGAGCATCAAAGAAAAACATTTAATTCTTCAGGAAGTGGATAAAGGCTTCAAGAAACTTTCATTGTAGCTTTTCTTTTTCATTTTTTGATAGGTAATATATATAAATTAAATATGTATTAATTTACAAAAAAGTGTGAATAATTACTTTCTTTCAATATATAGTGTTTATTAAATTAATGAGGTATATAAAGAAAATTAAAAGATGAACCTCTATATAACGCATTTTCCATGTAACGAACTTTTTTTCTGGATTTAGCGACTTCGTTATATAGAGGTCCGACTGTACTTTATATTTAAATCTCTTGAATTTATTACCAATTACCATAAGATTAAAAGAAAATTTACAATTGAAAAATTACAAAATTTAGTTCATTTTCTCTAATGAATCTACTAATTTATTATTTTTACTTGATTAAAGATTTTTAAAATTCGTATATATATATATTCACTTTGTATCTTATTTTATTTTATTATACTATATATATATATGTGTGTGTGTGTGTGTGTGTGTATGTGTGTGTGTCTATGTACAGTGGCACACACAAGGGGGGTGTCTTAGGGGTCCGGACACCCCATAGTTCTTGATTTTTTCTTCGATTGGTTATGGAGCTACCAAAATGATGGACTTTCGACCTTGGAAAATTTTTTGTGTGCGTTACTGTCGCTCTCTCTCTATATATAAAGATGTATTTTTACTTTATTTTCAAATAAATACTCTGATAAGTTTTGAATAATTTTGGATAGCTGTAATTCAAATTTATGATGCCGATTTTTTGAAAATTTTTTACACGAAATGAAAGAGATTTGAAAAAACATCCATCGAAATTAGTTCCTTATAAAGGTTATATTTAAAGAGATTATTATTATCTAAAATATATAAAAATAATGGAACTGAACATTCATTTTGGTACTTTTTCGTCTCACCGGTTTTAATCTCATCAAGCAAGTTTTATTGGCGACAGCACACAATATACGAGCAAAAATGTTAAATGTTAGTTCTCATTGGTTTTCATATATTTTGATGTATTATGAAAAAAGATGTCACTGATAAGAAAAGACTGCGACTTGTTTTGCAAATGTGAATATTCAATTTGGCGTCGATTGTATCATTTTTGGCGACTATCGCTTGCGCCGGCGAAAGGGAACACTTTTATTTCTTCTCCTTTTCAAAATTATTTTTAAAGCAACAATATATTATCCCTATTTAAAGCGTAAACATGATATACTTAAAAATATTTATGACAGAAAAGAGCACATTTGTATGCAACATACACAACAATATAGTTTTTACGATAAAATTCCTTTCTCCAGTTTGAACGCAAAAAATTATGAGCCAAAAATGTACAAAATGCAGCTAAACTTTTCAGTATGAATGAATGATCAATATTTGATAAGTAATCTAACAACATTAAACCTTCTGGAAAACCTTCCTTTCTATTTCAGACGAAAAATTGATGCATCGCTCTTTCGATAGTATCAACCGGATACTTTGTCAAAAACAAGGATCACTTCTTGCGGATTGAATACAAAAGAACCGAATTATGATTTATAGTTCTTTAGAATTTCCTTTTGCCTTCAGCGCATCTGAAAGAAAATGTAACTCTCTTTGTTGACGACTCCAACGAACCATAGTAACGCTAAATAAATCGATATTCAATTGTTGATGGGATTTTGATTCCCTTTATTTATTTATGTACACTGAAATGTGTTTAAACAATCAGCTTCTATCTAAAGTAATTACTTGATATAGTAGTGGTGGAAGCCTTTCTGCTGTCGTCAACTTATATCAACTTTTTATAGGAGATGAGTTCAAATGATTGAATAAGCCTTTTTCGAAATTGTTTTGCTGTCATGGATGATGAAATAGTGTTTATTTTACATCATCTGTCACACCTATGTCATGCACCACTAGCTGATTCTGGAAACTTTACTTATTTAAGATTGAAATGTTTACAACGCAAGTAAATAAAGAATTTTATGTGTCGTTAAATCAAAATAATTGAAGAACAGAATTGCTGTTATAGATATAATGTTTTTTAAATATATTATTTTAAATGGAACTACTTAATTTCTGCAATACAATACTATTTTATTCATGAGAATATATAATAAAATTACTATAAGGAAATAACTATTTTGATTTGTATTCCCCCCTGATTATCTACAATTGCAGAATATGTTCTAGAAGTTTTTCCTTACAGATAACCAAATATATGTATATATATATATATATTTGAAATTGGAAATGTATTTTATTGTTTATTATATTTACATAAATTACATTAAAAACTTAAGCATTTATTTTCAGTTTATTTGCATACTTACGCTTGTCTTAGGTAAATTATTATTGTTATTATTATTTTGTATGCTGCTATGCATAAATTCTAAAACATTTTCTTTTTTATTTTTCATTCCTCGATTTTCAATGCATAACATTATTCATAAGTTATAGATTTAGTGTTTACGTGATTTATCTCAAACTTTTATTACATAGCAAACTTTATGTATTAAAAGCTAATATTTTTTTAATTGTTTCAGAATTGTATAACGTATAGTTTCTTTACAATTACATACCTGTTGATTCAAAATTAGTGTGACCAATTTCAAAAGCATATAACTATTTATGGTAAATTTCTATAGCTTTACTACTGGTATTATTGAAAAAATAAAACATTTAAATTACTAATCTAACCATTTTTATTTGTTGGAGTAAATTATAGCATTTGAAGTTGGATCCTTAAACCCGGAACAAAATTTTAAGGTTTTTGAAGGATGTTTGTTGCAATTCTGTTATAAATAAAGATTTAAAAAAGACTTTTTCTAATTATTGCTATCTAAACATCGAAACGAAATAAAATTTGGTTCTCAATCAAAAGCTCCAGGAAAATTGTGAACGAAAGGAAGCCCTTAGTGAAAAAGAAAAAAAGAACTTAAAAAGAATATCGCTGTAGAAAGTCCTCTGTCTCAAAGAGCTTTGACAAAGAAACTACAGGTATCACAATCAACAATTTGTCATCAGAAAAAGGAAATTGGCTATTAAAGGTGAAAAAACTAATCTATTGTCAAATATCTGCCAAGACCGTAGAAAAATGGAGAAAAAGCTCTTGGCCCATGTATTTAATGTTACGCAAAGGTACATGCAAAACATGAATAATTTCGGATAAAGCACTGTTTCATTTGTGATCCACAAGTTGACGAAGCGAAGATACAACGTATTTCACGCGAAAAGTGTTGCAAAGACTCAGCTGCTTTGGAAAAGGCAAGTTAGCCGTCGGGTGTTATGGTATGGATGGAAATGTCCTCTTAAAGCTTGACAAAACGATTTTGTGTAGAACCAAAGACTTAAATTGAAGCTACATACTACCCGCAAAAAGTTTTTAAGCACGTGATCAAAGAAAGTAAACGTCTTTACTTCGAGGAAAGTTTTTTCCCCACCAAGATTCTGCACTTTGTCATACTGCAAAATCAACTATAAAATGGCTGAAAAATAATTTTTTTTTCCCTTCCTTATCAGAAATAACAACCATTACACGACTGTGCTCCTTGCGAATATTTTTATGGGGATACTTAAAAAAACAATTAAATAAATGTATGGTAAGAATACTTCAAGGCTTCAAAAAGCAATCAAAGAGGGAGTTAGAAAAATTCCCCCAAAAATGTTTGAGAAAGCTCTTTTGGCTTGGCTAAACATCTATATTAAGTGTACTATGCTAAAAGAAGCCACCCTGAAAATTTCAAATAAATAACTTTATTCAATAAAAATTTATGATCCTCTGAAAATGGTCACATTATTTTTGAATCAACCGTTATACTAATACTACTGTTTTTGAGGTTCACTAATTTCAAATAAAAATATTTCTAAGAATTCCTTAATAGCATATACACATAAAACACAGGTAGTATAAGAAATCTAAGGAAGTACTGGCTCTAAACAAACAAATATTTCTATTTCTAGTAAAAAAAATAATTCTTTTAAATAGTTTTAGATGAATGGAGGCGAATTCCTTTTATAGAAATTTTGGATTTTATGTTTACGTTTTATCGATATTCTGAAATTATTGGACCAAGAATTTACGGTACACCGAAATATGCTTAATAGTATATATTGCTGAAATTCTACGAATGTCTTTCATTATTTAATAACATTGCCAAGCTCTTTTCTTGAGGATTCCCATAGGGGTCCAAGTGGACTTCTTGAGGGTCTGTAGAAGTTTGAAAAAAGCCTATAGTATTCTAGGGTCTATTAGGGGTCAATATTTTTTTTTTGTGTTCTAAAATTTTATTTAATTTTTAAGTATTTTACTTGCTAAATAACAATGTTCTTTTTTTAACAGGAATAAACATAATTTTGTTTAGGAAGGTGTGCATGTCACGTAGTATAAAAAATAAAACATAAATCTAATAATCATTTTTTTCTAATTATCAGTACATAATTTTTACTTAATTGTTAACTTTAAAGTATTTTGCTCAATAATTAATATCATGATCGCGTTGTATGTTGTAATCGTAGAGAAAAATGTAAGAGGAAAGGGAAATGTTTAGAAAAAAATATTCTTTAAAAACGGATTTAAGTTATAATGTAAAGAGTCCCCTGCTATATTATAACCAAGTATATTTAATCCTTCCTTTTATCTTGAAATAAATTCTTACTTTTTCATACAGAAATGCTTAAACAATTTGAAGAAATACGGGAGTAAGTATAAATGTATATTTGAAACAGAAAAGATAAATGAAAATTATCACATATCAAGTAACAAGGATAAAACTGGGACCAAATAAGGAAAATTTTTGTTTTAATCAAACATTAATTAATTAATGATGAATCCTCCAATACAAGGACGATTACCTAAAGGTTTATCAAATTTACTACTCTAAGTTATATTGATAGTCTTTCTTTTTTTTTGTTAAAATGAGTAATCTAAAGAAGTGTCAATTGATAAATTCCTATTTTATTAAGTTTTTTAAGCACAAAATTGCTTTTATATGGTGTATAGCGTAGTTTTCTTTTCAAAATGAGACTAAACCGATTACAGAAGCTTTAAAATAAATATATCTGAATATCCAAATAATTATCTCTCAAAAATACCGAGAATAAATCATGTCAAAACGAACAAAATTAAAGTGCCAAGGGAAAAATCTTTTTAATTTTGTGATCTTTTAAAATACTTCAGCATTAACATGCCATCACACTACAAAAAAAAAGGGAAAAAAAGTTGAACTAGCTTTTTTTTTTGAACCCTTTTTTATATACAATTAAAAAATAGTATAACAAAACCTATTTTATATAATAAATATTTCACAGTCAAAATTCATTACTTCTCAATCGATCTTTTATTATTCATAATCCCAAAATTGATACAGGTGTCCTTTATTCCATTTGCTCGATTCGAATTTTCCTACAAACCAAGAAAAAATATTTACGAATGAGAACAGTAGCTCCACCGCTTTTGCATTCAGAATAATATTACACGTTTATACATCCGCCACTTTCCATAATGTGGGAATTGATATCAATAAATTCACACGCAAGAAATCCATAGGGAAAAAATCTCCCGCACGGCAGAAAAGAAAGAGAGAGAGAATAGCAATTTTCCCTTCCAAAATCACTTTTAATTCCCTTTCTTCGATCATTTTTTGTAGTTTTTATTATTATTATTTGTATTATTATAATTTTAAAAAAAATCACGACTTCTCCCACGACAAACTATTCGTTCGAGTGTCCGAAGAATAGCATATTAATAAACATTATCGGAAACCCGTTTAAATCTCTTTTTACCATTTATTGGCGTATCGAAAAAGTGACGTGACTCCAATAATTAAGCTAAACGCAAATGGCATGTCTGCCTACAGGTGACAGAGCTGACACCAAATACTTAGCTACGATTCTTTTTTTTTTTCCTTATTTTTTTCGCTGGTTCTGATTTGGTTTTCGTTCCTATTATTTTTACTTTTGCAGCTTATTTCCTGTTCCTTTTGCATGACGTGTGGTGTTGAAAATCGAGAGTGTGATTATTTATTTACTCGTTTCTTGCAATGTGTTCGTGATGGTGCAAACTATCGAAAAGTGAGTTCAGGACACGCATAGGAAACGGTTGGCAACTTGTTTGGTTTGGTTTCCAGCAGATCTACAGAGGTATTACAGATGGTAAACGAATGGGTTTCATTTTAAACGGAAGCAACTCGGTTCTTTTTACGTTTCTAACACGCCTAAAGTACTTTAAAGTTAACTGAAACTCATGTAATGAGGGTTTTTTTCATAGTTTTATACACTCTCGACTAGTGTGTTGGTTTGAAATAAACAGCAATTTCATAATTTTTGCAATAAAATAAAATATGTTTAATGACTTGGAGAATGAGTTTAAGACTAAAACTTTAGAAATATAGCAAGAGTATAATCAAAAAAGACTATTTGACTTCAAAAGTTGCTCAGAAATATTAAAACAGGTAAATATTTAGATTGTGTATTTGCAATCGGCAAATATTATCTATTTTCATAGAAAAAAAAAGAATTAATGCCTTTAATATACTCTCAACATTTCCAAAGGGGATACATAACTCAGATTTGCACTTCATTGACTTAGATTAAATCTTTTTGATGGTTGCAAATGACTCATTTTTTTCCAATGTGAGTGAGGGGGTAGTATTAATATCGCCTTATAAAGCAAAACGAGGGTTATTAGTAAAGGACCACGTAATTTTGAAACAGAGTCAAATGGTGAGGACGATACCTGAGCTAGCACCCACTCTCGAGCTTCCACTCCATCCCAACGGGAGGACTTCGAGCTAGACAAATTTAACACACATCAGTTCTTCTACATCAGTGCTGCCCAACCTTTTATCGCAACTGTCCTTTCAAAAAGTGACGGCGGTAGCCGAGTGGTACAGGTATCGCAGTAAGGCTAGCCTTGTCACGAGTTCGGCAGTACCCTAAGACTCGCCGTGTCGGGCAGCGAGCACGTTAAATCTATCGAGGTCAAAACGTCCTCCCGTTGGTGTGTGTAGGAAGAGGGGTGCCGGCTCAGGTCGTCACGTCACGACCATAGTTCAAACGTAGTCTTAAGGCCTCCGTAGTTGAACAGTGCGACGTAATATTCAATCAATCAATCAGCCAGTCCTTTTAAAATTTTACCACGGTCCACTGGTGGGTTGAGGGAAGGGGACGTTGATTGATTATATTTTAGATTGTTTTGATTTAAAGGTATCCGACTACGTTTTGGAACCGTGATTTTTCAATACGTGTAAACGGATTTTTTTTTTAATATTTAGGGTCACTTAGATTAGAATACATGTATGAAATTGTTTTACTAATATTGTTACAATTAAAAATGATTTGAATGCAATATTTTGGCAAAAATGAACATAGAATTATTTATCTTCTATAAATATTCTTCTTTTATGGAAAATGCTTCTATAATAATAATATTTTGCCTGTATATAGCTTGGTCTTCTGTATCGTAGCCTGAACTAAGATTTTTGAAATATGTAACTCAGAAGTGGATTTATACATATTTTAATACATCAGAGTAGAGAAATTTTAACAAAAAATCACTGATTCCAATGAGATTGATTCATGTGACGTCATAGTCACATGATAGTGAAAGCCACGTGATTCTAGCCAATCAATTCAAAAACTCATGTGACGTCATAGTCACACGATAAAAACAATCTTGTGTTTCCAACTAATCAGTTCACGCGCTCCGGTGTTGCCAAGTTTTGCTCTTTGCAGAAATTTTCTCTTAAAAAGTACATATGTATACAAAATACATTTTATTTAAAAATATAAATATTAATTATGTTTTATTTTTTTAATTTAAAAAATCTTTTTGAAGAAATTTTTTTTCCTAACATTTAAACATCTTTACCCAAATATGAAATTTGAAATTTTATCAGAGTTTTACAAATAGAGCAAGTACAATTAGCTTAATGTTTGTTTTGAATTCAATGGAAAACACGTGTTTGTTTTTATCATGTGACTTCATGAATCAAGCCCATTAGTATTGCTCTGAAAATAATGTGAGTTTTTCAAAAATCATAGTTCAGGCTTCTCTGGAGAAGTCTTAGCTATATATAAGCACACAAAGTATTGTTATTATGGAAACATTTTCCATAAAAGGAGAATGTTTTGAAAAAAAGATAATTTTAAGTTCATTTTTTGACAAAATATTGTATTTAAATATTTTTTTATTGCAATAATATTCTTAAAAAATTTTATACGTGTATTCTAATCCAAGTGACAATAAATATTAAAAAAATATTTGCTTGTACCTTTTTACAAAATTATGGTTCCCAACGTAGTCGGATACCTTGATAATGTTAATTTAATTGTATTTAAATATGACTTCAGAATGAAATAAGATTACACTAAAAAGGAACATAAAGTGACTTCCATGGATAGTTGCACAAACCCGAGAGAAATGCACCACACTATATAAAAATGGAATTAAATGTATGTTCCTTGGGCGGCCCAGTACTATGTAATCCATGGATTGGTCCGTAGACCGAGGGTTGGGGACCACGGCTCTACATAGTGAATCTTCAGCGGTACTAGGGCTTAAACTCGTGACACGCTGACCAGTCATAACCACTAGACTACCATAGTCACCCATTGTTTTCCAAATTAAAATACTAACAACTGTATAATCCATCAACGCTGAATAAAAAAGGTATTGCTGTTAATATTTAAAAACAGGAAAATAAAATAATAACAAACTCACCCCTTAGTTTAATGAACATGGAAAATAAATAACGCAAGTATGAAAAGTACGTCATAAAAAAAAATTAGTTTACATTTAAAATTTAATTAAAACTAAGTAAGAGTTTAAAACGGAGTTTAAAAGTAGATCTCATTATAAGAAATTTAAAATTTGCTGACATTGCTTTAAACAGATAAAACACAGATCAAAATTCATATCGAAAACTTATACTATTGAAATAATGTGTTACTTTTAAATTTTTAGTTTTTTTATATTTTATTAACATGATATTGTATATTTTAAAATTTTTAATATTTAATTAAACCATGTAGATTTCATTTAGCTGATAAACTGATTAGAAGAACTGATTTAGACACAATTAGAGAGATTTTAGAGAGCTATAAAAGGAAAACAACACTTTGCTTTGTAGTAGTTGTCCCATTCCTTCCATCTTAACACAGAGGAATAAAGTAGTAATATAAAGGGTGTTCAATGATCTTTTATATCTTCTGGACCTATTATTATCTTCGAAGTTTTTAATTGTAAGAAAATATCAATTATTCTGAATAAAAATATCAATTCAAATGATAAGTATTTTTCTCGAATGTACTATTAATTTAAAAACAAAAAAAAATTTCCTCAGAAGTTTTATTTTGAAATAATTCCAAGCAACTTTTAAATTTATACTACTGTTTTCTAAAAATCATTCTTCATGCAAATTTCAGAAATATTTTGTTTGCTGAATGCTTCCAGTTGTATATTTCTGACAAAGACAGGATATACGCTGATATATGCTAAGGTCCGCTTAACACAACTTATATGATTCCTAATTTTGAACTACTGTCAGATGAGCCACGATTGAAATCTCACTCTCCATGTAAATGCCAAGTGAACGTGAGAAATTTGAGCTCCGACAGAGATTTAAAATACTAAACTGGAGTATTAAATCTGTTTGACTATTAATGCCTTAAATGGTCTATTATCGTTTTTTTTGGACCCAAAAAATATTCCATAAAACCAAACTCTATAACTCCAAAAATAACCCTAAGAACTTCCTTTTAGCTTTCAATTTTAAAGTTTTCACATTATTTTTTTATTTTATAATTGTGGAACACAAAAACTATTAAATAAGTGTGTTTTTTATAAGTACACTCTGCATCCTATGAAGAATAAATATAGCTTAGGTATCTAATTACGTCGGAACCGTGATTCGTAAAAGGGGATAAATGGATATTTATTATGATATTTATGTCACTTAGATAACATGTATAAAATTTACTTTAGGCATTTTTGAAAACTATTTAAATAATATTTTGCAAAAATTAACTTTAGAATGACCCTTTTTCAGTTTCTTTTGGAAAATGTTTATTATAATAATATTTTGCCTGTCTATAGCCCCAGACTTTTGACAAAGGCTCAACTAGAACTTTTGAAACGCATAACATGGAAGTCGATTTATCCATGTTTTTTCGAAAACAGAAGGGAGAAATTTTGAAAATACGCCAATAATTATTTCAAATGGTTGTAACTCTAAAAATAATGTGAATTTTTCAAAAATCATAGTTGAGCCTCTGTGCAGAGATCTGAGTTATATACAGGCAAAATATTATTATAATGGAAGCATTTTTCACAAAAGGAGAACATTTTTTTATAAAAAGGGTTATTCTAAGTTAATTTTTTGCCAAAATATTGTATTTAAATAATTTTTTTGTCAAAATGTCGTTAAAACAATTTTATACATGTATTCTAATCTAAGTGACACTAAATATCAGGAAAATTATCCATTTATGCGCTTTTTTAAAATCACGGTTCCGAACGTAGTCGGATACCTTAAGAGATTTTCTCTCATACTCAAAAAAGAATTCATGTTTGTATTTCTTTTTCCAACGGTTGAGGATTTCGTGAGTATGTGTGCATCACGCACAACTTGAAGCATGGTGTAATACTAAATTTTACGTTGCTATCCGGACAGAGATATTATCTTTTTTTTTTTGGGATTATTTTCCCATTTTTATTTCTTCTCAAGCAGCAAATTGCACATGGCCTTGTTAAACCCTGTTCTTTATCGAATATTGTCAAGAATTTAAATTCCTGCCTTCAATGAAAAATTTCCGCCTTCACCACAAAGAAATCCCGGACGAGAACTATTTCTGTACCATGGACAAACTGCATCTCTTAAAAACACTAGCACTAATAACCTCACTTTAAGTATTAAAAATACGTGCAAATCAAAGACAGATAGAGAAAAAAATATAAGTGCCCGTAGGTTGTATGGGCAGATCGATTGTCCCCAACTTTCGGTAGGCCGTATGGTGTACGGGCATACCAGTTAAAGGGTTAAATCAGTGTTTCTCAAACTTTCAATATTTGCGACCCAATATTCAATCATAATTTTCCACCCCACCCCCATACACAAATAACAGTGCATTCAATTCATAATATTATACTTTGACGCTATAGCTACAATACGATTTTAACCTTTTAAGTGCCACCGGCGAATATATATACGTTCTCGCTCAGCCCGTGCTTTAAATGCCCCGGATGGACCCGAAGTACGATCTTTTCTGTGTACTGCTAACCATAAAATTATTCCGAAGGCTTTGGAATGCAATCAAAGGACCTTGACAGTGTTTGCGAAGAATTTATTTATATCAGAGGATTTCCTTATTTATTCATTTTCTTCTCCTTCCTCCCAATGTGGAAAACGGAGGTATTGGAGAACGAATCGCGTAACTTTTAATCAGAAGTGTGTGAAAGGATTATCTATAAGTCGTACAAATTATCAAGATATGTGTTAATTTTTGTATATAATTTTATGTGACAAGCCCATGGAGTCATTGGTATTTATTAAATTTGTTCTTAAATTGGTATTGTTAAATTAATTCTAAAATACATTGTGCTGTAATGATACATTTACTAGTATATTATATCAGTATAAATGTTCATTTTATTTTTTATTTTGTCAGAACATATTTTGTTTACTTTCAGTAAATATTAATATTTTTAAAAAAATAATCTTCTATTTTCGACTTTTCAATATGCTCGCACCTCTCTTGTAGAGTTATCACGCCTCCCCTCCCCCAAGTGGGGCGCGCCCCACAATGTGGGAAAGACTGGGTTAAATACAGGAAAAAAGTTTTGAAAATGTTTTCAATGTAAAAAGAAATGTTAATAGAAGAAAAATTTTGTTTTAAAAATAATAATAAAAGCTTATGCTTTATAGGAATTCAAGTAAAGCTCAGACTACCACAAGGCCTAGACTTCAGACTGTCAGCCACTGACTGACGTGTTGAGAACGATTAAGTTTCAATATGCCATCATTTACGATGTCACAAGCTCTTTCTACCATTCACTGTAATGGTCTAGAAGCGACAAATAGAAAGTAATGTCGAATGTGGCTACCGAAGCAAAAGTAAATTCTGGAGGGAAAAAAAGCTTTCACACGCATATATTAATGATGGAAAAAATACATTAAGTATCTTATAATAATAGAAGCCACATCCACGAGTGGATGTCTTTGTACTTTTATATTATTAAATTTGTGAGATTTCTTCTTATTTTTGTGTTTCATCATTTAGTATGATTTTATTCTGTTACATAGTCTTCCAAACAGCTTACATTCATTGACTGACGTTTTGACGTTGAGGTTCATGTGCCGCGCTTGCAGAACTTATTTTATTTATAATGGCTGAATCTGGATTCAGTGAAAATGAGATACAAACGAGCGCCACCTATAATTGAACTTTTATAAGAAAAAAATCTGGATTTAGGTATAAACGTTAACTCGTTGATAATTTAGTTCAACCTGTATTTGCTTCCTACCTTAATGAAGTATTTTTTTCCCCGCTTATCTGGACGAGATTTACTTCTGTTGTATCTCAAAAGTTAAGAGCTATGTGAAGTAATTATTAATAAAAAAGTAATTATTCCTCTATTATATTGAGACTTCTTCGATTCAGGGATATAAATTTAGTTGATTAATTTTTACGATCAAAATTTATAAGTAGGCCTTGTAAATACCTCAGATCTCACAGTACAGGTATGCTGTTTTACGTTTTAAAAGCGTTTTTCCTAAATTGCCTTAATTTTCTTTCAATGAAACAATACGAATAGAAATAAAATTAAATACCAATTTCATAAATTGTGTTTTTACAGAACAGAAATTATCCTTTTGAAGGGATGGATGAAACTTGTAAGATATTTTCCTAAAAAGGAGCTATGAAAAGAGGTGAAAGAAAAAGTTCTATAAATTCAGGAGGGAGTATAATAGCATGATTATTCCCCCACCCCTTCCTTCAAGGAAAAATATTTTTAACCTCTTAAGCCAATGCTTCTGAAACTTTCAATACTTGCGACCCAATATTCAATCGTAATTTTCATCGCGCCCCCCTCCCCACAATAACAATGTATTGAATTCGGATGATACGATGCGTTGACACTAAAGTTTCAATTCGACTTTACGTCTTGGTGCCACTGGCGTATGTAAACGTCTCTGTTCAGCCAAAGCGTACTTGTCCCGACGTATACATACTTTTTTCCGAAATACGATCTTTTATGTTCTACCGTCCGCACCACCCTAAGGCTTTGAATATAATCAAAAGATCTGGACAGAGTTTGCGAAGGAATTACAGTTTATTTTAGAGATTTACTTATTTTATCTCTTTCGCCCTCTCCTCAAAAATTCACCACATACGCGTGCATACGTGCAAAATGGTGGTATTCGGGGAGCAAATCGCGTAACTTTCACCGGCAGTGTTGCGATTAATTATAAACCGTACAAATAAAGAGAGCAAGTGTTTGTTTTTGCATATAATTTATATATGACAAGCCTCGTGGGGTCATTGGTAATTATTAATCTGGTTCTTAACTTAGTATTGTTACATTAGTTATAAAAATGTACAATGAGTAAAAACTGATAGATTTATAAGTGTATTATAGCAGTGTAAAGATTTTGTTTTATTTTTCATTCTGTCAGAATGTGTATTTTATTTGTTTACCTTCAATAAATTAATAATTTTTTAAAATAATCTTTTATTTTCCACTTTTCTATATGCTCCTAGGGTTATCACGCCCCCTTAGGGAGGTGCGCCCCAATAATTGAGTAGAAGCACTGTCTTGTTGTCAATTTTTAGCCTCAAACGTCTCCAAAAAAAATTACTACTGCATATAGCTGGGGTTACTAATATTTTAACAAAATGCAAAATGAAATAATTTTTTATTTTACTCTCACTAAAGTTCTGCGCTGCTGTATCTTTTATTTTATAATTGGGGAACACAAAAAAATAACACCCCTAAATGTTTGCTTTTTACAAGTACACTCTGCATGCTATATAAAGAATGTTTCAAATCTTAAAAGAAGAATTTCTCTCATTCTTATACAAAAAAATATCATGTTCGTTCCTCTTTTTTTCAAACGGTTGAGGATTTTGGCAAGCAATTATATACATATATGCACACACAATTTGAAGCATGGTGTAATACTAAGCATTACTTTGAAATGGGACAGCGGTAATATTGGCTTTTTTGATTATTATCTCTTCCATTTTACTTCTCTCCCTCAAGGAGCAAAATTGGGTACTACTATCCTGTTGACCCTGTTCTTTATCAAATATTTTCAAGAATCTCAATTCCTAAGCTTTCATATTCCAGCCTGGAACCGTGTGAGCTATGATATTTAGTGTCACTTTAGATTAGAATACATGTATAAAATTGTTTTCAGTACATTTTGAAATTTTTTGTTTTAAATATAATATTTCGGCAAAAATTAACTTAGAAAAATAACCTTTTTTCAAAATGTTCTCCTTTTTGTGAAAATGCTTCTATTATAATAATAAATAATATTTTTCCTGTATATAGCCTCAAACCTCTGCACATGCTTCAACTATGTTTTTGAAAAATTCATATATTTTCAGGGAAAGTTACAAACCCATTGAAATAATTATCGGCGTTTTTTCAAAATTTCTCCCCTCGGTGGTCGTAAAAACATGGATAAACCAACTTCTAAGTTATTATATATTTCAAAAAATTCTAGTTGAGCCTGTATAGAGAGGCCTGAGCTATAGACAGGCAAAAATATTATTATAATAGAAGCATTTTTCATTAAAAGGAGAATATTTTTAGAAAATGTGGGTCATTCTATGCTCCTTTTTGTCAAAATATTGTACTGAAATAATTTTTTATTGTAATAGTATTCTTAAAACAATTTTATATAAATTTTCTAATCTAAGTGACACTAAATATCATAAATATTATCCATTTATACACTTTTGCAAAATCACTGTTCCGAACGTAGTCGGATACCTTAATAAAAAATTCCCGCCTTCACCACAAAGAAAACCCCGGATGAGAAGTATTTCAGTACCATGGACAAACTGCATCTCTTAAAAACACTAGCACTAATAACCTCACTTGAAGTATTAAAAATACGTGCAAATCAAAGATAGAAAGAAGAAAACACCAGTGCCCGTACAGCGTACGGGCAAAATAGTAGTTGTGGCCAGCTTTCGGTAGCCCATACGATGTACGAGCAAACCAGTTAAACGGTTAAAAGTGTCATGTAGGCTTCGTATAGTCATCATTAAAATTTGTTAAAAGTGGCTTTAATTTATTAAAATCAACAGTTTTTCTACATGTATTAATTTATAAATTATTGCTTAACAATTTTTATAGGCAAAATTTATTTGAATTCGTACAAACGTTATTTGTTACATTTTGCTTGCTTGAAAATGTGTTCAACATCTTGTGCGCATTTGCATAAATAAAAACAAAAAAGGCTACTTAATAAAATTTTGATTAGTGCATTTTGAAGTTCCCCCCAATAGAAGTATTCACTTAAAAAATCATAAAAGTTAGGGAGATGAAAAATGTTTTGAATAACTGAAGTTAAAATCGAAAATTTTCTCTGCAGAAACACGATGCTCGCAGAAAAAGCAGTTATACACATGAATAAATCGAAATAATTCAATTTTGCAATAAATTCGGAAATATTTTACGCCAATTAATGTTTCATATTTTACTCAAAAACTCGTATTAATAAGTAAAAATAATTTTATACATAATTCCTCAGTTATTGTTTCCATTACCTGAAATGTCATGTATCCAATAATTTAAAAAACGCAATAGCAGGTCGCCCATCCGGTATAGTGATTAGATTAACTGTGCCGTGGGGACTGGGTTCGAATCCCGGAGAAGACATGGATATTTGTTAATGTGTAGTGCCTTTGCGGCATGAGGGTACTCTAGATAGCCGTCAAGCCGCAAGTCCCCTCGTGAGGTTGGTGGCAGGGGAAGAGAGGTGGGAGTTCCCTGAAACGCAAGGTGTTCCCCCTCCAAATTGCGGGAAACCGTGTTTAAATTATACCGTCACCGTATTGTGCCTCAAGGTTGCTACGGCCTGCATTGTGAATTTCTAGAATTCTCTTCTAGAATTTCAACTTGTCAGAGGCTCTGACAACTTTCTTTCCTTCCTTCCCTTTGGGAAGGACAAGACAACAACAACGCGATGGCAGACAAGTAGCCATACTCACAGACACTTGACCAGTGTCATTGCTGTTATGACCGCAGTTCAAGTCCTCATCCTGCGTTCTATAAAGGGGTTGGTTCATGTTAAAACCGTTGAGGTTGGTGTGGTGGAAGTTTGGAAACCGTTCATCAAAATTATACAAGGTTAGTGACGAAGCACACTGTTCTTAAAGTTGCACAGTTAACAAACGACCAATCAAATGGTCAAGTAATTTTAGCCTTATAACTTCGGATAGACTGATTATATATACCTTACAAAACATGCAATTTTAGAGAAAGAAAAGAAAAAACAACATATTTTGGGTATTTTAAAGGAACTCGCACACAACATTAAAAAAACATTAAGCAGCAATACAAGTATTATACGAACTTTTGCAAGTCGAACATGTGGACAGAGTAGTGTCGCGGCATTGTAGAGTCGCGGGTTTGAGTCGTAATGTCACTGAAGGCCACTGTGTAGAGGAGCTGATGTCCACTAAATATATCATGTCCTTCAGTCTTCCCACTGGCATGGCGTGGAGTTTGGAGAATGGGGTGCGAGTTCAGGTGTCGTCTTTGTCACTTAACTGAAGCTCAAAATTACATAGTTCATCACCAATAGCCCTCGTATTGCTAGAGATTACAATGTAAATTAAAATCAAATCTCAAAACACAAGAAGAAAAGAAATTCTCCTTTAATTTAAAAATTACTAAGCTTAAACTTCATCTTATTGGAACATATATGTAATACACACAAATAACTCTATGCCAGTAATTTTTATCAGTGTCTATAGTATGTAAGCAGTTTTAAAATTTCACAACTAATATACTATATAATTTCGAGGAATAACATTAAAAATCTTCAAACATACATGCAATTCAATGCTTTTAAACATATCAGAAAGCAAATGCTGTCTGAAATTTATACACTTATACGAAATAATCATAATACATTTAAAGAAAAATTATATTATACAGAGACAGGACATGCATCCACTTAGTTATGAATATTCGAAAAGAAATATAAATTCCTGATGTGTGTTTATATTAAAGTCTCGAGAATATACCCCTTATTCACTTGAATTTTCCTACCTTATCTAAAAATAGGCTACCATCTAAATTTTTGTTTATACTTTCAGTTTTCTTACTACCTCTCTATTTTCTATTTTACAATATTCTTGAATGCTTATAAAATATATTCATAAAATACATTTTCTTATGAGGCATATTGATTTTCATTTGCTCGTTTCCTTGTTTGTTGTTTAGTAAAATATATCTTAAAATACGCAACTGGACTTAAATATCAATTTTAAAGATCTTTTAAAATAATTTTTCTTCAAATGCAATGTGGTGAAATGTTAGAAACTTGATATCAACAAGTTTCATAACAGAACTTTTTTTTTACATACCCTCCCCTAAACTTACATGCTTTTATAGCTATATAAAGAATACGTATTATCGCAGTTCTTTATGGTGGCTACACTTTTGTGCAAAAACGCTTTGGGCTCAAGTGTAGGCGGGGGCTTGAATTTATGATTTTTATCTGTGATATCATAGTGAGATAACGAATTTATTCTAGCTTCCGGACATCTTTCGCTAAATTAAGTACCTTGGTGACCGATTTTGGTAAAAAAAGAAATCGACATCGCCAAGCTCCCTCTCCCCCCCTATACTACACTTAAACCAAACTTTGATGCGATCATTTTCATACATTATATTTTTTGCCAATAAATGATCAAGGTACTTGTAAAAAACGTTTCACACAGTCACTGGTTTACAACAAGCAGAAGTAATTATTCAGATATCTCCATTTCACTTCAAATCAACTTAAGATCAATTAGATTTGCGTGTAATTTTTTTCTATGCCAGATTAGCATTGCAAAGAAATTATAAAAAGCGCTGAACCGAAATTACTTTTAACCACCGTTTAGAGAAACTCAGCTTCCGTGCTCTGGAAACATTACAACGCGCGGGGGTTTGATAATTGGCAAATTATAAAGTCAACTTCGCTTTGCTACTTCTGAGTGTGATTCAAGTCAACACTGTGAAAAGTCACGGAAAGTATTTAGTTCTCCACTTTGGCAACTGCTGTACTTAAATACTATTTTGACACGATAAATTGCTTTTCGAAATGGCATAATTAGCAACTTTATTTTTCTCCCGAAAATTCCTTGCATGCATCTCAAATACTTTGAAAACGGTTGGTTGAAGCTCCTTCAAATTCTGCCAGAAATATAGTTGAAAATTAAAAATGTTAGGAATACATTTTTTCGAAAATAAAATAATAATAATAAAGATTCATTTAAAAACTAGTGAAAGTTGCATTGTTCTCGAATTTTGAATGCCTTTCCCTAAGGAGAAGAAAATCTATTTAAGATTTCTTGGGGCTATGTAAAGGTATGTATACTATCTATCCTGTACTACTTTCTTAAAGATATTCAGTGTAAATGTAGATATTAAGAAGAGAGTTTCCTTTACAAACATTAAGGATTTCTCAGCCGAAGTGTCGCTCGTGAATTTTTAATTGGTGATTTTGAACTAAAAAATTCGAAGGCCAGAACCCGCAACGACTTAACATACCACTAGACCAAACTGATCACTTCAGTCCGGAGGCTGTTACTGGCTTATATAGATGATACCGCTACACATTCCCCCACCAGTAAGGCGGTGGATAGGCGAATGAACGATATAGTTTTGTTGTTGCGACCGTTAAGTTGTTGGTGTTAATTGAAGGAGTTACGTCAAGTGAGTTAGACGACTTTCTCAGCTGCATCAAGTGAATCTGACGAGTTTTTTTGGTTGCTCTTTTTGCGGATAGATGACGCCACGACAGTTCAGATGGTTTCTCTAGCTCAGCCAGGGTCACCAATGAAGTGGCGCGCAGGCCAGAACCCACAACCTTTGGATCCAGAAGCACATAACATACTGCTAGATCAAAATGATCACTTCAGTCCGGTGGCTGTTACTGGCTTATGTAGATGATACCGCTACACGTTCATGAAACAAGAGTAGAGTATGAGAGTAATATATATTAAGAAAATAGTTTCTCATACTCTCATAATACATACCATTCCTCTCTCTCTCTCCTGTTTGACACATAACTCACTCCTTTGTTGAAGATACAATTGTACACACCACTGTTGAAACAGCGCCATCTATTTCCTAAGTTTTATATGCGTTATATATTGGATCACTAAAAATTTTAATTTTATTTTTAATTCAAAATTAACTAGGTGAAAAACATTAATGTATCCATTCATTTATATCAAAGCAAAAAAAAAAAATTAAATAGAAAGCCTAAGAAATTACGAAACTTTGTAAGTTAAATAAAATCATTAATTTATTTCAATCGACAACTCCATTTAAGGTGATTCTGAATACAAAAGAATTAAATTAAATTTATTTTAGATATTCAATTATTCTTTTTAAATAATCATTAGCACAAAATAATCACAGAAACAACCTACCACATTTACGAATGGAATACCTCTATTTGTCTTTAAAATTTTAAATAAAGGTTTTAACTTGAAAAGTTTAAACACGTCACGTAGTGAATGAACCAGATTTACAACCGTGGGGAGACGGGGAAACTGTTTTATTTCTCTGGTCTTATTTTTATTCAATTTGTAAAATTCGTGACTTGAAGTTGGAAAAAATTCGTTGATTTAAAAGTCAACATGGGAGGAAAGCAGAAGACAATTTCGGAGTTTTCGTTTAAATTTTGCTTTTATTTATTTGAATCAAGCTGCGCTTTTTGGAAATTCCATGGTTTTAAATCCCGATGGCTCGCTACGTATTCTTTACTGTTGTTTATAGTTGGAATATCTTTTCCTTAAAATTTCGTAACTGAATAAGCCGCATCAAGTTAGTGTATATTAAAGAAATCCCTTTTGAACCTAACAATCGACCACGTGATTTATCAAAGCAATTTTTATTTAGCGAGAGTTAAAAAAATATTGTGAACTTTTGAAAATTATTATAATTATTTTAATCAATAAGGATACTATTTTGAACTTCCGATGGCAAAAAATAAATTTAATAAATAATAAGAAAAAGTGGATGCATTGGATTGAAATTTATTATTTATAACTCACAAAAATAAAAAAATTCGTCCATTATAGTACTCAGTAAGATGTTTATAAAAAGCGAGTTATAGTTATTTCACATGTTCATTATCCCTTTATGATTATTGCTTCGTATTCACTAAATCTTTAGCTTTTTTATTTTTAATGCAGCACTTTCAATATCAAATACAAATTTGCTGTATAATGCGATTTTTATTTATTTATATAATTTGAGATATTATTATTATTATTATTATTTACTCAGGATTGAAAAATAGTGAGAGAAAATTTTATTATAAAAAGTTATTCTTTATATATTGATTATTTTAAATAAAAGTAGCAAAAGTTATGACTAATGGGTTATTTAATATTATTAAAAATTTTGTGAATAAAAGAATTCTATATAATTTGAGTTATTATTTCATAAAAAGTTTCATTCTAGTTTTTTTTTCTTTTTGTTTTATAGAAAACAAAAAATTATGTATAAATAATAATTAATATACATATATGGGATAATAATTTTTTAAATAATTATAAATACATAAATGATGATAAAATTATATAAAAATAATAAAAATATACATTCTTTTACTTTTTTGCTTTACATTTTCTTGAAATCAGTTAATACTCGTAATCCTTTGCTTAATATTGAATCTTGTGTTTCATTTTATTTTACATTATATGGTTCTTAAGGTATCCTAGTTTTTCTTCTTTTTTTTTCTTTAAAGGTAAAATTCCTTCAAAAATAATGTTTAATTTAATTTATTTCTAACTGAATCTCACTTAATTTTTTCTTAGAAAAAAGACGAATTGAAAACAAATTGGTTTGCTGTTAAACTAACGTCATTGTCAAGTTAATATGTAATTGACAGTGAAAAATTCATAACTCTCTTGTAATATAACAGTTAAACGACAAGAAAAAATGAAGGAATTGTGATATCTCTATTTCTTTCAATATCTATACCATGTCATAGACCAACTTTTAAACTAAGCTAGATTTGGCATTAACATCCACAGTTACTTCACTTCAATTTTCTTGTCTTTACTATAAACGAGATTCGGCATTCCTGTCAACAGTGGAGAAATTTGTATTATTTTTACCAGATTTCTGGTCACACCTCAAAAATAAAAAGAACATATTTAATCGTATATTTGGATAGAAAACCTTTAACATATTCCTTGTTGTATGGTAATACATGCTGATGTATTGCAGTATTGTTACTATTATCATAAAAACCTCTTATTTTCTTGCACTTTCAGTTCATAAGCTTTTGTCAACTTTTCATGCTAGTAGGAATTCTCTTTCCATTTGTATCTTTCCCTTTTTCTTATCACACTCAGTGGCGCACACAAGGGGGGGTCATGGGGATCCAGAACCCCCCAAAGCCCTTGATTTTTTTTCAATTGGTTATAATTCTAAGTATATAATACGTAAAATTTTATTAAATATTTGTTATTAATGATTAATTTTATTAATTAATGCTAATTATTTATTCAATAATTAGTTTTTTACTGTGTTTTGTTGCTAAAAATCGACAAAATCAAAAATAGCATGATACAAGAATGGTGAATTTTCAACCCCGACCCCCTGAAAATTCCTGTGTGCGCTACTGCGACACAGACCATATTATAACTAAACAGTTTATTGTAATATTCACAAAGATTAAGTCTTTACAATTTAAATTTCTGCTTTGGGAAGAGAATGGGGTCAAACCCGCAAAAGTTAGCGACACTAACTTGTCAACGAACAGCTAATCTTTTATTCCTTCTTTTCGTTGTCATCTCGCTCTAACTGGGCTTTACTGCGCATACTCAGACAGACAAGTGAGTACTGAGAAGTACAATGTACACCACTGTTTCATTGCATAATCCCAGCTCTCTCCGCTCATTGTAGAATCAGTTCGAGACCCAAACCTTTTTCTGTCTTCCACTTTATCCCGCAATTCTAATTTCGACAGTAAGCTTGTTAAATGTGCCTGATGTGATTTATTCTTGTAACTCTTTATTAGGTGCCCTCTCTCATCAGTGGCGCACACAAGGGGGGTGTCCTAGTTGATTTTTTTTTTATTGGTTATAATCCTATGTATATATTACGTAAAATTTAATTATGTATTTGTTACGAATAATTAATTTTGTTAATTAATGATAACTATTTATTCAATAATTAGTTTTGTATTGTTTTTGTTCCTGAAAATCAACAAAATTGTATTGGAGCATGAGACCAAAACGCTGCACTTTCGACCCTGGACCCCCTCCTTGAAATCTGCCATAGGGCATCAGTCACAGAAACCTGGAGATCTTATCTACCGCATTACTTCAGACTTCTGTGTGATGTGGAAGTGTGGACCCATATTCCCTTGCCCTTGCCTTGTTTTCGTAACGCATTATGTTGTTCATTATAATATTATTCAATAAAGCATATATCTTCACATGATTGCAAAAGTTTCTTCCTCGTACTCTCTTTGTAGAGATATATAAAAAATATGTGTGTGTGTATGTATGATGTATGTCTGTGTGTATGATGTATGCGGGTGTGTGTGTGTATCTATGTATGTGTGAGAGTGTATGTATATGTGTGTGAGTTTTATATGTAGTATATACAGAAAGAAAGTATATATGTGTACAAAAAAAAAATCTCCTTTTAAGTTATTAATGTAATTAAATAAAATATTTTAGCCCTATCACACAACTAACTGTTTATGTATTTATTTTGTGCTTCCTTTTCGTGTAGGCACTGACCTCATGTACCTTCTAAACATAACATTTCGAATAGTAGTTACAGCTTGTTCTCACCAACAAATCTAAAACCGATAAACTCTATGTTAAAAAAACAGTTCACACGGACTCGCTTGAATGGAGTCGGAGGGGGATAAAAGAGGAATCATCACCTTCCCAAAACATTTTCCGATGACCCATTCCTCCTGAGCAACATGTTGCCCCTGACCAAAGAAGGCATTGATCACCCGACACTCGCCATGGGCAAATCGGCTTAACTCTGTCGAAAGCACCCAATTGCCGATTAGGCCGACTTAACACGCCGTTGTCCGGACAATGGAAAATCGGCGACGTCGCAGGCACGCACTCCCTCGGTGGCAGAAATAATTGTTGGTTTTCGAGGGTGCACGCGATTGGAGGCGGAAAAGATCTTTTCATTTTCTACCTTTTAGGAACGCCGAAGGAAGTAAGCAGGAAGGGAAACTGAATCCTGTGTTCGCTCTGGAAGAGTCAAGGCAACTCCATTTAGTCAGAATAGGAGAGACAATTTAGTTCAGTTGCATTAACATAGGGTGTATTCCAATGTTTTTCAAATATGTTAAATCGAATAAGCAGCCATGGAATCTATAAATCTGATACTCCTCTGAGTGAAATTTGAAACGAATTAGGGGTTGGGGAAGTAAGAAAATTTGTTTTTTCTTGCTTTTATCAGTAAAGCTTGCTTTTATCACTTTACTGTACAAACTGTTCTATGGAAAAGTTTGCTGAAAACAGCTTTAACCATCATCCAGGTACTATGTTACACATACATATATACACATCATATATATATATATATATATATATATATATATATATATATATTATAAAATAAAATAATAAGGGACAAAATTGTACTTCCTACAAGGCTAAAAAAAAGAAAAACAATTAGATTTTAAGAAATATATTAAGAAAATAAATGGTGCACAAAGGATGTTGTACTAAAATTGGATAAAAACAAACAAAATTAGAAACAAAGGAGTAGAGGTATTAAAATCGAAGATACCAAAATAGTGTTTGGACTAAAATGGAGACATATCATGCCGACCAGCTGTACAGGTCGGGCGATGGTGTGTCCATTAGTACGCAGAACACAAGTACAGACTTGTTCGTCACAACCAAGGATTAATTCCTCCACTCGTGGCCTTTTCCAGATGTGTCAAGGTATGATGTCTTCTTGTGCAATAGGACAACGTCCCCAATTCGGATTTTGGAAGAGTTTTGGTTACCACTCACTTGGTGAAAGGTGCGCAATTGTAATAAGTATTCCTTCGACCATTCTTTCAAAATTGATTTAAGAAATCTTGTTCTTCAAAGATGGGTGTAAGCCTTCTCTGTGGATCCTGGGTCCGAAGGAATTTTAGTCAATTTTTGACCAGTTAAGAAGTGACCCGGGATCAAGGCTTCTTCGGTATCACCAATTCCCTCTTAATACACTTAAGGTCTTCAATTGACAGCGGCTTCAACTCCTACCAACACGGTGGTGAAGTTCTTTTCGTCCAACAATGCTCGATTAATTAAATTTGATTATTATTAAGATTGATGATTTGATCAATTAGTTGTTAAATTGAAGTTGGGCCTGTTTGAATTAAATTACTTTAGAAATTATCTTCAAATATAAGAAGGTGTATTGCCTGGACATGCAAAATATAAGTGATCCGATTTATTATTATATCTCCAATGATCTCGTAGACCTCGCTATTGCTCCCATATTTAACGATTGGTGCATTTCTTAACTTGGGTTGCTGTTACGTTGTTGAGGATTGTTAATAAATAGAGTTTGTATTGATTATGTAGCTAATCTTCATCCTGACCCTCTTAAACTAATGGATGGGATATCTCATCCAATGCAGCATGTTTACACTATGGACAATCTATTACAGCTTGACGTCAGAAATGCAACAACAAGGGATTGCCACAAGTATTGTTTGAAGTCAGGGCTTCGTAGGTCATAGCATAGCCTATACCGATAGACAAAGCATTGTAAGATGCGTTCAAACAAATCCCGTGTTCTGGCGATGTCAGCTGAAATGACGACGATACGTGCCGTGAGATCCTCCTCTGTAGCCACCGACGTTTCATATACAAGTGATTTCAGGTATCCCAAGAAGAAGATATCCAAGGGATTGAGGTCCGGAGATCGTGGAGGCCAAGCAACAGGTCTACCGCGCCCAATCCACCTTGCTGGATATGTAGCATGGAAGTGATTTCATATCGCAATCGAAAAATGTGCTAGTACACTATCGTGCATGAACCACATGTTGTGGTGCGCATTGACTGGTACAACCAGCAGACTTTGGAGAAGTGAAAATTTTTCATATGTGCAGGTTTCTTCAACCCTACCTAAGTGCTACAAATCCCGGTATTCATTTGGCCACTCTCCTCGCCTGGCTCTTCGTCTCTCGACGACTACTATTATCGCAATTTTCACCGACTAAATGGGGTTTGCCACCCCATGTTCTGTGGTGCTTTGTTGTCCCCATGCTGGCTATTATCACCCCCTGAATTTATCGATTGAGTTTGGAAACACCCTGTACAAGCTTGTATTCTACAGGAAATGTCATGTAAAATGAGGGATAGTTATATATTTAGTTTCCGTGCGCCTAAATCCTTGTAAGGTGAGGAGTGGGAGTTAAAGCTACGCATGGTGTCAAATACTAATCATTTACTACTTTCGAATCATTTTCAGCAAATAAATACCATCTCTAAATTGCTCTACTTTTGCAATTTTGAGCATTAGACGGTGCATGTATTCTCGTGATTACGGTTGCTTTTTTCGTGTTTCGAATATATATATATATAATGATAACAATTACTTTATCGATTTTAGATACTTTTAAGTGTCATATCATCATAATGTTAAGTTATAACATTTACCGATTAAAAGAGCAATTCGCGTATGATCATTGCACAAGCCCCTTTATTTATAAGAAAAGAATGCTAAAATGTTAAGCTCACAGCTTCTATTTAAAGTATTTTGTCTTGATTTAAGTAAAATGTGACGCTTTAAAATGTTTACGAATATGCAAAATATAAGATCGAGAATCTTCACCTTTACCTGGGGAACATTCCTGATGTCCGTTTTTGCACGACTCAAAAATCCAGTAAATAAAAGCAAATATGTTCTGCAATTTTGCATGTATGCGTCAGATTCTGACACGGACACATGAGCTAAGATCCCACTATCTACACCTACGCAACGCAAACGAGTACCACTACAGATTGGATATATACAAGTCCTCTCTGTACGATGATTTACGGAAATACGAGATTTAACTACTAACTATCAGTTACGAGTCTTACTCGCTTTATGTTTGAAAAGCACGTTCTTCGTATTATACTGCATTCAACAGCCCTAGTGTACCTTCAAGGTATGCCGTTAATAATCAACCAATAAATTCTATGTTCGTTTTTAATCCTATTTTATGAGATGTGAAATTATGAAACTGGAGAATCTACATTGATGGCCACACAAAATGCAACAAGAACAAGAGATATCACAGCGAAATTAATTAGGCAGATAACATGTTCACGAAGACCAAATGATTAAAATTTCAGCCTTTTATGATATGTGGATGATGATAAAATCAGTAGTTAGTGTAGCCACCATTGTTGACTATAACCACCACCACATGCTTCGGCATAGAATCAAAGAGGTTTTGGATGTATCCATGAAGTACGGCAGTTCATGCGGCATCCACGTATTGCCAAAGTTGATCTGGTGTAGCAGAGGGTGATGTATCCCTGGCCAGTCATTGTGCAAGATTGGACCACACGTTTTCGATTGGCGATAGATCGGGAGAACAAGTAGACCAAAGAAGCAATTCAATCTAATGGGTAAAGAACTCTTGAACATTGCGTGCCATGCGTGGTAGCGCATTATCCTTTTGGAATATGGCTGATGACACGAGGGGAATGTATGGGAGGAACACGGTCTCGAATACTTCAGAGACGTAGGGCTGGCTGTTCAGTATACCGTCAATGCGCACTAGAGGAGTGTGGCAGTAAAATCCAATACCACCCCAAACGATGATACCGGGTACAGGACTAGCGTGGCGATGCATAACGCAACAGTTCAACAGCCTCTCACCACGGTGTCTCCATACTCGAATCCGAGCATCGTAATGTTGCAGGCAGAAGCGAGATTCATCAGTAAACACAATGTTGTTCCTTTCCGTTGTCCATGGTCTGTCGTTCATCCCACCTTTGACGGAGCAAACGCTTGTGGTTTCTAGTCAAGGTTAAAGGAAGCAATGGACGCCATGTTGACATTCCCCTCTGGTGCAAACGGCGTCCAATGGTACGAGCGGAAACCGAATGAGGCGTAACAGACTGAATCTGTTGTGCTATGGTTCGTGATGGGGCTACACGATCCATAACTGCCATGCACACAATACGTCTGTCATCAAGGATAGTGGTGCAACGAAATGAGTGTGATCGGCCCCGTCGGTCCGTCGTTTCTTCCTGCACCCAGCGATGACAGATCCACCTCACAGTTGCTTGGTTTCGTCCAATACGTTACGTACGTCCATTACATTTCATCCAATACCGATTTCTCTGGAGGATAATCCGCAATCCCTACAGGCTACTATTCTCAGTCTGTCGAATTCAGAAACTTTACCAAAATATGGTCCATGTCTTTCTAAAGGTATGGGTAAACAGCTTATGCGAAAAAAAAAGTGCACGAATAAACAATAACCGTACTTCAAATTGCCAATCTGTTCTCCCCTTATATAGTGCTCGAGGATAGCTCTAAGATCACCCGTGATGTACGTCTGCGGTATAATGCTAATGATTTGCATATTTCATCACCGCCAACGCATGCTGTAAATTTTATATGGTTTGCATGCTTCCTTCAGGATGTTGCATTATGTGTGGCCCGCAGTTTAATATATTTCGTCCACAGTAGAACCTTAAGAGGAGTTGAACTCAAGACATGGATTTCAGTGATGTACAAAAGGAAGTACGGGTGAGAATCCCCACAGTCCAGGATCTTTGTAAATAGACGGTTGTGTCTCTTCAGACTTTTAACTATACGAATTACTAAAAAATAATTATATCTACTAAAATTGTTTTCTCTTTCTACTTTATAATTATCTATTAAAACGGTTTACCTTATTTGAGTCTAAAATTAAACGTTAGACTGGCATAAGATTTATGTATTGAATTGTCCTTCATTGACAAAATGTGTTAAGAATCAGTGAAATTATTGAAATTATTTCTAAAGCAGTAAAAAAGTATAATTTATTGGTAGAAATGCCGCTATGGAAAGATATTCATTTTCTTGTTTTTGCACGCAGGGAATATAAACTCTTTTGAATATGAGCAAGAGAAATCCCATCAGAAGTGAACGAGAATGAAATCTCGGTTCAAAGTGGATTTTCTGCTTGTCTTGGTGGACCGCAAGAAAACTCTTTGAGAGTCGCTAGTTTCCCATCTCTTATCTAACTGATAACTGTGTTCATTATCAATTTGTAAAATAGAATTAATTCATGAAAAATCATGTGTTGTTTTTGTTGTTAATTCACTTGGGTCTGACGAAGTCAGACAAGATCCATTAAATCGTTGACTTTCAAAAAATCCATCACAAGAAGGGGATCAGTGTAGATATCTTTGCTATTTAGATCCATGCAACGCATTATGTGTTTAGGGGAAGCCTGGTGAACTTGACATTTTGCACAGATTGAGAAGACCTTTTTATTCTCTGAGAATGAGAGGCACTTGATGTGACCACTAGCAAGACGAGAGAGTGTGTTCTGGGAACATCTGTCACACTTGACAGCTAGGGCCAGACCAGGTCCATTACCCGCATACCAATGGTGAGTGGGAGGCTCCTCCACTCCGCCAAATTTTGAGATTTTTTTAACGAGTATAATCCCAGATAAGTAAGGGTGTGATGAGGAGGGAATTGGAAGATTACAGCTCTCCTTGCTAGTTTATCCGCCATTTCATCCCTCCCAAGTCTTGCTAAATGCCTCTTCGGGGTGGGAGGGTGTTCCTGAGCAGAATGGGTGAAGTACGTTGGGAGTTCGCTCCTGGCAGGATTACCCTAGACGTGAAGGCCATTCTGTTATGCCCAGCTAAAATAAGCAGGCACAGGAGCCAAGACAGACTTCTACCATTTGGTGCTCCAATCCTTGGATCAACAGAAGCTGCACATTTCCACCTTCATATGAACTCGTTGACTCTCAATTTAGATGCTGCAATGTCCGTCGCGCAGACAAATCAGGGACGTGCTCGAGATTTAGAAAGAGGGCCTCGTTCGTCAAGTAAACTACAGTCTCCTCAAGCTATGAAAATTCTAAAGTGTAACATTAATGGTTTATCTACTTTAGCTACTAAAACTAAACTTGACCAACTCATAGAAATTGCAGACTTGAAGAAAGTTCAAGTAATTGCTATACAGGAGACAAAATTAAAGAAACCACAGCTCTTAAAATAAGAGGTTATAACATATTTAGAGCGGAGGAGGAGGAGACTTTACCTTCTTCATTAGGGATGAAAAACCATAGTTTTGCATTTCAAGTTTTCTTAGATTTCTGGTCTTCAATTTGTTGTAATAGTGCTTGTAAAGGATGTACTGGGTGTAGTTGATGCTGTGAATTTCATTTATTAAAATGTCCAAGAAGTATTAAGAACAGCACTTAATATCTCTCTCTATAAACAAAAATATTACTTCGGAAGGACGTAAACGATCGAAAGAAATGCGATTGATAATATATAAATATGTAGCACAAGTACGGTTGGAAAGAGATTGCAAAATACATATGGATCCAGATTGGCGAAAGAGAACTGAATATTCAAAAAAGCGATGCAACAAAATGTTCCCTCTTCAACTTACTAAAATTGTACTTTTGCAGGCACGGAACAATTTTTATTACATTTCTTTTCATTTTTTTTTGTAAATTGATACATTTTAAACTCAGGGGTGGTAAAACATTTGAAGAAATACCTCTGTAGATAAATAATTAATTTAGGATAAGTTCAAAAAGATGTGTTTCGTTAAACACACAAAAATGTTTTTACTCTGTCACACACAAAAAAAAAAAATGTTATATGTATTGAACATTACTTATAGAAATTTAATACTTATAGAAAGATCTTAACTTTTAAAATCTGGGTGCACATTGGTAAGACATTAAAAATAATGTGTGTAGTGTGTGTGTGTAATTCTTAAATATTAATACTATTTTTAAAGATTTTTTTTAAAAGCAGGACAACTTCATTAAATTGTACTGATTTACGTATACCTTAGTCTGAATTGCCTTGTGGTTATTAACAGGGCATTCTTTTTGCAATGTGTATAATTCATCAAAGAAAAAAAAAAACGAATTTAAAAAGGCAAAATATGTAAACTGCCTAAAATTGGCGTAACAAATGATTTCTCTCAACCACTAAATAGATTCCTCCCTTAAGGTATGCGACTATGTTCGGAACCGTGATTTTAAAAAAGCTCATAAATGGATAATTTTCGTGTTATTTAGCGTCACTTAGATAAGAATATATGTATAAAATTGTTTTAATGATATTATGACAAGAAAAAAAAATATTTAAATACAATATTTTGTCAAAAAGTTAACTTAGAATAATCTTTTTTCAAAACGTTCTCCTTTTATAAAAAATGCCTCTATAAACAATAATAATATTTTGTGTGTGTGTGTGCTTTTATATATAAAAGTAAAGTAAGCATCTCTCCAGAGAGTCTGAACTAGATTTTGAAACATTCACATTATTTTCAGAGTTACAACCAATCGAAATAATTATCGTATGCTTTTAAATTTATCGCCTTTGTTGTCGTAAGACATGGATAAATCCACTTCTAAGACGTATATTTGAAAAATTCTAGTCAAGCCTCTATACAGAGGTCTGAGCCATACATAGGCAAAATATTATTATAATGGAAGCCTTTTTCATAAAAGGAGTATACGTTTTCTAATCTAGCGACACTAAATATCATAAATATTATTCATTTATACGCTTTTGCAAAATCACGCTTCCGAACGTAGTCGGATACCTTAAATATGTTAGTATTAGGAAAAAATTGTGCGTGTAATTTCTGTTACTTCAAAACATAAAAAGTAACTTATTGGAAAAGAAACTCTTCTAATCGATTAGTAAATTCAGTCACGATCATTAATAAACCTCGATGGGTAAACAATCGGCTCGCGACGGCTTGTTCCTCACTACCTGAAGCTTCTGTACATTTTGTGAACCGATACAATTCAATGTCGCGGTCTGACTGCTCGCGCACGTGATCCACATACGGAATAGGCACTGTCTCGGACTGCTGAATCGGAAAAGTCTTATTAAGAAGTGAATTAGAGAGTATCCAGGCGCAAGATCCTCGAAGAATCACTCGTAACGGTGTGCTGATGGAGGTCTTTGTTATGACCACGCACCGGGTGGTGGTGTCTCTGAACTAGATGATCGAATTGTCGCTTCTGATGGAAAAAGATAAAGGTCTAATTTGCAAAAATTTAGGGCAATTTGTGCTTAGTTAACAGTGATTATGATGGATCGATGGATTTTGCTCGTGTGGAGTCTATTCAAAAGGAGAGATGGTACACGACAAATGCTATTTCTTCAGAGATGGATATGGTTAAGAAAAGCTTCATATAATTATTATCAAAAAAATCCATATTGTTCAAAATATAAAAGATTACTTGTGTATAAAAAAACTGAATTATCTGAATTTATCTCCACAGACTTTTCTCTCATGTACAATTCCTAACCCTAACCCATAAGAGCCCAATCAATTTCAGTAATTTTGCAGAATAATTATATGATACTTAAGAAGTTCTAAACAATAGACCTTAGTGACCATATCAAAATATAAACTTGACGCCATAGATTTACTACTTTACTCTTTATAACTGCATGAGTATGCTCATTTAAGCTAATGTTAAATAATAGGGGCCTTCAGCTAATGTTAAATAATAGGGGCCGAATTCGGAATATTTTTTCAAATATAAAAGTACTCTCTCTCACACACACACATAAACATTAATATTATATTCTGCTGCACTATCCTGTAGAGAATCAATTTATTTCATCATACTACTCATTTTTATACAAGTTGACACATTTTTTCTTTTATAAAAATGTGTTTTGCATTTTTTTTTCCCTATACCGTAATACTAAATGAGCTTATCCCTTCACATGTTAAAGGAAAAACCAATCATTTATGAAATATTTTTGAAATTTTGGAAAACACTATATTATAAAACAATGCATGAGCTACAATGTCACAAATTTTTATAAAAAGTGAGGGGCATTTTTTCTGTCCGAAAATGTGCCCGCGTCATGTTCACGCTCGTACATATGGCGAAAACAGCCTTAAGTAAATAAAAGATGAAAAGTGTCGCAATTGGCGATGTTTCTGAGCTTGTCCCCGATTTTTATTGTTCGTCCATCTTCTAAAAACTACATTAGTGCAACCTATATACACCCCTTACTTTTAACTGTATAATTATAATAGATATATGATAAAAACCCCTCTGTTTTATTATGAATACTTTTTTAGGATATTAATGTCGAAACTTGACTCCCAAACTTTTTTTAGCTATATCAATGCAGCCTGATCAAAGTTTTTAATTGAATAACTATAATGAAGTATCTTAATTATTAATAAATCCTGAAGTGATACAATTTAGTTGACAATGGAATCATAAAATAGTTTGGATAGAAGACCAATTCAAATTTAAATGCTTATTTAGATAATTTTACAGAGATAATAGAGCAATTTGATAGATTTTGCTCGGGTAAGAAATCGTTATCCAACATGAAATGAAATATCCAGGATACTTTTATTTGAACATTGAATGGAACTTGAATTATATGGAAATGAGAGATAGTTTCAAAAATTGCAATATCCCATTGCTAAAATTTTGAAACACTACAGTAAGAGAATAGGCACAATATAGCCTAAGAGCTTATTTTAATGTTTAGGCAATGATTTTTCTGAAGATAAGCACCTTTTAGCATATTTAAAGCATTGGTAGATCATACAAAAAGTATAACACCATTCCAACGAAGTCGGTAAATTGCTGAATAATTTGGTCTAATCTATTAAATTTGGTTGTAAACTTATGGAGACCGTTGTTGTTGATACATACTTCTAGCAATAACGCACTTGAATAGTCTAATCACATAGTGTACTATTAAAAATGAAATAAATAAATTTTAATAAGTATTATTTCTAAGCAATTTAATGCAAATCACGAGCAATTTAAATTGTACTCCACAGTAATATATAAATAGATCAAAAGGTTTTAATTGCTCAGAGCTTCTGTGCTAGAAGACGCATATTTCCAAGTTCTTTGTTGAAGAGAGTAAATGACATTTTTAAAGACGATATAATCATGCAGAATATCCTTCAAATTTGGTTTCAATTATGTTATAAATGAAGAGCTTTGGAATAGCATAGAATACATTTTCTGTAAAGGATTTGGAATGCCTCTTTCATATGATAAGAAAATCAAGTAGATATTTGTATGACTACCTGTTGAAATTATTGTTAATGCATTTTGTTATGTAGAAACTGTTAGACAGATTCATCTGAAGGGTTTTTGTAAGTAAGACAATCGTTATGCATTTCGAGAACGATGTTAAAAAAAACCCCTTTGATGTTCTCGAGAACTTGAGCACCAAATTTTTGTACAGTTACAAGGGTAAAATATGTCAGTCTTTTTGTAAGTTGCTGTATAGCTTAAAATAGAAGATTGAAGGTCAGTTGTAAAACATTCATCATATTTCACAAATTTTGCTCTTAAAGCTCCTAAAAACATTAAAAATTATTATTTACCTTTTATCTATAATTTTACCTTAAAATTGTTCAGTCTTTTATCAAAATCCCAATTACTTCCAGTTAGATATTTCTGCTAGTTACACAGTTAATATATAGAGTCTATTTTTAAATAATCAGAAATACTTTCTGCAATCTTGATTTATAAAAAAGTTCTATAACAAGGATATCATTTTCTCTCAGCCTGTTACTAATTTCAACTTTCTTTTTAATCGAATGAAATATCGTATGTCAACATAGACATATGTATTACGAAGCTGCTGCCAAAATTGCAGACGTAATTTAACACCATTTCTACGATTAATTTCGTGAGCCTTGAATCTGATGTTATTGTTGTTGATCGTGTAGGATAAGTAACAACAACACAATCGCATTATTTAAATAAAATTCAAAAATTATTTCATTCAAACAGGATAATCATGATGAAAAGACTATTAACACATCGATATCAATTCGACACCGGAGCCTGTTCAGTTTGTTCTCTATTCCGCATTTTTCCAGGGAATTTGAAAATTTTTCGTGACTTTTAATTTTTTTCCATGGTAATTACACAGAAATTTTTTTGTTGTTCTACGTTAATTAGGAGAAATTTTACAACTAAATATACCTAGAACGTCCACTGGTGTCATTTCGACACCGAGACAATTTATCATCGTAAAGAGTTGTCGTTCATCATTACCATTAGTCAAACTTCCCAAAGAACTATCGCACATTTATTTGACCTTGAATATAGCGTTGGGTTAACAGCGGAAACGATTTTTTTTTCTAAAATTGTTGTGTCTAAGTATTTCGTTACATAGCACTTGGTTATATGCTCAAGAAAAATTATATTTGATTTTCGGACCTTGTGCAGAGCCGATACACTGAAATGGTGGTTCGTAGTAAAGATCTAAGATGTGATGAAATTGCTAATTTATTGCGAGAGATTTCTGAGAATGAATCGGATGGTGGTGAGCTGTGTGTGTCTTGCTCTAATTTAGATTCCGTTGAAGACATCAGATTGAGTGAAAATGACTGCGAATAATCTGAAGAAAGGCAGTATGATTGATAATATTCCAATAAATCTTGACACATATACCTCTAAGGGATGGCCCAGAAGCCTATAAGTAATGTTCCTGACAGATTTGCGACTCGAAATGTTTTGCGACAGAGCTGTGGTCCAACAAGCTTCGCGAAACATAATGTCAACGTCAGTTTTTTTATGATATAAAGGATCATAAAATGTGTAAATTACATGGAGTAGTATTAAAAAGTCTTAAAACTCAACCTACTGAACAGTAGTCATGCAATTATTTAGTTAAAACAATTATTTTATATATTTTATATCACGGTGTCGAAACGACACCAGTGGACGTTTAAGGGTAATCGAAATCCTGGACGTTCTAGTGTTAAGCGATGTAGCTTTCAGTAGCTTTACAACTGATTTCACAGATACTTGAAGACTAAACTCTTTTAAAAAGTTTTTGCAATATGTGATTACTTTACAGTGTGCACCTCGTTTGAACAGGATCTGATAAAAATACCCAAAATTTCTTTCTATCTTCTCTTTCGGTAGAAATAAATTGTTGTGTTAAAGTTAGAAGTGAAAATATTTACCAAATCAATCATAACGTGACATGCCGTGTCTAAGTATAGTTTATAGTTTAGACCTCCGTACAGACTCTCACGCGATCTCTTCATTTCCTACTATTGTCTTACTTACAGTTGGTTCTTGGTAGCATACTTTGCAGCCAGTTATCGAATCCATGTTTCTGTAGTTTCTGAAAAAGTTCAACAACAATAGTTTGGCGCTATTAGAAAATTATGTAATTCTAAACACAGAATCAAGATTCGGTCGTTATGCGATTATTTGTGGTTATGAATCTTTGCCAGACATTGCACAATTTTCTTAAAATGTACTGATAAAACAACATACTTGTTTTTGTTCACCGTTATACATTTACAGATCTATTAAGGTTATACATTACTAATCTATTACGGTAATAAATGGCGCTGTCTCAGCAGCTTTATTGTGTAATTGTATCTCCAATAGTACTGGAGAGTTATGTGTATGACAGGAGAGAGGAAAAAAGCGTTTGAGAGAGCCTGAGAGTAGAGTGTATAAGGTAGTTTATTAATGTAGAAGGGGTGTAAGGTATACGTATATAGTTCAATAATATATAAGGCGTGAGTAGTTAATAGTAGTAAATAAAGTTGTTATTGTTATTAAAGAGTGTAACGGTGGTATTCGTGACCTTTTCAATAACAAATCCTCTTGGGGAATTTTTAGTTCTTAAAAACTATTTTATTAAAACACTCCCTCTGAAGAACAGAACGTGTACATGTAAATTATGTCTACTATATAAAGTCTGGGCTTTCAAGATTGAGAGAGAGATATATAGGATAATCTGCTAGTGGAACAGTGATTAATCATATTTATAGTGTAACGCAGATATTTAGTATTTGATCATTGTAATAATTACAGTGACGATTTGTCACTGGAGATTGAAAATAGATTAGATAGCTAGGAAGGCATTGTACTCGAACTGAAGTAAGTGTTACTGGTAATTAAAGTCTTTTCATACCTCGTGTACTTCGTTAATTGTCTTCATATTCATTAATTGGGTGCATCGCGTAGCGTTGGTTGATAGAACTGTGTTTTGATTTGTACTGTAAGGTAAATTAAGTGATTTGGAATATGGTTAGTCCTTCTTCCCTTTCTCCCACACTTTTAGGCGTGCACGCAAGACCTTCACAAGAGTAGCGATTGATTTTAGATACATAGTAGCGTCACTCCAAAATCCATCACTTCGCGGAAAAATTGACTTTTTGATTACAAAAGACAGAAAAAAATTACTTAAATATTCACATTTTGTTTTAAAATTCCCAGAAAATGAGCTTCATTTTTTTAAAAAAATTAATTCTAAAGAATTTACTTAAAGCAATTTTATCTCATATTATACAGTTGTTTTAGCTTTTTATAAGCTCTAAAATTCTAAGCTATCGTTATAATTATTTTAGATTTATTTTTAATTAATTCAGTTGTTTAATTTCAAAAGGACGTTCAACTAAAGAGCATGTTAAATATTTTAAAATCAAGAATAGTTATTTGTGTTAAAAAAACAAACAAATTAATCTACTTGGAATACTACTTAAGGGCTGCTGTAGCCCAGTGGTTAAGGTATCGGATCATGGTAGGCATGTCATTGGTTCGAGCCCAGTACTACTAAAGACCCGCCGTGTAGGGGAGTGATGCACGGGTTTAATCTGTCTAAAACTCAAACGTCCTCCCATTGGAGTTGTGTGGTAGGTAGGAGAGTAGGTTGCCAGCTCAGGTTGCGTCCTCGTCACTTGACCATGGTTCAAAATTACGAGGTCCGTAGCCAAAAGCCGTCGTAGCTGAACAGTGTGACGTTAATATTCACTCAATCATTCATAGAATACTACTTAAGATTATTTTAAAAGAAAAAAAAGATTAACTCTTGCTTTTAATTGTTAATATAGCATGTACCCAAAGAACGTAGTGCACTGCAAAAAAATTTCAGCTATTTAAAGAGAAATTTAAGAAAAATATTTAAATTTTAAGGATGAATTTTTTAAAGTATCAAATTCATATTAACTTCTTATATTAACATTTATCCAGGTTTTCAAAAGTGTTTCTTGATTTCTTACCAGATTAAAGATTATTAATCCTCACAAAGTCAATCACATTCTATCACGTTCTTCAAAAGTCAATTTCCTCCTCTGGGGTATATCACCTACTCAATACTCTTTGAACTTCCTCCCATGAAAGTCACAACATAAAGTTAACAAACTTTACTGTATAAAAGTATAGATCAGAGACTCATAAACACAATACAAAACTCGAATTGAAGAACTATTGTTTCTTACAAACTCTATCTTAAATAAATAATGAAAGCAGTTATCAGTTAGACAGTAATAGCTAAAGATTTATTTAAATGTAGGAATTATAACCAGAAACTATTTATAAGAAAATATAGAATAAATCCTCATTAAAAGATATTCTAACAAGAGTTTTGCTTTAAAAAGTAATCTATGAAATGTGCGTTTCATACAATCAAGGTGGCCAACAATTAATGATAATTTATGTTTAAATATACACCAGACTTTTACTTTTTTCAAGTTATAAGTCAAAGGAGTGCAATTTTATGTCCCGATAAATGTAAGGCCCTATGTTCCTTTTTCTTTTCTTCTTTCGAAATCTGATAAAAGCATTGTAAATGCGTAGTTAAAATACGCTCTTCTTTCAGTTCTTGACAAATTTGCATAAATATTCGTAGAGAAAGGACTGGGATTCTTCAGGTGAAGTAGAATTGAAAGAGAAGAATTAAATACACCAGCATTTTTCAAACTGTGGGCGCGCCCCCTTGGGGGCGTGATAATTCTACAAGGGGGGCGCGAGCATATTAAAAAGTTTAAAACAAAAGGTTATTTAAAAATAATTAATTTACTGTAAGTAAACAAACAAAATACTTTCTGATATGATAAAATATAGAATACACATTTACACTGATTGAATACACTTTTAAATGTATTAGTACTGTACAATGTATATTTTATTATTAATTTAACAATACTAAGTTAAGAACAAGTTTGATAATTATCAGTGACCCCATGGGCTTGTATTAACATTTATCTTGATAATTCGTATGGTTTGTAATTAATTCCTTAGCTGCCGATTAAAAGTTACGCGATTCGCTTCCCAATGCCACCGTTTACCACGTAGACGAGCGTATTTTGAGATTTTTTTTAGGGGGAGGAGAAAAGAAATGAATATATAAGAAAATCCCGTGAAATAAGTAAATCCTTCGCAAACACTGTCAAGGTCCTTTCATTGCATTCCAAAGCCCACGGAATAATTTTATGGATAGCCCTGCAAAGAAAAGATCCTACTTTGGAAAGACGTGTATATACGTCCAGAAAATTGATGCTTTGGCTGAGCGAGACGTTCATATACGTCGGTGGCACATAAGAGGTTTAAGTCGTGTAGCAGTTTTAGTGTCAAAGTATAGTATTATTGAATTCAATACATTGTTATTGTATGGAGGGTGCGATGAAAATGATGATTGAATAGTGGGTCGCGTATATTGAAAGTTTGAGAAGCACTGAAATACACACTAAATGAAACAATAAAAATAAGAGCTAACCTCTGAAACATAAGATCACGTGGAATAATATGTATAGATCTTTTCATCATACCGCGTTTCAAAAACCTAAAAAAATTCAATATAAACACACAATTTATATTTTAATTAATTAACTATAATTATATGCTAACTTGTACAAAACAAAGTTAGCAATTTGCTGCTTGCAATAAAAATTATTAACTAGAATATATATATTAATTTTTCCAGTCCTTAGCATTTTAATACAGATTTTTATTTCTTTACATTTTAATAAATTTTTTTTATTTCCATTTTAATAAAGTTTGTTTTATTTCTTTACATTTTAATAAAGTTTGTTTTTATTTCTTTACATTTTAATAAAGTTTGTTTTTATTTCTTTACATTTTAATAAAGTTTTTTTATATTAGTAAAGAATAAAAATACGTTTATAACCTCAGAAAGGTGTTTCATAGTTGGTTTCTCCTGTACCATTAGGCACAGATAACTTTACATCTTTGTCTGAATCATTTCAATTTGAGACAATTCAGCAGCCAATTTTCCAATTTTTATTCCAGCTTCACGATCTGAAATGGCCACTTTATACATCCACAAACTTATAATTTACCAAAGAAGATGAAGAAATCGTAGCTTGCATTTAGCTGTTTTGGAAATGAGCATCATTCATATATCCGCACGGTCTGCTGCTTTCGTTAAATTACTATTCCATTCCAAATTGGTCACCGCGCCTTTCTTCCTTCCACACACACCTTTTTGGGGATGAGTCTTCGCCAACTTAAATTCATCCATTTTTTTCCCATAGAGTTCCAAAAACGACTTTATGGAGATACGTGACATGCAACAAATTTCAGTGTTCATTGACGACGAAATCTTGCACAACATCCGGACGTACCCAAGCGTGAACAACATTTCGTTTTTAACGTCTGTCCCCCCTTCCTAAACCCCTTTCCCACCTTTTTCGGGCTCGGATTTCATGCAGGCCTATCCGTCGAGGTGTCGCTTTTGTCACGTCTTGGCGACACGGTCCGGCAAACATCGCCAAACTTATCGCCGCTTGAGATCTGGGGACGGCTTCCTCTGTGCGTGCGACCAACACCTACAAAGAAGTTGTATTCTTCGACCGTTTTCCATTTGATGAAAAACAAAACAAAGATCAAAAAGAATCAGACGTATATTGTGATAGTTATGCTCGACCATAAGAAGATAGGGACTGAAATAATACGTCGCAGATATAAAGTCTGTGGAAAATCGTGATCGAAATAAGAGTAATTCACGCATCTATGGTTTTCAACAACAGAAACGTGAGAGGTAGGGTTTTATACAACGGTCTTTAACCTAGACATCTCTCGACATATTGCCGCCTCAAGATATCATAAGTAACAAAAATGATGCCAAAATTGTACGTCATTAGTATAAGTAGGAAGAACAAAAGTACTATTGCTGAAGATTCTCTTCCTTTTTAAGAACGTATGTTTCAAACATGAAAGTCAAATTGGGAATTTAAGTGATAACTTAAATGACTGAGAAGACCTCATTTTTGGAGTTATAATTATTAACCAGATATATTACCATGAGTAGATTCTTAGTAAGGAAAGAAGGGAGTTTAAGGAAATATTAATTTTGTTTTATTGTTTGTTTGTTTGTTCGTATTCTTCATTTATCACGGCATTTCTTTTATGTATATTCTAATTGAAGACTTGGACAGAGGATCGAGTGGTCATAATTGTGAATTTGTGACCATCGTTGTTTCTGTTGAATAGTAAGTTGAATAATAGAATAGTAAGTTCTGTTGAATAGTCTGTTTTATTACTCGAGGCTCAAATTTCTCGCGTTGACGTGTGTGGTAGTTTGGGCAGCAAATTGCCAACTTAGGTATCGTCGTAATTTGATCTTGGCATAGAATTATGACGTCATAAGTCGCCTTCAGTCTTCGTGTAGTTTCAAAATGCGATGTCAATAATCATTTGGTAGTTTAAATTATAATTTTCAGATGAGAATGAACGATTTTAGTGAAGGCAACGCTTTTTTTTCACAGTTTAAAGGATGTACAGTGTTTTAAAACTTTTTGATCTTGAAAAAAAATAGGAATTAAAGATTATTCTCGTTTAATAAGGGTAAATATTCAGCAAAATTTTATTTATATTTTGAAGAATGCAATATTGAGTCTCGCACAGTCTTCTGTAACTCAATGCATAGACCTACTCCAGGTTTATTTCAAAAAGTGCTCTAGGGCTCAAATTTAGCGGTTATTTTCAAATTAAAATAATAACTTCTTCCAATCTTTTAAACAACATTAAATTTTTTAAATTTATTTAAATTTATAAAATCATTGCAGGAAATATTTCATAAGTCCCCAAAACGGACATGCCAAAATGTACACAACTGAGCAAAAGTTCAAGAATCAACACATTTTAGCGATTCTTCAACAACTGTAGAATTAATTCGAGTGAAATTTGGTTTGAAAATACATATATGAATTGATAAAAAGATGGTAATAAAAAACAATGATACACAGTCATGATTTTGGACTGTCCTGCATGAAACCGTGACAGTCCAAAAGGATGTACCAATATGACTGTTGTCGAGGGTTTAATATGGGGCGTGCTCGTCCCTAAAAGCAATGTAGCTTTCCTAAGAAATTTTCATGCAGTATACAAAGCTGTTTTAAAAGGTCATTGGACAACAAATCTCGAAATCAAACTAGCCACTCTATCCTCTGAATATTCTCAGCATCGAGGTATACCTAATTCTGTGCAAAAATTAGGCAAAATAATATAATACAGTACGCATAAAAAGATTGTATTAATTGTCACTTTATGACAATAAACGCATTACTTTTGTATAAGACTACAATATTGCTGCCTCACTAGACTGATTAAAGTCTTTCTACTACTTTGGTATTTCTACTACCTTCTCCTTTCTGTAGAGATGGCTGATCTGTTCAAACCGCTTGTTCACTAATCAGCAGGAGGTTCGAGCAACAGTTTACTATATCTTCGTTGTGCATCATTATGAGTTTCATAGTTCTTTCATGTACCTAAATCATCGCCTTTGGTATCGCACGATAGATAAGCTGATATTCACAAATAGATAAAATTCCATATTGAGGTTCATTCGGTTCATAAAGCAAAGTTTTCTTCTTAGAGTTTGGGTAGATCGTGTTAAATCAAAATAATTGATTTTTGTACCAATTCGTATTAAATCAAAATAATTGATTTTTGTACCAATTCGTATTAAATCAACATTGTGTAAAAGAAGTTCGTGTAGAAACAAAATTGGGTGAATTCGTTGACGAAGTCCAATGTGGACAAGCAGACAAGCATTATTATCGCAAAAAAATAGGATGCCAACTGTTCCTTTGAAAAACTTCACAACGGGCCCAAAGAGCTCCTCCAAAAACATTAGACTGGTCAAGTGCATCCCAAAAAGGCGAGCAGCTCTTTGATAATGTCCAACATACCATTCTAGACCATAAAACCACCATCTGCATAGAGGCCCAATTGGTAGAAAGATGAAATCCGGTACCTTGTTTCCTCCATATGCAAATACGGAAAATCAGTTTTTCTGCTGAATCTGGATTCATAAGAGAAGAGAACACATGCCCACTGCTCCCATGTCCAAAATGAAATTGTCTGAGTTCTGTCAAATATACTCTTATTTAACCTAGAGTAAGCAAATGTCAGTCTTCTGTTTCTTGATAGAAAGCCCCTGCTAATTTTTAACCTTCATCAAACAATATACCTCAAAACTAAGATACCAGAAATAGAGAACTCATTTACGAGTGATGCAACTATCATCCCCTACAGCATCTCGTAGTTAAAATCAAATGGTAGTCAGTTATCTAGATTTGGAGTGGCTCTTGGACAGTTTGTAATTGGTTTTCTGAATATTGTTCCTATCTCCTATAGAATTGATTCCGTAATTTGGAAACCATAGTTCGGGAAACATTGATCCAGCTTGGTACCTCCTTTTGGAATTCATCTGCTTTCAATCTCCTACCTACTCTCCATTATAATTCATCATCCAGACTTTGTCTTGTGCCATTATTTGTAAAGTTTCGAAAACAATCGAAATCCTTCAGAAACACTAGCAAAATGAAATCACATAGCACCTATCTTATCAGTTTCCTTAACTTCCACAAAATAAAAGAAGACTAAATTTGATTAGATAAGTAAGAAAAAAGCATCTTTTCTTCATTATTTTTACTAATTTTCATAGAAAGCGGTTCAGCACTTTTTAAAAAAATTCTGTGAAAATATATTTTTTCTTAATTTTTGCACATCAGTGTAACTGGAAATTTAGTGTGCATTTATGATTATTCTAATACAAAAAATACAGCTTCATCATTAGCATCCTCTTTTAGGTGTTTATTTATCAAAGGATGTTTCATACGAAACTAATCAGTAAAATATTTAATGTCCGTCATTAATATACCAATATAAACATTTTAAAAGGTTTTTATTAATTTCTTACCTTGCACTGCGCACCTGTAGATGTAAATAGTTCATTTATTACCATGCATTTTGCCGTATCACTTTTGAGTTCTCAAAAGAGAACTGTAAACAGCGAAAGAGAAAAATATCATTTTTATAGATTAATTGTTTTTAAGAAAAAGTTAAAAAACACAATATGCTTGAAGATTTGAAAAATATTAAGGCTCAGCTAGTGATGTTGCAAAAACGTTTTTTCCGAAATTATATTTGTTAATGTACTTTTTTCAAGAAAAAAATTAATCACCATGAAGAAAGTGGCAGCTTTTATTGATATTAAACATGTATAAAATCATACACTGTATATGTCATACACAGATACTATATATATATATAATGCACTGAATAATGAATAATGATTCGAAATTCATTAGTAAGATCCCTGAATGGCTAGTAATTGACAATTACATTTTAAGGTTAGTAAATGGGCAAACGTTCTACTTCCCAAGAAGATGCATGCTCGTACACTTTAATGTAAAGAATGATTATTCCTAATATCATCTCCAGATAAGCTCTTACTATGCATTTAATAACTGTTGCTCCGAATATGCGACATTTAAAGGTGCCTGAATCTGTCGATCTAAAATGTTGCTACTTGTTCTACTAAGATTTACTGTTATATTTGTTCAATTGATGAAAGACATGTTGATCTTGTTGAGCCAAGGAAGAGTATCACAGCACGATAGAGTCTAGAGATATGTAACTTAGGGGCTAACATTAACTTGTTGGAAAAGAGTCCAAGATAACGTGCTCTGAAGAGTTACTTAACCTGCAACAGGTATGCCTTCCACATACATTCAGCTCTTAAAGTTATAAGCAAAAAGACCAGAGGTAAGAAGCCCACCACTTATTGCATCAGGTTTCATGACTGCATTTTTTAATACAAAGATAGTTTGGGACTGCTATCCCCGTTCTCTTCGCAAAAGAATCAAATGATCATCAGCTCCCAAACTGAAAAGGGATTCATCGCTGGTAACTATGCGATGCCAGTTTGTGGCAGCAATGAGGATTAGCTACGAATCTTCTGTAAAGATATTCTGCTGATATTCTAGATTTAAAGGTAGGCTTCTTAAAAGCACCTCCATACTATCAATGTGAGATGGATGGAAGGTACCACGGTTGGTATGAAAGAAACTGTAAGCACATTGGGTTATACAGAAAATGTGATGCCATTGTAACAGTTTGAGCCTGTTGTAGAATCATCCGTTCTTGTCTCGCATTGGTCCATTTCGATTTTTCAAAGTATTCACACCTTCCGTGAGTTATTTCAGTAACCATTGGGGCACAGAGACTTTGTGTACCTACCTCCTCACAGTGCAGATATGACCATTTAGCTTCATACATCTCAACTATGCGACTGAGTTCAAAGTTGTACAGCTGGATATAAGGTTTTCGATAACTTTGTAATGGCAGTATTGATAGTGGTTCCAACACTATATCGACAATGAGAAAAGATCTACCATCGGCAATAATTACCTATTTCAAACAAAGCCAGCTACACAATAGAAAGGCGTATTATGATTGTAATTAACATTTATTGACTAAAATTTTAGCCATTTGCAAACAGAATTTTCAGGCGAAATTTCAAGATAATAAAGGCGCTTTTTGTTTTTTCAAAAAACTGTATATTATCAACCTTTTATACATTTTAAAATATAGATAATTTTCTTAAGAGTGTAGATAAGTAACTCATATATTATGTTAGGGAATATCAAAGGAAACTTGTCAGATATATGTAAAATGTAACACAGATCATTAAAACAAAAACAAAAACAATCACTAAGACGATCATAATATTACATGTCATGTTTAACAACTGGAACTAAGCAGTTTTCTCTACTCACAGCTTACCTTGTCAAGGCTTTTGCAGCAAATTATAGACTTCAAGTTCATGAAATTTCATTTCTGACACCTTAGGCATCATTATACGCACTTTTTCGTGCATATACTGGTAATGAATGGTTTCTTATGGTAATGTAATAATAAAAGTAGCACTTGTAACGCGTCAGACAAACTGTTCGGTTTGAAGAAGAGCTTTCGTCGTCATTATTTTTTGTTGCTTCTCAGCAAAGAAGTATAACAAAATATGAACAACTGATGGATGATTCCATACTTGATATCTTATTTTTCTGTTCATAGTTTTTACGCCTCAAGACAAAGCATTTGTTCTTTATCCATACGTCACACCATCAACTTTTGACACTTTTAGTCATCGAAACTTCAAAGAAAATTCTAGTTATTACACGATTTCAGAAGCTTATTCGTGTGATATTTTGCGAATAAATTACTCTTCAGAAACATCTTTCAATGCCATCAAAACTGACAAGAAGAAACTCTCTGAAAATCACTGATTCTTTTTGGTCTATATCCTGATGTGTATGTCATCATATTGACAGTAAGCATTCTTTCATCTGTTCTTGTATGGTGTAGGTTTTGATCTTTAATATCATATGATACTCGTCTATACACAATTTTCATTTAAGAAATATATAAACGAGTTATACATACTTTCGAACTTAGAGTTTGGTGGCTTACAAAAAGAGCCTTCCCAATTTTAATTTAGCTAATTTACTATGTTGTGTTAATTTGTCAATATTTAAATGTTTTTATATAGAGGATTTCAAGTTCCTATCAGATTTGCTTTTTGCTTGTAAGACATTTTTCTATAAAAATTCAACCTTATCTTCTACAGAGAATATTTTCGATATACTCCTCTGAACCTTTATTATAATTTTAAAAGAAGTGAAATGAAGAACTCCCATGAGAATTTTATTCAGTTTGCGGAAATCTAAGCAGTTCTGAAAATTGCATATTATTTATGTATTTTATTATATAATTTCCACTTTTTATTAACATGCTGTGTTCTATAATTTAAAAATGAATTCAGGATAAATTTGATCAATTTTTGAGAGGAATTATGGATAGTCTTAAGTTACACATTATGCTTGTTCTATAGAGCAATTCTTCTCGCTTTGAGGCACAGAAAAAGCTTGTGTTCGAAATTAGAAGCCAGTTGTTTGCAAAGTAGAAACATACAAATACTTTCATCATTCCCACGAAAGGAAACAATGTATATAATATCAGATAATTAATTATCAAGTTCTATTTACTAAAGTTCTTTAACAATATTTTAGATTTTTAGCTAGTGTTTCTGTGTCTGTATTAGCTTGCAGCAAAATTTTTAAATTTCAATAAACTAAATGATATTTTTAGTTCTGATTACACAACAACAGCAACAGTAAGGAAAGAGAGAGATATTTCATAATGTTTTGTCAACTACATAGAAACGCTTCATTTTTGCAGAAATATCTTTTTTAGCGGCATCTAACTCCCCTCCATTAATAGATAGAGTGTAATTTAAACAATTAAACATATTTTTAATAATAGTAATTGAAATAATCTTATAAACATATGCAAATTTGTTCATAGTGCTATAACATTGTTTCCATTTTTGTGTGTGTGAACATTTTTTTTACATAAATGAGGAAGAATATTTAAACTAATACAATATATATATAATCTTAATAGATATACTTTCGACTTCATGAACAACCTTTTTCTCAATCGTTGTTGTATCGTTACCTATGGAAAATGGAATTCACTCCCTCCCTTTCTTTTATTTTCAGTAGAAAGTTATAAAAGTGTGAAATGAGGATAGAAATAAAGGTTATAATATCACATGCTTAACAGTTTTGATTTGTTTAACTATATACCACATAATTCTGATCCAAGATAAAAAAAAATTAATACATCATAGTTTTGCACACTCACACACCATAAAAAGTTCTTATTAATCACAAATAGTTTCTAAAATAACTTAATTCCAATTTTAAATCGCCACTGCACTAGCTGTCTACATGGCAAGAAGGCATTACTGAGGAATGCGACCACATCGGATGACTCATCGATTAATCGTTGAATTTTTACAGATTAACCATGCAAAATAAATAAATAAATACACTGACGGGAAAAAAATCCAACACCAAGAAAGACTTGTGTTAGATAAATGAAATTTGGTAGGCTGTTTATACATTTGAAAGATGAAATCGTTTCCCCCAAATTTCGCGCTATTTTTGCCTATGGTGAATTCTATTTTTTAAAGCGTCTACTTTGAGCGTTATTGTTGTGAAATTTGACGTATTAAGTTGATGTTACCCAAGAATGCCTTTAGAAGACGAAGAATCCATTATAAACAGCTCACCGAGTTTGAACGAGGTGGAATAATATGGCTACAAGGGGGGATTTTCTTTCCATCGATATTGTAGAAAGACTTGGCTGAAATGGGTATCCTCTGGGCATTATTGTTGGAAGCAGTTTTCAAGGCATGGTATTTCCTCAAAAAGACCGGGTTCAAGGGCACGTGGCACTACTGAGAGGGAAGACCGCCGTATTCAGCGTACAGAATGACACATCGTACTGCATCTGCGGCAGAAATTCGAGCTGCAGTTAAAACCACAGTGACACAACGAACTGTTAGAAATCGTTTACTTCAAGGACAGCTTCAAACCATGCACCATGTAGCGTGTATTCCACTGACACCAAGCTATTGCCCTTTACGAAGCCAGTGGTGTCAAGCCGGAGCTTATTGGAGGACTGAGTGGTGATCCGTTTTGTTTTCAGAGGGAAGCAGGTTCTGCCTTGGAACCAGTGATGGCCATGTGTTGGTCAGAAGGAGGCCTGGGGAATGGCTGTAACCAAACCGTATGACACAGTAGACATACACCCGGAGTCATGGCCTGGAAAGCAATTTCCTAAGACAGAAGGAGCACTCTCGTGGTTATCCCAAACACATGACTGCAAATTTGTACATCAGTTTGCTAATTCAACCCATAGTGCTGTCATTCATGGGCAGCATTCAAGGGGGAGTTTCCCAGCGGGATAACGCTCACCTTCACACCACTGTTGTAAAGCAAATTGCTCACGGAATGTTGACATGTTACCTTGGCCTGAGAGATCACCAGATCTGTCTCCAATTAAGCACGTGGGGGATATTATTGGACGTACAGGATATCATATCCAAAATCATCCACAGCCAGCACTGACCGTCCCAGTATTGACAGAACAAGCATGGAACACCATACCACAAAGTGACATTCGGCAGTTACGATTGCAGGTTTGCATTCAAAATTCTAAGTTACCCCGGGCTAAATGTAACGCTTTTCCCAAATTTGAAATGCTTTTTTTACTTAAATTAACCTGGACCGGAAATAACATAACAAGTTAACTAGACAGTCGCACTGTCCAAATTTCATTACTGTACAATAATTTTTTCTTGGTGTTGGGATTTTTTTTTCCGTCAGTGTATTTAAAAAATAAATTAAATTTTAAAAACTTTTTTTGTATATAACGGCTACTTTAATATGCTTGTACAGTTTAAAAATCAGAACATCTTTAAGAATTTTAATCTGCAAATAATAAAAATCATTTTTACCAGTTACGTTTATCCTAACTACTTTTTGTTTATAAACGAAAGAAGTCTTATTGTATTTTATGAAGGTTTACATATTATAAAGTGTTTTAAAGTTATGATAACAACTTGATGATTCTATTTTTTCATTGAAAACTTTGAAAAGTTTTATTTGTTGATGAGAAGGACATTTTCATCACGTGCTATCATTTTTGGGTAAATTTCCTTCTTAAACTTATAATGAAAAATTTCATTCTAAAATTAATTAATTTATCATTAATTTATATAATTAACAATAAAACATTTTTAAATCTCGTTGTGTTAAAACAAAAATAAATAAATTTAGCGTTAACATTAATGTTATACTTTGTACGAAATATAAACTCTACAATAAACATAAAGAGAAAACTTTGAAATCAAAGAATCAAACATTTCTTCAAGTTATGTATGTCATTCTTTGAATAGGAAAACACCGTAATTCTTTCAAAAAAGTGCATGTAGATTAAATATTAGCTGCTAGTATTTTTTTTGTTTAACGAAAAAGGGCTTCTAATAGTACACCTGATCAATGTTTTACAAACTGAAGCTCACATTTATTCAATTACTTTTGGGTGGTATATTAAAGACCTGTTAATTCTTTGAATACATTAATGGCTTTACCCATAAGCCTTTTTTTTCTAATGATGAACCATATGTGTTTCCACTAATCGAGTGTCATGTCACTTTTATTTTGAGCAAACAATACTGCATATCTAACAGGGTGTTGCCGTATTCGACCGAGAGGCCAAGGGGGTGTTAGTAGACAGCATGGGCACAACAAATCACCACAGAACACGGGCTCGCAAACGACGTTTAGTTGGAGTAACTCACAAAAACAGTCATGAATATTCATATTTTACAGGGTGTTGCCGTATTCGACCGAGAGGCTAAAGGGGTGCTAGTAGACAGCAAGGGCACGACAAATCATCACAGAACACGGAAACAAACAACGTTTAGTTGGGTAACTCACAAAACGGTCATGAATATTCATATTATTTTACGGTGTGCCGTGTTATTCGACCGAGAGGCCAAGGGGGTGTTAGTAGACAGCATGGGCACGACAAATCACCACAGAACACGGGCTCGCAAACAACGTTTAGTTGGAGTAATTCACAAAAACAGTTGAATATTCATATTTTTACAGGGTGTTGCCGTATTCGACCGAGAGGCCAAAGGGGTGCTAGTAGAGAGCATGGGCACAACAAATCATCACAGAACACGGGCTCGCAAACAACGTTTAGTTGGAGTAACTCACAAAAACAGTCATGAATATTCATATTTTACAGGGTGTTGCCGTATTCGACCGAGAGGCCAAAGGGGTGCTAGTAGACAGCATGGGCACGACAAATCACCACAGAACACGGGCTCGCAAACAACGTTTAGTTGGAGTAACTCACAAAAACAGTTATGAATATTCATATTTTACAGGGTGTTGCCGTATTCGACCGAGAGGCCAAAGGGGTGCTAGTAGACAGCATGGGCACAACAAATCACCACAGAACATGGGCTTGCAAACGACGTTTAGTTGGAGTAACTCACAAAAACAGTCATGAATATTCATATTTTACAGGGTGTTGCCGTATTCGACCGAGAGGCCAAAGGGGTGCTAGTAGACAGCAAGGGCACGACAAATCATCACAGAACACGGGCTCGCAAACAACGTTTAGTTGGAGTAACTCACAAAAACAGTCATGAATATTCATATTTTACAGGGTGTTGCCGTATTCGACCGAGAGGCCAAGGGGGTGTTAGTAGACAGCATGGGCACAACAAATCACCACAGAACATGGGCTTGCACAAACGACGTTTAGTTGAATGCTTTACAAAAACAGTCGCAGATATTCATATTTTACAGGGTGTTGCCGTAGTATTCGACCGAGAGGCCAAAGAGTGCTAGTAGACAGCAAGGGCGCGACAAATCATCACAAGAACACGGGCTCATAAACAACGTTTGGTTGGGTAACTCACAAGCGGTTGCCAGAACAAATTCATAATTTTTACAAGAGTGTTACCCGTATTTGTTATTCGACCGAGAGGCCAAAGGGGTGCTAGTGGGCAGCATGGGCACGACAAATACACAGAACACGGGCTCGCAAACAACGTTTTAGTTGGGTAATTCACAAAACAGTTATGAATATTCATATTTTACAGGGTGTTGCCGTATTCGACCGAGAAGGCCAAGGGGTGCTAGTAGACAGCATGGGCACAACAAATCACCACAAGAACATGGGCTTGCAACGCGACGTTTTAGTTGGGTAACTCACAAAAACAGTCATGAATATTCATATTTTACAGGGTGTTGCCGTATTCGACCAAGAGGCCAAAGGGGTGCTAGTAGACAGCATGGGCACGACAAATCACCACAGAACACGGGCTCGCAAACGACGTTTAGTTGGAGTAATTCACAAAAACAGTCATGAATGACTAAAAACATTTTACAAGTATTATTGCCGTATTGATGATATTCAACCGAGAGTAAAGGGGTGCTAGTGAACCCAGCAAGGGCACGACAAATCATCACAGAATATGGGCTCGCAAACGACGTTTAGTTGGAGTAATTCACAAAAACAGTTATGAATATTCATATTGAACAGGGTGTGGCCGTATTCGACCAAGAGGCCAAAGGGGTGCTAGTAGACAGCATGGGCACAACAAATCACCACAGAACATGGGCTTGCAAACGACGTTTAGTTGGAGTAACTCACAAAAACAGTCATGAATATTCATATTTTACAGGGTGTTGCCGTATTCGACCAAGAGGCCAAAGGGGTGCTAGTAGACAGCATGGGCACGACAAATCACCACAGAACACGGGCTCGCAAACGACATTTAGTTGGAGTAATTCACAAAAACAGTCATGAATATTCATATTTTTACAGGGTATTGCGTATTGTTATTCAACCGAGAGGCCAAGGGGTGCTTAGTAGACAACGAGGGCACGACAAATCATCACAGAATATGGGCTCGCAAACGACGTTTAGTTGGAGTAATTCACAAAAACAGTTATGAATATTCATATTGAACAGGGTGTGGCCGTATTCGACCAAGAGGCCAAAGGGGTGCTAGTAGACAGCATGGGCACAACAAATCACCACAGAACATGGGCTTGCAAACGACGTTTAGTTGGAGTAACTCACAAAAACAGTCATGAATATTCATATTTTACAGGGTGTTGCCGTATTCGACCAAGAGGCCAAAGGGGTGCTGTGGGCAACATGGGCACGACAAATCACCACAGAACACGGGCTCGCAAACGACATTTAGTTGGAGTAATTCACAAAAACAGTCATGAATATTCATATTTTACAGGGTATTGCCGTATTCAACCGAGAGGCCAAAGGGGTGCTAGTAGACAGCAAGGGCACGACAAATCATCACAGAATATGGGCTCGCAAACGACGTTTAGTTGGAGTAATTCACAAAAACAGTTATGAAGTGTATGATGTCGAGCGCGGAATGAAAAGCAGCAATAAAAGGTAAGAAATACATTTATTAAACGTAAACCATGTCTACAATAGGAACAATGCATCCCAACTTGACATCAGAAATGCAACGACATGAGACTGTCACAGGAATTTCTCGAAAATATGGCCGCGTAGGACACAGAACAGCTGACACCGACGGATAAAGGATTGTCGGACACATTCAAGCAAATCCCACAAACGTCTCATTACACAAGTGATTTCAGGTGACCCCAGAAGGGAATCCAGGGATTGAGGTTTGGGAAGCTTGCATGCCAAGCAACAGGTCCACCACGTTCAATTCACCTCCCGGGATATGTAGCATGAAGGTGGTTGTTGGTGCACTATCATGCATGAACGACAAGTTTTGGTGCTCCAGAAGCAACTGTCAGAGAAGTGGGAAATTTGCAAATGTGCAGGTTTTCAACATTGCCACGGTGCTCCAAACCCATCGCTTTTGCTAGACCACTTCCCTCTCCTGGCTCATCGTCCTCCCGAAGGCTACTTTTATCGAAATTTACACTGACTAAACGTGGTTTTGACCCCATGCTCTATGGGGGATTTATCGTCCTCTTGCTGTCTGCTAACCCCCTTTGAATTTGCCTCTCCGGAATTCGGCAACAGATTCTGTACTTCAGCATTTGAAATGCAACATGATAATTTTGGGAACCATAATTGTCCCAGTCGCGCACACATGAATTTTTTCAAAGGGGAGGGGTCCGTGGTCGAGATCCACCAATCTTGTATCATGCTCTCCTTCTAAGAGTGTGAGGTATATTTTATCTATTGGTACCCGTCTTTGACCAGCAAAAACATTATTCTGATAGAGCATTATCCTTATTCACCTGATTTGGCTCCATGCGACTTTTTATAATTTCCACAGGGAAAACTTGCTTAAAAGGAACCCACTTTACCTCACTGAAGAGGTTCAGGCAAAAACGGAGAATCTCCTGAAACGCCTTCCATAAACCTCGTTCCAGAATCGTTACCAGCAATGGTAGCACCGAATGCAGAAGTGTGTGAAAGCTGAAGGGAACTAACTACTTTGAAGGTGATAATGTCACGAAGACCTGATTCTGTATGTACAATTATTTACAGGACAAGTCTCATTTTTTGTGTGCCACACCTTGCACTTATACATATAATCTACAAGGATGGTAAAATACTTATGGAAAAAGGAGTGATGAAAATTTGAGACTGAAATATGCAGAATTTATTGAAAAAAAAAATGTAAAATATTTTGCATGGCGTACGACCACCATTATTCCACATACAATATGTCAAGAGATTTGGTAGAAAATCGTACAGGTTTTTTATAACGTTCTAAAGAAGTCCCCTCCATACCATTTGATAACTAGTATGCAGTTCCAGTAGGTTATGTGAGATAGGTGAACCGATCGCTGCTTGTCCCACGGGGTCCTATGCATTCTTGATCAGAGACACGCCTGATGAAAAAACTGGCCATGGTAAGCTTTCGACATGTTGTTGAAAGATCTAGAGACAACAGTAATACGTTATGAAGCATTGCCTCATTGGAGAAAGGATTGAAATTAATCGAAGAAAGGAACCTCTACTGGCTAAAGAGATATTTTGAGGGACCTACTAAAAGGAGCATATAACAAATCATTTGGAATCATTGGTGTGGAGTCATTTCAATCTTTGATGACAATACAGTGTTGTTAAAAGCACTACAAGATATTTTGAGGGACCTACTAAAAGGAGCATATAACAAATCATTTGGAATCATTGGTGTGGAGTCATTTCAATCTTTGATGACAATACAGTGTTGTTAAAAGCACTACAAGATATTTTGAGGGACCTACTAAAGAACGCATAACAATCATTTGGAATTATTGGTGTGATCGAACAATCTTTGATGACAATACAGTGTTGTTAAAAGCACTGGTCAATTGCCTAAATAATGGTCTCTGTGAGTTTAATATAATGTTACTAAACCATTGGCAAATGATGTTGTTACTTATGGGATGATAGACAGAGGTTCCCATTGGTCGCAGGATGTCCGTAACAGTGACTATTGGATCAGTGCGTGAATTTCTTACCACATCGATCCTCTCTCAGTCTAGTTCAACTACGTGTGATTGATGCTGAGATGTGTCTTGTTGTATCCACCTCTGCCAGTAGCGTCCATAAGCAACATCATTAAAATCCTTCGATTAGATCAACTCCCTTCTTAGAAACCAGTTTTTCTCTTCTGTCAAATTCTCTCAATTACTAAATTTTTTCTCCGAGACATAATCCAATGAGAAATAATGTTACCAACACAACAATGTGAGACTAAATGAATTTTCTGCTTCATTGTATGTAGCACATGATTGACATGCACTGCATTCAGAAACTCTACTTTTTCACATACTTAAAAGGGCCTGAAAATTTCTTCATTTTCATAACCAAAGCAGATTTGTCATTCCTCCAAATTTCAATCCTAGCAGCTCAGTTTCTTCAAGGTGAAACTTTTTTGTTTTTGTTTTAGAGAGGTAATATTCAATATACGAAGGTGAAATTATTGAATATACAGTTTTCTGCGATATGTGGAAGATAATGAAATCGTATTGAATGTTCCCATCCCAGTTGGCAGTAGCCTTTACTATACGCCTATATTATGTGCAACATATGATCATGTATTGTTCTACTGGAATGGGGTTGCAGGCAAACTCTGAAGGTAAAGAATGACAACAAGCTTCAAAATTTCAAATATAGCATTAGTTGATCAATTTACTGCCAATGCATACTAGGGGGTGAAGGAGTGGAACCCAATACCACACAAGCCAAAATACCAAATGCAAGACCAGAAAATGGAGATGCACAAAGCAATAGCTAAGTAATCTCTCTCCACAGTAGACTCTAATCTGATAATCGTAATGCAGCAGGCCGAAGCGTGACTTGTTTGTAAAGTTGATGTCATGCCATTCAAAGTATATGTCTGCCGTTCAATGCACCAATAGCATCGAAAATGGTTTTGAAACAAAAGTAATCGAACAGAAATGAACGACTTACAAACATTCTACCATGTTTTTGAAGACGTAGAATGGCTTGTGTGAAAACTAATTGTAGTGGAACAGACTGTATTTGCTGTGATATCGTCCCTAACATCGGAGAGTGAAATATCATTGCCATGTGCACAATATGCCTGTAATGGCATGTAGTAGTGTTACGAGGATGGTGCAATCGATGTCGTTGGTTGTCCTGTGGTTTACAGAACCACGTCACTGTTGCTTAGTTACATGCGGTATGATTACCGATTTCTCCAGAGGATAGTTTGCATTCTTTCTAGGCAACCATTTTTTCTCAATCTAACTCAGAAACATACTCGAATGACGCTCGCATTCTTCTTGAAAGCCTACTGAAGCAGTTCACGTCAAACAGCCCTTCGAAACAGTAACTCAGTATCTAAAAAAATATTCTTTTCTCTCCTTTTATAACCTTCCTTGGTGGATAATTGGTCTCGTGATGTGTGCCCACGTTGAAATGTTGATTAGTTACATTACATAACGTGGTGTATATAAGGCAGAAATTTTGGGTTGTTTGGATGCTTCCTTCATGGTATTAATTTAAGCACAACATTAAAATCAATAGAACAGAAACAGTTTTTAAGAGAGAATGATCAAAACTATTAATAGAATATATTTATCATCCAGGGACTACTTAGTAACATTAGATGAACAATCTTTATTGCTTTAAAAATAGTTTATTGCTACATTAAGCATAAAAAGTAATGCCTCTCGAATTAAATGATTAGGTTTGCAATGACGTCCTTCTGGAGGCGGGGTCTTCAAACGTTTTTGACTCATGAGACCTTTAGAACTATAAGGCAACTTCGGGGAATCCTATTTTTTACTCTTGGAATATATCTTAAAAAAATAGTTTTGGTAGATAAACATGTTACAGTTCTTTGTGTAAAGACAATTAAAAAAGTATTGCATGTGTTATGAAAAAATTAATTTAATTTTAAGATAATTTACTTTTTAATAACATTAATCTCTGATCCAAGTGTTACTTACTCACGCATTATGTTCAGTAACTTGGAAATGAGCTTCCATTTTTTTTTTTTTTACACAAACTGTCTAAGTCTAGGTCTGTCGATATAACCTGCCATCACTTTTCATATTCCGCATTTAACTCATTTTTATATTTTATTTTTGTAGCCACTCTTGTTAAGAGATAGAGAGAGAAATATATTTATTACTTAAATACGTTATGAATGTCATTATTAATGTTTATAGCTGTGCGAGAGAGAAATCCTGTGTATTTTGTATGAGAATTTGCAACCAAAAGTTTAAGAGTTCTTCTTGCTTAAATTTACTCTGCTGGCTACACAAAATGCAACCATGCAAACCATCAGAAATTTACATCATGCGTTGGTGGCGATGAAATATGCAAAACATTAACATTATAGCTCAGACGCACATCACGGTCGACCATAGCACCATGCGCAAGAGATAAGGAGAGAGCAGATTAGCGATTTGAAGTAAGGCCTTTTTTTTCGCAAGCCTCATAAGCCTCTTTTTTGCGTAGGTGCTATGCCTCGTGGAAGACATCGAGCGTCTTTTGACCAGGATCCTAATTCGACCGAGGAGGAATGGTAGCCTATAGGGATTGCGGATTATCTTTCACAGAAATCGGATGAAGGACTGTCATCCGATTTTGGTGAAAGGCCGACAGCTTTAACTATCTGCAGATCTGTCTTTGCTACTTGCAGGAGGAAACGGCTGACCAAAGGGGCCGATCACCCCCACCTCGTTACACCACTGCCCGTGATGACAGGTGGTTGGGGGATGGGGTGATGAAAGCACCCCCATCACGAACTATAACAACAGGTTCAATCTGTTACGCATAATTCGGTTTCCGCTCGTACCATTGGACCCCTTTCCCCGGGGTTCAACATGGGGACCATTGCTTCTTTTAACCCTTTACTAGAAACCCGCGTTTGTCCGTCAATGGCGGGGTGAACGACAATATGGACAACGGAATAAAAAAATTGTGTTTACTGATGAATTGCTTCTGCCTGCAACATTACGGTGCTCGGATTGGGGTATGGGGGAAACCGGGGTGAGACTACTAAATTGTTGGTTATGCACGCCACGCTGCCCTGTACCCGGATAATCGTTTGGGGTGGGATTTCACTGCCACACCCTTTAGTGCTCATTGACGGTATACCAGCCAGCGCTACGTCTCTAAAGACGGGGCCGTGGTTCTCCCATACATTCCCCTTTGCCATCAGCCATATTCCAGAAGGATAAAGGGGCTACCACGCATGGATGCAGTGTTCAAGAGTTTTTTACCCTGGTTGTTGCTTTTCCCTAGCCTGCTTGTTCTCCCCATCTATCGCCAATCGAAAACGGGGGCCAAAGGCACAACGACTCTGACCCGGGAAAACACCACCGCTGCTACACCAGTCCTTTGGTAATATTGGGAGCCAAGGTTGTTATCCTCAATGATACATCCAAAGACTTTTGGATTCTATGCCGAGGAGTATGGCAGCGATTATAGCCAACAATGGCGACTACAATAACTACAGTTTTTTCATCATCCACACGTCACAAGAGGTTGTAATTTTAACTGTTTGATCTATGTACGACGTGTTATCTGAAAAATAAATTTCACTGTGATATTTCTGATCCTTCTTGGTGTTGCATTTTGAGTGGCTAGCAGTGTAGATTTTAATGTCGAATCTATTGACGTGTAGAAAAATAAGTTATTCCATCTTCTTCATTACAGATTTTTCCCCCACAAATGTAAAAAAGTGCATTTTCCAATAGAAAAACTCTTTAGTTGCCCAAAGCATTGTAGTAACGAATGTAAAATTATTTCGTGGAAACCGAGATAGCATACAATGGAATATTCACAATTTCATGGCTAGTCCATTAAAGAAAAAAATGCGTCTTAATATTATTTTATTATACTACAATAAAATCTTAAAAAGTATTACGAAATAAATGTGTAAATTAAATTTTTAGTTTTAATGACTGAGATGAGCTTGTGACGCTCGCGTCCTTCTGCTAAAAAACCCTATGTTCTTTGACGGCCACGAAATGGCAAAACCCCCCCAAATTAAACAATCCATAAAAGAAGCTTTGGAAAACAATTTAACCATTATTTATTCAATGAAATTATCACATGATGTCCTCAACATGCGAACCACCAGATGCAACCACATGTTGAAAACGTAAAACAGCATGGTCCACCCCCGTCGCATTTAAAATCTCTGTTGTAACACACCTCACGCGTCTCGTTATGATAGATTTTAGTTCAGCAAGAGAAGCATACTGTTATCAATAAACCATATCTTTCAGATGTCCTCATGGTCGAAAATCACAGGGATTAAGGTCCGGTGAACGTGAGGGCGAGGCGTTTTCGAAATCTCTGCTTGTGTCTCGGTCCGCATCAAAAGGTGTAGCAATTTTTTACAGGTTTAGCGATGTGAGGGGATGCTCCGTCCTGTATAAATACCGTGGTTTCTAAACAATGTCTCTCTTGAAATGCTGGAATCAATTATTCTCTCAACATCGCTACTCAATGTGGTCTTGTTTTTATACTGTTCTATGGGTTTAAAATTTGCATATATGCCATCGATAAGCATTGAAACTCGGCATAGAGCCATTTATCGGGTGAAAATGGTAATTTTATTTTTGTTGCATATTTGGCTAGCGCATGTTCTGAAATGTGTAAATACCAAATTTCACTGGAATTTTCCCGGTAGTTTTCTCTCTAGCACCTCTTGAACACTTGCAGTTTAATTAGGGCCACCCTGTACTCTACCCTTATCTACCATAAAACGTATTTTGACTGCTGGAAATTTTATGAAATTTTATAAAGCTGCATTGAAATCACAAACTTCCAAGTTATCTAAGAAAATACCGATTGTGTTAATGTACATTTTGTATTATGCTCGGTACACTGAGCTGGCTATATATAGGTGACCTGCGAGACAAAATAAGGATCATTACAAATATTTGCTACTTGGTCAGTACCATTTGTATTAATAATAGGCTGCAGACTCTTTGGATAATAAATAAAAATATTTAATTTAATAGTAATTTTTGTATTTCATTATTAGTGGATTATTGAAACTCAAATTTTTAAAAATTTACCTCTTGAAATATCATTTCAAAGGAAATTGTTGGGAAAAATAGATAATATGAGCAATCTATGCTCTGAAATAGGTGAAGAAAGAAATTCGAAGAGTGTGAGGTATATTTTATCTATTGGTACCCGTCTTTGACCAGCAAAAATATTATTCTGATAGAGCATTCTCCTTATTCACCTGATTTGGCCCCATGCGACTTCTTATAATTTCCACTGGGAAAACTTGCTTAAAAGGAACCCATTTTACCTCACTGAAGGGGTTCATGCAAAAACGGAGAATCTCCCGAAGCGCCTTCCATAAACCTCGTTCCAGAATCGTTACCAGCAACGGTAGCACCGAATGCAGAAGTGTGTGAAAGCTGAAGGGAACTAACTACTTTAAAGGTGATAATGTCACGAAGAATTTATTCTGTATGTACAATGATTTATTGGACAAGAGTCTCATTTTTTTTGTGCCACATCTCTCTCTTGCACTTATATATATAATTTACAAGGTTGGTAAAATATTTATGGAAAAAGGAGTGATGAAAATTTGAGACTGAAATATGCAGAATTTAGTGAAAAAGAAATGTAAAATATTTTGAATGGCGTACGACCACCATTATTCCATATACAATATGTCAAGAGATTTGGTAGTAAATCGTACAGGTTTCTTATAACGTTCCACGGCAGTCCCCTCCATACCATTTGATAACTGGTATGCAGTTCCAGTAGATTATGTGGGATAGGTGAACCGATCGCTTCTTGTCCCATGGCATCCTACACATTCTTGATCAGAGGCACGTCTGATTAAAAGACTGACCATGGTAAATTTTCGACACGTTGTTGAAATATCTAGAGATAGCAGTAATATATTGTGAAGCATTGCCTCATTGGAAAAAGGATTGAAACTAATCGAAGAAAGGGACCTCTGCTGGCTACAAGATATTTTGAGGGACCTACTAAAAGGAGCACATAACAAATCATTGGTGTGGAGTCATTTCAATCTTTGATGACAATACAGTGTTGTTAAAAGCACTGGTCAATTTCTTAAACAATAGTCTCTGTGAGTTTAATACAATGTCACTAAACCATTGGCAAATGATGTTGTTACTTATGGGATGATGGGCAGGGGTTCCCATTAGTAGCAGGATGTCCGTAACTGTGACTGTTGGATCAGTGCGCGAATTTCTTACCACATCGATCCTCTCTCAGTCTAGTTCAACTACGTGTGATTGATGCCGAGATGTGTCTTGTTGTATCCACCTCTGCCAGTAGCCTCCATAAGCAACATCATTAAAATCCTTCGATTAGATCAACTCCCTTCTTGGGGATCAGTGTTTCTCTTCTGTCAAATTCTCTTAATTACTAAATTTTTTCTCCGAGACATAATCCAATGAGAAATCATGTTACCAACACAACAATGTGAGACTAAATGAATTTTCTGCTTCATTGTATGTCTTTTTATGACCCGGCATGCACTGCATTCGAAAGCTCTCCTACTTTTTTCACATACTTAAAAGGGCCTGAAAATTTCTTCATTTTCATAACCAAAGCAGATTTGTCATTCCTCCAAATTTCAATCCTAGCAGGTCAGTTTCTTCAAGGTGAAACTTTTTTTTTTTTTTTTTTTTTTTAGAAAAATAATACTCAATATACGAAGATGAAATTATTGAATATATGTTTTTTGCGATGTGTGAAAGATAATGAAATCGTATTGAATGTTGCCATCACGGTTGGCAGTGGCCTTTACTATACGCCTATATTATGTGCAACATATGATCATGTATTGTTCTACTGGAATGGGGCTTCAGGCAAACTCGTGTGTGTGGTCAGTAGAGCACACAAGGGGGATGTCCTAGGGGTTCGGAGCCCCCCCCTCAAGCCCTTGATTTTTTTTCTGATTGATTATAATTCTGAGTATATAGTACATAAAATTTAATTAAGTATTTGTTATTAGTGATTAATTTTGTTAATTAATGCTAATTATTTATTTAATAATTAGTTTTTTTTATTGTTTTTGTTTCCAAAAATCAACAAAATTAAAAGGAGCATGATACAAGAATGGTGGTCTTGCGGCCCTGGATACCCCCCCTTGAAAAATTCCTGTGTGAGCTACTGCTTCTGGTATATATATATATATATATATATAATGTTTGTATATATGACCTCCAACACCGTTCAACCGATCACTATGAACATTGGCATGTATATGTATTTTTTCGTAGTGAAGGTTTTTGTGCTATCCTCTTTGCTGCAGCTCCCACCATGTGACGCTACAAAATATCAACTTCTACTCCGTTAAATCAATTGCTAAGTTGCCAACATGGTCGCCAAAATTGATGCTAACTTGGCTCTATCGCTAACATTTTGCTATATTTAGATTGAATCGCCATTATAATATAAAGAACGGTGTTGCTTACGAATATTACAATTTTAACATAAAAAAGCACATCAGAAAGCAATAATTATGTATTATTAAGATATAAATTACTTACACTATTTTTAGCATTCATTACACAAAATTTGTAACAATATGTTACTTTTGCTGAGCAGAGATCAGCTTAGGAAGGTATTTTCAAAAATCTACCCACAATGGAGTTACGAGGCATTATAAATTTTAAAAAAATCCTTTTTATTAGCTATTAGACTTACAGACTTAAAATTTAACGAATCTGGTTTTTTTGTTCAGCTGAAATATGCAAAAAGCTTTTTTTGTTTTGTTTATTTTGCAACTGTGTGTGTGTGTGTGAGAGACGTAAAATTAACTCATTAAAACTCATTTATCCTTCAATCTGTATTGTTTAATTTTTCAATTCACCCTTGCAAAGAACGGGTATACCAGCTAGTATAACATATTTTTAATAAATCAATTCTGTTCCGTAAATTCCAGGAATCTCAACCGACTAACTCTTTACCCGATTTAACAAGAAAGTAAAATACAGGGAAAAGATAATTCCGCATTCTTAATCTAGCAACTAAATTTACGAACAAACATCTTGTATACATAGAAATTTCCAAAATAACTAGCTTTTATATAATAAAAATGAGGTAATGAAAAGAATAATTCTATAATTTTAGAATCCTTTTATGAATGGAAATGTTACACACACAAAAAAGAAAAAAGAATTCTATACTTATGATAACATTTACTCTCCTGTATTTTAAAATTTATAAAGAGTCATTTGCAAGATTAAAATCAAAACATAAATCTAAATCTATGCAAGTGAAATATAGAAAACAACCCGTTCAGAATCCTTGAAATGTAAATGAGGAATGAACTTCAAAATGCAATCATACTATTTTGCTGTAAATTTAAATTGATTTACCTCATTGAATAAATGTAGTAAGTAAAAAATTCAATCTAGATTAAGCAACTTGAATAGAAATTGATTTTCTCAGCATTCTCTTACGTGTTAACATTGGACTTTTTTTTAGATTGATTTGTATTCATTCTTGAGATCAGCACGAAATTTAATCGTAAGACACACGAACAGAAACACCTTTTCTATGTACCAAATCAAATGTAAATAAGATAAGGTAGTCTTATATATTCCCTTTACATTTCGAAATCATTTAACTCATCGAATATTTGATTCTCATTGTGATGAGAGCTACATTCTCTGCAACTTCGATTTTATAATTGAATTAACCTTCTTAGAGTTGATAAAGTATTATGTCTTGATTGACTTTTAATTTACTAACTTCGATTCTGTCATAAGTGAAAATATTGTATTATGTTATCAAAATCAAATTTGAGTTTAAAATGTAGGGTGAAAAACACCAGTTTCTTTAATTTTAATATTAACTCTTTATCTACTGACGTACTTATAAGTACCACTCACTTTAAATCTACATAGAATAACCATTTTTACGAATACTCTAACAATACTTAACAGGAATATTCTTTGAAATTCACTCTTCCAAGATATAGGACAGCACGGGTTCTATGCTGAGTATTTTAGCGGGGAAGGCAAATAGTTTTACAGCAAAAATTGCGTTTTCAGCGGATTGTGAAGATTGTCATTTTTGTTCCGAAAAAATAGTTAATGTCAAAAGGTGTCTTATGTTTTTGTATGTTAATGAAGACCTTAGAAAACGATTTGACTATTTACTTTAAGACTGTCTTCGGCTAATGTTAAGGAATAGAGACCGAATTCGGAGTATTTTTCCAGATATAAAAGTACTCAAACATTAATATTATATTCTGTGGCTTCACTATCCTGTAGAGAATCACTTCTTTTATCATGCTACCGATTTTCGTCCGAGTTGACACATTTTTTTCTTTTATAAAATGTGTTTCTCATTTTTTTCCCCTATACCGTAATGCTAAATGAGCTATCCCTTGACATGTTAATTGGAAAAACTAATTATTTATGCAATATTTTGAAATTTTCCAAAACAATTTTATTATAAACAAATGCACGAGTTACAATGTCACAAATTTTTATACAAATCGAGGCAATTTTTCAGTTTGAAAATGTGCTCCTTGTCAAGTTCACACTCTCGTACGTATGGCGAAAACAGCCTTAAATAAACATTGTGTATAATTCATTTTACAGTTGAATATCTTTAATTAATTAATTAGCTCTAACGGATTAAATTTCCCAAAGATGAGTATTTTGTTTATGTATATTCCTTAATTTTCAATGTAGTTATTCAAAAAAATATATTGCATGAAAAGAACTGCAGTAAATCATAATGCGGTAGATAAAGGGTTAAATATAAAAACTTATTATGATTTTTAATATCTAATTCTTTGGATAAGCAACTTGCAACCAATATTTTAATGAAGACGAGATTATGCGAGGGTAGTATATCGCAATCGATATTTTACTCTTGAAACATCGACATTTAATGAATTTTAGAATGAATTTCGTTAACATACTGGGGCAGGCCATTTTTTTTCTGCCCAGTCTGAAGAAATTAGAATTCAGAAATGTATGATTCAATCCAAACTCTATCTATTACAAAGCAGACTATTTTAAAAACTAGGGTGTGGCCACGGTAGCCTTGTGGTCAAGGTAACAGACTCGTGGTCGGCGTGTCATAAGTTTGAGCCTTGCTCCGCTGAAGACCCACCATGCACATTAAGCATCTTGAGGCTCAAATATCCTCCCATTGGTGGGATGTGGAAGTTAGGAAAGAAGGTTTCGAGTTCCGTCGCCAAAAGCCCTCGAGCAGCCAAAAAGTGCGACGTTAATATTCACTCCCTCTCTCTCGCATTTAACAGCTAGGATTCAATGAACAATCTTTAATATTCTGAAAATAAACAACTGGAGCATTTAAATGTTTCAAATTTCTTTTCCGTATTTTATGATAAGGAAAAAATCTTATAAATAATATCTTTGATTTTTTTTTTCTAAAACCTTCTTATTTCCTTGTAAAATTCTCAATTTCAATAAATTACATTTGTGATCCAACTACATTATTTATAAGTTATTATTATATATTTGAACTATTTTTAAATTTGATGATTGCAGATGATTATTCGGCTTTTGAAAACTTAGAGAATTAGTTAAACTTCAGAGCCATTGACTTTATATTAATTAATCATATATTGAATTGCTACTTTATTATGACCACCTCACCAATATCCCATTGCCTTACCTTTTGCCATCAAAACAGACTTGATTCTTCCTGGCAAGGATTCTATGAGAGGTAGATTGTTTGTAAGATCTTAGATCATGCGCGAAGAAAAGTACTTTCCAACATTGTAGGATTGAAAATAATGGATCTAGATGCCACAGATGGCTCTTTCAATTTCCTCCGTAGCAGTGCTTCTCAACTGCCAATCGGCGAAAAATGTTTGCAGGTCCATAGACCAATGCCAGGTCTAAAATACTATTTGTCATTCTTTCAAATTGAGAGCATTATCTGCAGTGTAGATTATGTGAGATGATTATAAATAAATTAGTAAAAAAAATTTTTTGTTTTCCACAATTTTTAATGTAGGAAAATTATGCCTTTAGTCCAAAGTAGTAAATTTACCTGTACGTGATAAAATATTAAAATATTTTACCGGTTTTTAGAGTTAATTGGTTTGAGAAACTCTGATTAGAGTATAAGATTGTGAGATCCAACTCAGCGAAGTGAAGTATCCACATTGTTCATCAAACTAATCCTCTGCATGTATGCAGAACCCTTTATCCTCTTGAAAGTGTCCATCGCTATTGGAATAAATCATCAGCATTGGACCTGGTCAGCAATAATATTTAATAGTGATGTCTTGTTCAGATACCATGCATGCAAAATAAAGGGCTTAGAGTGTATCACCTTGCCATCAACAACTTGAAACGCTGTAGCAATCCATGTAGGGTCCACACTTTCGTGGTCACCCAACTATGAATACAACTTAAAAAGGATTCAGAAGACTGCGTTACTTTTTTCCAACTGTCCACCGTATGCCACTGATTCCAATGAATCATTCTAATCAATGCATTAGAAAAATGAAGAGAAAATAATTATTTATAGATATTCACATATAATATCAGCTATGGGGTTAAATATACTTCTGTGATAGACATTTCTATAAAGAAATTTTTTTTTCTACTTATTTTGTCACTACTGATGTATGCTCGAAAAAAATTCTAAAATATGTCTAAAAAAGAAGTAATGATTTCCAAAAGAGCATTTCATTAATTTAAATCCTGAAAAATGCTCTCACAATAATCATAAATGTTGGGGGTGAAGCGAGTGAACTATTTTTCTGGGAAGGATAACGTGGACCGCCCCCGCGAAAATTTTCCCGCTCTCCACGCATTCCTTCTACGGGGTTCACTAGCTGACTGGTCGCTGTGTGCTTTTGGTCAGACTTGCTGTGTGCTGTTTCCGTGATCGTTATTTTCGTATTTGTATGTAAATAAATGTGCTGTCCAGAGATAGCTAAGTGGAAGTAATTTCACAAAAGAACAACAATAAATAATGTAACGTAAGAAGACATAGTCAAACCCAAAATTGGAGTCTGGTTTTCTTTATTAACGTTACTTTGCAGTTATTGGTATCTTATCTCGTACTTCTCTCCACTACAATCAAATAACAAGGATGACACTTGAAATGATAACTTATTCTACAAATGTTCACACCATGCCAAGAAAGAAAAATTTAAGACTCAGATACATTAAAAAACAACCCTACCCATTGATCCCCATCATAATCTTCGGTGTAAATACTGGATTAGAACTCATTACTTGGTCTGAATGTCACAGATTGTAACACTAGTGACTATGCTCATTGAATTACTGCTCTGAAGGACCATCGATAAATGAGGATGGGTTAGTGAACACCGTCAAATTTTCGATCATGATAAAACGCAGGAAAACTTTAACAATGTTGTTGGTTTAAATTTTGAATAAAATTCAGCAATTCCTGTACGGAAATGACCTAAAGAATGGAATAAGATTTCATTATAGAGAAACATCATACAAAATGCAATATACCAGCTGCAAGAGAGGTGTTCTAATGATGCTTTTTACAATAATGAAACTATCTGGAGAAGTGTGACAGCCCTCTCTTTTAAATTAAAAAGTGAATGTATTTCCTTTAACAAAAATAGCAAAAATTTCCTTTGAAAAATTTTATCTAATTTTTCACTTAAGGTATCCGACTACGTTCGGAACCGTGGCTTTAAAAAGGCGCATAAATAGATAATCTTCATGATATTTAGTGTCACTTAAATTAGAATACATGTATAAAATTGTTTTAAGGACATTTTGACAAAAAAATTATTTAAATACAATATTTCGGCAAAAAATTCACTTAGAATAATCTTTTTTCAAAATGTTCTCCTTTTGTGAAAAATACTTCTATTATAATAACATTTTTCCTGTATATAGCTCAGACCTCTATACAGAGGCTCAACTAGAATTTTTGAAAAATTCACATTAGTTTCAGAATTACCACCAATTGAAATAACTATTGGCGCTTTTTTCTTAAAATTGCCCCCTCTGTTGTCGTAAAATATGGATAAACCCACTTCTAAGTTATATATTTCAAAAATTCTAGTTGAGCCTCTGTACAGAGGTCTGAGCTATATACAAGAAAAATATTATTATAATAGAAGCATTTTTCACAAAAGGAGAACATTTTGAAAAAAGGTTATTCTAAGTTAGTTTTTTGCCAAAATATTGTATTTAAATCATTTTTTTGTCAAAATGTCCTTCAAACAATTTTATACATATATTCCAATCTAAGTGACACTAAATATCGTAAATATTATCCATTTATACGCTTTTGCAAAATCACGGTTCCAAACGTAGTCGGATACCATAAAAGTTCGGTAAAAGTTTTTCTGGTGGTACATACTAGAATTTAACTTAATATAAGCGAATATAATTATAGAGGTATAACCCCTTAAGTCATATTTCTCTGTTCTATAAAACCTCTATATCTGTAAAGGACATGAGTAAGATGATCAGTATACAGACCAATATAAGGACTAAGAATCTATTGTACTGTGTTTTTCATACTCAATTCAATTTATTTTTCTTATCTTTAGAGAATAAACGAAATTTACACAACAAAAGAAAGTAACGTTTCATACATCAAAACTGATACTTCTTAACTTCTCTCATGACCTTTACAATTTTTTTCTGAATTAAGTAAATGAAGGAAGCTTTTCTCAGAAGAAAAAGAGGGGTGATCCAGCATTGATTCTTATGTGTTCTAAATTTCAAGTTTCCACTTAATTTAAATGATACATTCGCCATTATTCAAAATTATTTGTTACAGATAATTTGTAACAGGTGGGTTATGTTCAAATCCATTTTGAATATTTAACATAAATTTCACTGATTTTAAAATATTAGTTTTTCATTTTTAACTGAACATGTTTTTAGAAATTATACAGTGTACTTTTGCTTCGTAGATCGATTCTGAAATAAAAAGGTTTTCAGTATCAGAAGCTTTATCTCTCTCATAAGGTAATAACAAATCTTGGGTATGAAGCATTCGATTATATAGTCCACTTACGAAAAAGTCAGTTTAACAATAAATTGATATATTATATATGGAATCCACATGCATACTTGGACACTGTCCAAGTATGGCACATGCAATTTACAAAAGTGGTCAATACAGGGAGACATGTTTTAGAATAAATACAATGAAATACGTTTAACGCGAAAACGCTTGAGACGAAATATCGGTTAACATGAAATAATGTAACAGTCTCCACAAATTACTATGCATTTTCGTGCATTCTTTTTCTCTTAATATAGAATGAAGATCGCTTAACACGAAAGGATTTCCCTTCTGGGAATGAACAAAATACGGAAAACATCATCTGAGATTTGAGAAAGCTTCTGCGTTATTGGACTGGAGAAAGCTTATACGTTATTGTTATTACCTACTGTATCATCGGAAAAACTCGTTGCAATAGTGGATGATGATGTGTGTACAACCCCAATTATAGCAGACAAAGACATTTTGGAGTTTGTACAAAGCGCAAAATATATCATTGATTCAGATTCCGATGACAAAAATGAAATGAATGATGCAGCTCCTGTTCCTACGTCATCCGAAGTAAAAAGAACATCATGAAGTTATAGCGCAGTTACTAATAAGCACATTCAAAAGGTGAAAGGAATAAGAAATGATAACATCGAACAGTTTGTTGCTAAGAAATACAATGCAAAGAAAAATATCAGATTTTTTCCAAAAAACTGAACAAATGTTTTTTTTTTCAAAAAACTTGAAAATTTTGTATTAAATTTCAGTAAGTCCTTGTGAATGTTTTTGCTTCATTGACTTTTATTAAATATATACATATCTATGCAAATAAAATGTACTCTAGCAAACTTAATTTTGTTGAATATATGTTTTTTTTTCTATATCCTTTAACACGAAAAAATATTTCAGTCCCCCTCAGGTTCGTATTAAGCCAGCGTTTCTCAAACTGCGGGTCACGCCTCCCTAGGGGGCGTAATAACCCTACATAGGAGGCATGAGTACATCGAAAATAAAAGATTATTAATAAAAATTATTAATTTACTGAAAAGAAGTAAAACAAAATACATTCTGACACATTTACACTTACACTGATATAATATTTTATAAATGTATTAGTACTGCATGCACGTGGCGCACAAAGGGAGGGGGGCAAGTTCGGACGCCCCCTCATAGCCGTTGATTTCCTTTTCATTTGATTACAATCCTACGTATATAATACGTAATATTTAATTAATGTTATATGTTAACAATTAATGGAATATGTTAAAGCCAATTATTTATGCAATAATTTATTTTTTACTATTTTTTATTCCCATCAATCGAAAAAATCAAAAAAATATGTATTGCGGCGCATTAGGGTATGATATGAGAATGGGGGATTTTTGACCCTGGACCCTCCCATCCCTTGAAAAATCCCTGTGTGCACCACTGGTACTACAAAATGTATATTTGATAATTAATTTACCAATACTAACTTAAGAACAGGTTTAATAATTGATGGGAACTTCCATGTCACATATAAAATTATACACAAAATTTAATACTTATCTTGATAATTTGTTCGGTTTATTATTTAAGTCGTATTGTGTGTAGTTTTAACGTCATAATATATTATTATTGTAAGCAGGGGAGTGTGATGAAAATTATGATTGGAAAGTGGGTCACAAACATTGTAAATTTGAGAAGCATTGTATTAAGCGATTTTCACTGTATAATGCAATCTGGTAGGAACAACCTGAAAGTTAAGTCAACATACGAATACTGTCAATTTTCAACGCGCGCGTTCCGTTACATTGAAAAAATAGATTATCTCTTTAAAAAAAACAAAAAAACGATAAAATGGAATTTACTTTTACTTTTAAATCCACTTTGCCCTAGTATAGGCCGGTTGAAGACAATGAATGGAAGACATGACAATATCAAAAGAGAAAAAAAAGAAATAAAGAGAAAAAGAAAGAAAGGGGAAAAAAAAACTTTCATGAAAATTACGTGACACAAAGTAATAAATGAACAAAATTATTTTTTCTCCATTTATCTCTCACTTAAATTGCTCCAAGAGATTTGCACCGTTTGAAATAAAATAAAAGAAAAAAAAAAAGAGATAGATGCAATAAACGATTTTCTCCAAATAGCAACAACAACAACAAAACTTAACTAGAATGTTTTGCCACAGATTCATAGGAACCTGTAGCATCTTTTGAAAGATTTGAGGGACGCACGAGGGAACGGAGCTGTCATTGGATCACGTGACCAGTGTCCTGTGCCGTGCCAAGTGGCCGTTAATTTAGTATAAAAAATGTTATGACTCTGTTGCACGACAGTGGGAACGACGGATACATGTGCGCTAATTCAATATGGGCAGGCCAGATTTTATGGCTTGTGCAATAACTGTCGGAAGACTATTATATTTGATTCAATGAAAGCTTGTTGAAATCAAAATCGAAATCTCAGTATACAAGAAGCAGTAGCCAATAATGCGGTTGTTTTTTCCAAAGATTTTTCAATCAATTATAGATTTTCTAAAATGGGTAGTAGCTGGAAAGTAGGGCACGAGTGTTTGATTCTAATTTTTATCATTCATGTGAATTTTTTTATGATACAATGTTATACACAGTTAACGTTATAATACTGATGCTGCTAAAATACGTTGCTTTTGTAAGGTAATCGAAAACTAGACCTTTAAGTTTAACAAATAGTTCCTTGTATATGAGTGCGAGTCTGTACATTCTCGTATGGGACAACAATGGTGAGTATTAATTATATAAAAAGATATATTAATTGTGTTTGATGTATATAATGAGTGTCATTCCTTATATAATTATGTTTTTACTGACATTCAATTCGAAAAAAGTGCTGGAATATTTTTTTTGCAGTGCGAATGCCGTTGAATATAAAATAAAGCTCTGGCTAAAAATAACACTTCCTATAATCACTATTTTCTTTAATGTTATTAGATATCTCAAATATTTTATAAATTTCTACTTTATTGTTAATTGTATTTGAGCACGATAATAGTTGAGCTAATATCAATGCCTTACTCTTATATGCCTATCTTCACCAAATGTATGGTGGCCACGGTAGCCGAGTGGTATGGTGGCTTGCCTTGTCACGAGTTCGAGCCCCGTACCACTAAAGACCCGCCGTGTAGGGCAGCGATGCACGTTAAATCTGTCGAGAGCTGAAACGTCCTCCCGGGTGGGGTGTGGTAGTTAGAGAGGGGTGCCCTCAGTGTCGTCCACGTCACTTGACCATGGTTCAAAATTACGGGTCCGTCGCCAAAAGCCCCGGTAGCTGAACGCAATATTCAATCAATCAATCCCAAATAAAAGGAGATCCTGAATTTAAAACGGAACACATTTTCGGACAGAAAAAGTATCAATTTTCATGAAATTTCCAACGTTAAAATTAATACATTTAATTATTTAAAATAAAGCATATTTTTAAAATTTCAAAATATCCCACAAATAAGAATTTTTATTTTATTTCAACAAGTAAAGTTGTAGATCATTTAGCATTACGATATAGGAGAGAAATTCGAAACATATTTCAGACCAGAAAAAAAGAATCAACTCAGATAAAAATGAGTGGTAGGATAAAATATGCTGTTTTTTCTATAGGTTTGCGAAGCCAGGATATAATAATAGTGCTGGAGCACTGATATCTGAAAAAATAATCCGAATTCAGATCCTATTTAACATTACGAGAAGACGGTCTTAACTTGTTTTTCTCTAAATGGAAAGTACTATAAAACAGGCTATATCGGATACATGCAGCCATTCCTCTTCAATCTACATTACAAATCTTGAGAGAGCAAGCAGGTTTTTGAGTTCGTTATATATTAATAGTTAAGTTTGCCTTTTATAAAAGACAAAACTATTCCTGTATGTACAAAATACAAGTGGAAAAAAAGCAATTTAATAAATTATATAGGGACTTTGGGTTAAGAACAAAAGGTACCCTAAAAAAAGTTCCAAAATTTATACTGTGGTTCATAGAAATTTATGGCTTTTCATTGTTTTGAATTTGATTTCATTCGATTAATATCGCTCTACAATTTCTTGAGAGGTTGGCTTTAAAAGTACTAAATGTAATAGTTTTTTATTTAAAACAAATTATTTATTGAATATATGATAGAACATGCAATCCCACTTAACTTTAATTTTAGTAGTATTAGTATGTACCTTGAGTTATAGTTTGGACAGAAAATTTAAACTGATCCGCTATGAGATTTTTTTTTTAAATTTTTAAAACCTTACATAGATTTTAAAATTTATCATCATCTTAAGATTACTCTAATCAGTTGAAAAACATATGTAGTCATAAAAATACTAACGAAATTTTCCTTATTCATTGAATTTTCTATAATGATTCATTAACAATGCCTTTTACCGACGAACCATTAAACAATAGATTTTACTTCCTGAAATAATTCGAATTCAACCAATTAGTGAATCTTAAATATTCACTAGATCATTGTCGGCAAATAAATACAAATTACTTATAATACGAATAGTATCCACACAAAAACATCACAATCAGAAATTGCACACAGGATGAAATGTTACAACAAAAGAACACACATTGCATTTATCTCTTTTCTTTTAACCTTCATGAAAGGAACTGATCTCTTCTTGTCCTTGATGTATTGTTTGAGAAGGTGGCAAAGAAGAGTTCACAGAAACAAGAAACTCCTTCTTTTGCACGCAATTATCCTGTTCGAAGTTTAGGATTATTGTTTTTAATACAAGAGTTGTGGATATTCCATGTCATGACAGAGCAACACTGTTATGTCCTTATTGTTTGGAATACTGCTGTGGCCGAAGGCGAGGTTATGGCTGAGAAAAGGGTAAACTGCACGAAGACTTGTCGTTTGTAAGACAAGAAAGGATTTAAATGTTTTGCAAGCTTGTGTTCCATATATGAATACAGCGAAGTGTAAAGAAGGTGAGGGGTGAGGTAGGGTAGTATATCCCACACAAACGTACATTTCCTTATCCTCCCAATTAATTTCATTTAAGATACAAGAAGCTTGGTTCTATATTGCCAAATAATGAAGCGAAATAGTTGGTAGAATTCATATTCCTTTCACCTCGTGGGAGGAGTCACGAAATTTTCAAATATATCAGATACTTGCAATAACATTGAGCAAATAAGTAAAATTACATTTTAATTTAATTATTTTATTTAAAAATGGGAGTCTAAAAAATTAAATTCAGAAATATTTTTATAAACATTTAGCATGTTATATAGTTTAAAGTTTAACACATTCAGCTTTCCCCTTAAAATAAGATGTTCCATAGTTAGTCAATTTTGAATAAATATGGTGATGGATCTTGTCATTTTGATACACATCAAATAGACGAGGATGATGCTTGGGTTGGTACCACACTCACCGAACTTCCACATTGCGTTACTTGAGACTTTGGGAATCCTATTTAAAGTACAGACTCCTATTACATTTCAAACGAATTAATTGTCTATTACACAAAAACTATTGGCAACAGACTTCGCAATTTTGAACCATTGTTAATTAATTAGGGTGACACATGATATTGCGTCCCACTTTCTACACTTCCACACCAAGAGGAAGACTACGAGATGCGATTTAACATTCATCATTTAACACGACATACATCAGTGGCGTAACGTACACCCCTCAATCCCGCATTGGAGGAAGGACCATTCCTCTAGGGTGCCCAAAGTCTGACTGACGCCTAGTACGCACCCTTTGTAAGATCTGCCTTGGGGCACAAAACCTGACTTTGCAGGGGACCCTAATATTCTCCGTTACGCCACTGCTTTAATGGGTTTTAAGGGGCATCAGAATTCGAACTAACCACCCACTGAAACCAGCAAAAAGCTTGCTGCCATGAACACTCAGCTACCGCAGCTACAGTCAGTGGCGTAACGTATTAGGGCTTCCCTGAAAAGTCAGGTTTTGGGCCCCACTGGCCACAGTACCTTTAGTGGGAATAGAAAGTTTCTAAAAGAAATCTGTGCTTATTAACCCTTTCAGAGCCCTAGATATGTAATAGATAGAGTACATTATTATAATATCTTCTCTTCTATGTCTTTTCCTCAATATTTATGTACCTTTAAAAACACTGTCCTAGGTACTGAAAATAGCGTAACGTTACCTTCAGTAAATAATCTTATTTTTCAAAAGATCGAATTGCCTTTGCTGTAAAATTTTAAGAGGAGGGTCAATAAACTAAGAAATTTGCAGTATCATTTTGCAAGTTTTTTGTTGACGATATTGCTCTCATCCATTGTTACATTCACACACCCATCCAACACTTATTACTGCTATCAGATTCGATAAGTTATAATGTATGGGGCACATGCGAATGAATATTATTAATAAAAGAGGACAAAACAAATATTATCTCGAAAACACTAGTTTTGAAATGTCATTCATTATATAGCGAGAATACATGCGAACAGGTATTTTGGAGATGGTAGTCGAGTCTTGGGATCGAGTTCTGGTGTCATTCAAGACCTGACGTGTAGAGGGAATGACGCATGTTAAATGTTGAGGCTCAAAGTCTTAACGTTGGCATGGAAGTTTGAAGAATGAGGACCCTTTCAAATATTGTCTTCATTTTTTCATCCACTATTCAAATTTATAAGGTCCGTCACCAATAATCCCTATCTTGTTTCAAAGTGCGACGTTCCTAAACAATCAAAATAAAATTATAAACAAACAGTTGATTTTATTTTGATTGTATTTAATAAGCAAACAGTTAATATTAATTAAAAAGGTCATCTCGGTGGCTTAGAGGTAACGTCCCTCCCCCCTCGTAATGAACTGGAGTTGATAGATTTTCTGGATGCAAAATCGTAGGCAAGCATGTCATATGATTATGTGACAATTAAAAGATCTCTTGAGCATCAATCTGGCTCTGGTACTCTCGGTAAAATTAAATCACGACAATATTTAGCATACGAGAGCTTGAATTAAAACATTCAAGCGTCAAAATTTAGTAGCAGGAGCCTCCACTAGATGACGCCACCAATGAAATGACTCTAAGAAATGGAGACTTGCCGTGTGTGCTTAAAGTGAAGACCATTTGAAAAAAATATATTTTCATGAAAAAGGATAAAATCAATACTAACACGAAGCATTTAATGCTCTAAAATGCTAATTTTAGAGTGAATGTATGCCAACAACTTATACTACCAAAGATTGCAAACTAAATCTGGATATAAACAGGAAAGCATGTCAATCCTCAGATTATTTTTTAAAATTAATTTCGGTTAATTCTTTAGAAATCAAAAATAATATACTGGCGGGTTTTTTTAAAAGCTTGCATGTGACAGAACGGATATTTTTTGGGAAAGAAACTGTACAGTCATCAAAGTTATACCACAAAAGTTTTGTGAGCAATGATTGTGCATTGTCATCACACACACTAAACCACATTCAAGTATTATCAATCATCTCATAACAAGTCTAACCGTTTCTTTTGACCACAGTCGGTTAAGCCATTTAAACAAAATTACTTTGACAAATTACAATGAAAAGAAGACTACTTGGCACTCGCTGTTCACGTTTCGTTTTATTTTTGAAGAAAATTGAATGTTTTGTCAAAACTTGTTGAAAATTACTTTAATTTATTTTTCTTTGCAAAATTGATACATAAATCCTTTCTTGAATATATTGAGAATAAAAATAATATTCGGAAGTTGGAAAGTTTGGTTCAATTTTGGTTCGGAAGTTCGGAATCTAAGTTGTTCACGCAATTTCTTACGGCAAACATTTATACATCTTCTAATAAATTATATATATATATTAAAAGAGGATAAAATTTCCAAGCTACTTTATTTATTTAACAGCATTCACCTTGCTTATACATGGCTAATAAATTATAGAGAAATACAAAATTAAAAGAATTAAACATGTTACACGAAAATGTGATGATTTTGGCACTTACTAAAAAAATTCATTTAATTTCAATTTTTAAAAAAATATTCAAAATAAATGAAGGAAAACAATATAAAATTCATTGAAAAACTTCTTGCACTCATGAATTAGAGTTTTTTTTTTTAATAATTTCTATCGATTAAAAATATTGATATGAAAAAGTATTCATTAATATTTTTTAAATAATGATTTGAAGGTCATAAATAAGCATTATTTTTCAGAATTATCAAAATAAATTAAAATTTAATAAAAAAAGCCGAATGAGTGTTACAAAGCTGAACCTGATGCATCATTCAAGTTCACTCTCCAGCGAAACGCGCCTAAAGAAGTTATCACTTCAGAAAAAAATAGTTTCTGAATCCAAGAACAATTTTTCGATGTTACCAAGTACCAAGAAATGAACAATTTCAATACCCAAGAAATGAATTTTAAATAAAAAAAAATACTAAGTGAAAAAAAGAGAACATTTTGAAGTTAAAAAGAAGTTTTAATTGTTAATTTAATTAATTTTGTTAAATTTAATTAAATCATTTAATTTAATTTAATTGATTTTTAATTTATATAATTAATTTATTTTTATTTTTAGTTAATTTTAAAGTTTTAAAACAATAAAGTTTTACAAAATAAGAGGAAAACAGTATATTGCCTTTGATTTAAAACATATTCTTGACTTTGAGATAAGATTTTTAAGGAGTCCTAAAAGTTATCTGCTTTTATTTGACTAAAACGAGATCTATTAAAATTCATTAAATGATGGAAAAATATGTCAACAGTCCTTTCTTTTATATCTGACGAAACCCTTATGAAAATAATTCTTCAAGCCATTTTGTACTTAATATAACTTAGACAATAATTTAGTAAATACTGTACAGCCGTAGGAGTAACCCGGAAATCCAGACATCCATTCATAACTTTTGTTATGCATTTATTTTATGAAACAGGAGATGCAATCTTTATTATCTTGGAAAAATTTCTCTTCAAACAATAAAAACGAACGTTTACATAACCATATTACTCTAATTAAAATTTATATAAAAAAAAAGTTAAGTGTTCCTTTTTGACACATCCTCCACAAAAACAATAAATATTTTTTCATATAAATTTTATAAAACTCGTTTAATTATTCATATAGATCAACATTATATTATAATCAAATTATTAATATCATTTTATGTGTATAATACTTTATATAAGTTATTATACGTAGTAACACTATACATAGTAAATCCTTTCAGTATTATTCAAACAACATCAGTATAATTAATATTTTATTATACAACTTATTGACTAATTATACTTCTAAATTAAGAAATCAGCATTCATTAACTGTTAAATAATTAGCATATATTATATATATATACGTAGAAATTTTTATTATACATTAAAACCACACATTTTCAAAATACCTTTCTTCCATATTATTTTTAAGCGAATATAAAAGTCATGATACTTGATTGAATTTAAAAACATTTACAAAGGAATGGAAAACAAGAAAAAACTGCATAGGGAAATGAAATCCTTCATTTTTAGCGTACATCAGTTTTTTAAGCCGTAAATTATCTTGTTAATACAGCAATTCTGATATTTCAAAGATCATAATAAATGTAAAGGTTCCAAACAAGCTACATGGATTTTCGACAAGCTTCCCCTCCCCCTTTTCGTTAATTATTGAAGAAAAAATAGGAGATACCATAATATCAAAATACGTATTTACTTTGTTTTTAATTAATATTGTACTAGATGTATAATAACGGAATCGTCATTTTGAATAAGAACGAAGGGACAAGAGTACAAGGACCTATATATAAGATACTGGGGCGCATTCTCTAATTTACTCATCATGGCTTGTGAGACATATGATACCTAAATAATTCTAAGAGGCCCATGATATCTTTTCCCCTTTAAATCAGTGTATTTCCAACTTTCAATATTTGTGATCCAATTTTCAATTAAGATTTTCCACATTCCAAACAATAACAATGTATTAAATGCAACAGTAATGTGCTTTGAAGCTAAAGCTACAATCACGTCCTCAATTATAAACTGTACAAGTTATTAAGATTATTAAATTTTGTATGTTATCTTAGAGTAATATATATTTTAAGTAACTTTTAAGTAATAGGATAAGTATGGTGTTATTTGGGGCTTTTTTAATTTTCTGTACTGAAAACAAAATAAGTATACATCACCATTTACAACATACTACCTTTGTGAAACAGGATTTTTGCTTGGGTTTCTTTAAAGGATAAAAAAATGATCTCATCTAAATATAGGAAAAAAAAACTTTAAAGTTTAATTTCCCCAAAATTAAACTTCCCTTCCAAAAATTTTCGGCAAAACAATAATCAAATTGAATTATTAAACTTGTTCTTATTTTAATTGATAAATTAAATTTTAAATTAATTATTTGGTTTGTAAATTAATTTTAAATCAAGCATACGGGTACATTTATTTTGGGGGTGGTTTTTTCATGTAAATTTTATTTTTTTTTTATTATCACGTCAATATGTATCTTGTTTCACTTCCTTTAAGTAAATTAATTTTTAAATAATCTTTTATTTGCGATTTTTTCATATACTCGTGCCCTCACACAAGGTTATCACGCACTTCCCCCCCGGGGGTGCACCCCAAAGTTTAAGAATGGTTTCTGTGGCTCATGTAGCTACAATTCTATTAATTACGTTACCAATGAGGTAACAATAAATAATAATTGCAACCAAATTATCATTGTATTACTAATGTCAGTCTGGCACTACTTCTGTAGCTTTTAATTTGATTTATAGTTTCATAATACGCGGGAGCTATTGAAGATATAATATCGAACCACAGTCAAGTGTCGAGGATTATTCTGAAGCTGATAATTCCTTCTAATCTCCACATCGCCGCAGGGGGTACTAAAAGAAAGAAAGAAACGAGTCTTACAGTATTCATAGTGCTACGCATCAATATTATTGTGCTGGTAAATACACTGGCCAATATTAGCAAATCCTGAAAAAAATATGAAAATTAGATTTGCTGATTGGAAATAATTTTCTATCGAATAATTATCTTTAATGAAAATTTTATTTATTTAACACAAGGAAAAATACAATTTTTTATCAAAAGTACTTTTTCTTGTTCAATTTGGGGAAGAGAGGATACAATAGACTTGAAAATAGGCAAACAGGGATTTCGGTGCCACATACATTTCTCAGATCAAACGGTTCAAAAATAAAAGATTTCCTGCATTTTACATACTTTTACTATATACCGGGTGTAGTTCTGCTCTTTTGGCAAACTATCTCGCTAATTCCCGTGATTTTGGTGTATTGGTGGGTTTTTGAATCAGTATGATTTGGAAATAATTTTCTGTCGAATAATTAAATCTTTAATGAAATTTTGATATTTAGGAGTAATGCAATTTTTTTTTTATCAAAAATATTTAATTATATACTTTTAATTGTTTTTCCGCTTTGTATATAGTTTTAGAATTTTTGTTACGTTTTTTTTTTTTTTTTTTTTTTGGCATTTTAGCCTTATGTTCTGCTCTGGATTTACCATCTCTGCAGAATGCAAAATCACAAATACTTGTTAAGCTTGGTAAATGTTTAGAAGTTAAGTGTTATAGAGAAACAAAGTATCCGTGTAATTAATTAGTTAGTTTTTAATCTGAGAAAACATTTTTTATCATTACAAAAATATTATATTGACAGCGACGAGAATTAACCTCAAAGTATGAAAAGATACGTACTAAAATATTTATTCGAATAATTCATATTAATTACTCGTATTTTCATACTTTAGAATGTTGAACTTTGTTTTTAGACACGCTTAACGTAAATATAATTATTAATATAGTTTTAAACCACCTCTAATTAACCTCAGATTTCTTACGCAATATGAGTCCACGAAACTTATAGAAGCAATTAGGCGCTTAAGATCGTAAGTTTATCCCTGAATAAGAATTCAGATCTAACAAATACTTAACTTTAACCAGCATAAAAACAACAAGACTGGATGATGCTGCAGTATTGAGGAATGGGGAAACCATCACGCGCTCATTGGTCAAATCAAATAACTTAACGCGCTTTTTTGTCACTTCCTGTAACCCCACTTCTTCCTTTTGGCGAAATCCACTCCCACCACAAAATTCGGCGAAATCGAGGAGGAAAGATATTACACATCAAAATACGTTCCAGCGTTTACTGTACGCTGAGTTTTATTTCATAGGGTGGCGCTCACTTATGTATGGCACTCACAATTTCTACTTTTGTTGGGAGGCCTGGCCTTATTTCTTAATGAAAAAAGACTTAAATTAGGTATCCCGGTGTATCTTTATTTTATTAGATTACTATCTAAGTTTATTATCTAACAGTTAATCCCTTCTACTAATTCATAAATTGTTTCTAATGAGATAAGACATAAATTATCTTGAATAATTAAAATTAAGACTTATTTATAGCGTAAATACATGTTTTGAATGTGTTTCAAATAGGAGAACTTTCCTACATATTTAGCGCAGAAATCCTTCACTTAAGAATCAATTTAAATATGAAATGAGAATGCTATGCTTAATTTTGTATAATGATTATATAAACTAACTATCAACTTTTGAATTTTCTTTTTAATAATGCAGCAATAAAACAACGATGCATGTACTTAGGCGAATTGCCTTTTCTTTCTCTGATATTTTCGTTGTTCTCCTCTGTAGAATTTCCATAACTTCTGGCAAGGATTTTTGCAATTTGAATTACGAATAATTCACATTATTCTGCTTGGAAGTTTCAAATGAAATCAGAACTCCTACTTATGACCATTCAACTACAAAGCTCAAGATCAGGGGTGGGCAGACTTTTCCAGGGTACGGGCTACTTCTAAATTTATCAAGATGTTGCGATCCACCCAGGGGCATAGGGGTAGTGTGCTAAAACAAGGTATAAAACACAGTCGGACGTCCATTTTCGAACCTATAGTTTCTCTATTTAGCGACTTCTTTCCTGGAACCAAAAAAATTTTACGATTTTCTTCGCAAAATAACCTTCAAATAGCAAAGTGCATTTTCTATTTGACGAAATTTTCTCTTATGTAATTCGATTTTTTTCCTACGTATTTCTTAGAATATTTCACAGACCATCGTAGGTAGAAATTACAAGGGTCTTAGTGAAGGCGGTCACCCCAAAATGTCTTGGCAGTCCACCGGTCGATCACTTGCACGATCGGAAAGCAATGCCACCAGCAAGATTATCTTAGGTACAAACTTCCCAGTAAGCTACTAAATCCTAAATCTCAGTCCATATTATAGTTTTATAAAACTTAAAATGAGAGAATTTGGAAAGAGTTCGGTTTTATAACTCCTGTTGAAATATACTTTTGCTGGCCGCCTAAAATGTAACACCAAGACCAGAGATATCACTGCTGGGAAGCTATTTAACAGATAACTTATGGCTAATACAAGATAAAACGATTAAAATTACAACCTCTTGTGACTTGTGAATGATGACAAAATCAGTGAGATTGGTGCTTAGCCACCATTGTTGATTACACCAGCACTGCCATACGCCTCGGCATAGAATCAAAGAGTCTTTGGATGTATCATTGAGGCACAGCGGTCACATGCGGCTACATATAGCCAACGTTGATCAGATTGTAGCGGCGATTGTATCCCGGAGCCAGTCGTTGTGCAAGCATAAAGACCCGCATTTTCGATTGGCGATAGATCGCGCACGTGGGGAACAAAACAGGCCCAGGAAGAAATTCAATCGGATGGGTAAAGAACTCCTGAACATTGCGTGCCCCATGTGATTGCGTATATTCCTGTTGGGTGCTGTTTTAATGTAAGCGCGCTGAGTGCTTGAGGACCACGAGCCAACTTACTTCAGAGGTGGTCATAGTACTGGTTGTTCAGTGTACCCGGCAGCGCGTACTAGAGAGGTGCGGTGAAATCCAATACCACCCCAAACCGCTTGTTACCGGGTGTAGTATCGGTGTGTGGCGTGCATGGCAGCAATTCAGCCTCTCACACCGGTGTCTCCCAAACTCGAATCCACGACCATCGTAATATTTGCAAGCAGAAGCGAGATTCGTCAATAAACACAATGATGACTGCATTCCATTTATTATTATTATTATTATTAAACCTCTACTCCTTCTTTGGTATCAAATAAATAAATAATTAAAGCAATTTTCCATTCATTACATAAAGAATTAATTACAAATTTTGTTTTCATATTTATATTGATAATAAATAATTAAATTAAGAACAAAAGATTATTAACAGTTAAATGAATTATGGTAAAAATAATCCGATTAAAGTTAAAGAATGGTCGCAAAATCCAGTAAGCGTCCATTTTTCTTTAAAAAAATTAATTATTAATTTTGTATGAGTTTTATTTCCACCTCATAAGGAATTTGACTCGCATATGTATGGCACTCACAATTTTCTACTTTGTTGATACAATACCTTATTTCTTAATGAAAAAAAAGACTTAAATTAGAGTGTCAGTTATCTTATTTATTAGATTTTTTAAAGTTTATTACCCAACATTTAAATTTTTACAATTATAAATTGGGAAAACATAAATTATCTTGAATAATTAAAATTAAGACTTATTTATAGCGTAAATACATGTTTTGAATGTGTTTCAAATAGGAAGACTTTCATATTGCTTATGAAAATCCTTCGCAAGAATCGAATTTAAATATGAAATGAGAATGCTATGCTTAATTTTGTATAATGATTATATAAACTAACTATCAACTTTTGAATTTTCTTTTTAATAATGCAGCAATAAAACAACGATGCATGTACTTAGGCGAATTGCCTTTTTCTTTCTCAGTATTTTCAAATCTCTGTCTTAATGATCCTTTTAAGAAATTAATTCTCCTCTGTAGAATTTTCACATAACTGCAACAAGGATTTTACACCCAATTTGAATTACGAATAATTCACATTATTCTGCTTGGAGGTTTCAAATGAAATCAGAACTCCTACTTATGACCATTAAACTCAAACCAAGATCAGGGTGGGAGATTTTTCCCGGGGGTACGGGCTACTTTTTATAAGATGTTTGATCCACCCGGGGGGTAGGGAGTTCTAAAACAAAGGAAAAACACAGCGGACGTCCATTTTTAACCTTTTTCTCTTTTTGATTTTTCCTGGGAAACCCAAAAAATTTTACGATTTTCTTTCCCAAAAAAACCTTCAAAAAAAGTGCTTTTCTTTTTACGAAATTTTTTTTAAAATTTGATTTTTTCCTGTATTTTTAGAATATTTCTGAACCATCGTAAGATGAAAAAATTAAGGGGCTTAGTGGGGGGCCCCCAAAATGTCTTGGAGTCCAGGTCGATCGGATCGACAATGCCCCCCCGGCCAAGTTATCTTAGTAAAACCAATGCTACAAAAACCTAAAAACCCATATTATAGTTTTAAAAACTTAAGGAAATTTTGGGAAAGAGTTCGGTTTATAACCTGTTGAAATATTTTTGCGGGCCCAAAATGAAACCAAAAAAACCAGAGATATCACCAAAATTTATTTAACAGATAACATGTTTAAAAAGATAAAACGTTTAAAAATTACAACCTCTTGTGACTTGTGAATGATGACAAAATCGAGTTGTGTAGCCCCCTTGTTGATTAAACCCCGCCAACCCCGGCATAGAATCAAAGAGTTTTTGGATGTATATTGGGAAAAACCCATCGGTTTCAATGCCAACGTTGACGTGGCGCGAAGGGTATCCGGCCAGTCTTTTGGCAAGCATGGGCCCCTTTTCGATTCGATAGATCGGAAACAACAGGCCAAGGAAGAAATTAAACGGATGGGAAAAGAACCCTGAACATTGGTGCCCCCATGTGTTGCGTATATTCCTTTTGGGGTTGGGGGAAGGGAAGCGCTGAGTGTAAGGACCACGGCCCAACATTTCAGAGGTGTAGATGGTTTTGTGTCCCCGGAAACGCGTACTAGAGGGTGCGGGAAATCCAATCCCCCCCCCAAAACCCCTTGTCCCGGGGTTTAGACGTGGGGTGCATGAAACACGGCCTCTCACACCGTTGTCTCCAAACTCGAATCCGACCATCGTAATGTTGCAAGCAGAAGCGAGATTCGTCAATAAACACAATGATGTTCCATTCCATTGTCCATGTATGCCATTCATAGCACCACAGACGGCGCAAACGCCTATGGTTTTCACTCAAGGGTAAACGAAGCAATGCACGCCTTGCAGACTTTCCATTTTGCTGCAAACGGTGTCAAATGCTACGAGTGGACACCGAATGATGCGTAACAGTCTGAATCTGTTGTGCTATATTCGTGATGTGGCTGCGCGATCCATTACTTCTATGTGCACACTCCGCCTGTCATCACGGGCAGTGGTACAACAAGTCTGGTGCGATCGGCCCCGTCGGTTCATCATTTCCTCCTGCATCCAGCGATGACAGATCTTCATAAATGTTGCTTGGTTTCGTTCAACACGTTGACCTATTTCTCTGAAGGATAATCAGCAATTCCTATAGACTACTATACTTCCTCTGTCAAAAGACCTTTGATGTCTTCCACGAGACATAAGTAAACAGCTTACGTCAAGGAAAAAAAACAAAAACAATTGCCGTACTTCCAATCTTCAATATTTTTCCCCTTATATTGCGCTTGCAGGTGGCGCTACGGTAGCCCGTGATGAGGGTCTGTGCTATAATGCTACTTATTTGCATATTTCGTGGCTGCCAACGCCTGACGTAAATTTCACAGGGTTTGCATGCTTTCCTTAAGATGTTGCATTTTGTGTGGCCAGCAGTGTATTCATAATGACTGTCCATTGATACAATTTTCTAAAAAAAATATTGATGAAATGATTCCTTTGTTTATAATACATGTCATTTATCATTAATTTTGCTTTTTTATTATCTTTAACATGAATTATCGATATGTCGTATTATCTAACATGTGGAGCAATTCTCGGTGGCGTTCTACATCACTCTAAAAAGTTATGAAATAAACTTAAATAGCACTGTCTCCCTTTTTTTCTGTGCACTATGCATTTCTATTGATACGCTTTTTCTTGCTTTCGATTCTGTGTCGATAAACAATTTTACTGAATCTACACGTTTGTAGTATATATGATTTCTGTGTGTGAAGGAAAAGAAACATCCTATATTTAAATGCGGCTCATTCTTAGCGTTAAATGTTCAATCAAAATCAAAACGATTGTGCAATACTTGTAAAATGAAGCCTCCCTCATTGCTGGTTCGTGAAAAAAAATTTTCAGAATTATAACTATGATAAGTTCTTGAAGATAACTCTATCGAGATAAATCGACAGCTATTGCCGGAGCGATATAATTGTTTGAAGAAAATTGCATATGCTCTGCTTTGACGCTTTTGTTTTTACATATATGTGAACAAATTTTTACTCATAAGAAATATATTTTAAGACCACAAAGAAGTTGTTTAACAACTGATCTTTCTGAATCATAAGTCAAATTGAAAGTCACAAATTATATCCCTGATTTTGCGATATTAAGTAGAGTTTTGTATGTACAAGATTCGAATTAATTTCCTAATTTTTTATTTCACCATATTGTAGGAATGCCTACATTTTATGTATTTTATTTCTTAGTTAATTTTATTTCCTATTAATTTATTTTTTTAATAAATATTCTTAAAAGATACTCAATACATAATATGTGTAGAATTTTAATGTTTTTGTGTAAGAATAAGGAATTGTTATATTTTATTTTGCTTATTTTATGTTAATAAATATCTTTAAATGATGCATAATTAATATATAATAAAACTCTAAATCTCAAGTACATGCCTTGCACTAAATCATGTTTTAACAATTCCCAATTTAAAATTGAAGAGTATAATTTTGAAGTTGTTGACAGTTTCACTTATTTAGGTTCGGATATTAACAATAGAAATGATTGTACTACTGAAATGCAAAAGAGAATTGTTATGGTTAATAGATGTCTTAACGGAATTCGAAAATATATGAAATTGAGAATCTAATAAAAAAAAAAAACAAAGGTTCTGCTGTGTAAGTCTTTTAAGATCAGTATTAATTTATGCATGTGGAACTCCGTCCACGTCTCGAACAGATGAAATCATGATAAGTATTTACGAAAGGAAGATTTTAAGATTTATTTTTGGAGGAATTCAAAAAAATGAAACATGGCGAAGAAGATCAAATTTCGAGGTCTGTCAGTTATATAATGATTCTGAAATTGTTAACTTCATCAAAATACAACGAATTAAATAAGCAGGTCACGTTATCAGAATGAACGCAGACGTACCACTAAAAAAGTCTTCAATACTCGACGAACTGGCACACGAAGAAAGAGCAAATCAAATCTTAGATGGATTGATGGTCTAGAAAAAGATCCCCTCGTTTTGAAAACTAAGAATTGGAGAACACTAGCAGGAAGAAGGCTGGCCTGGAAAAGGCTTCTTGAGAAGGCCGTAGCCCACCTTGGGCTGTCGAGCCATTAAGTAAAGAAGGATAACTCTAAGTCTGTATTTTGTACCTATATTTCTTATTCCTGTATGTATTGCCACGGGAATAGAATTGTTACAAATATTTGTTGCTATGTGGCACTCTGAATTGAATTAGTAGATTTTTTTGACATATCACAGCTATAAGATTGCCGATCCCTAATCTACGTGATTATGAAAACTTATGAAAATCCGTCGATTTTTTTCCCCTCAAGGATAAAAATAAATAAATAAATAATGTTATAACCACTGGCGTAGCTAGCTCTCAGGGGGGCCCTGTATCAAAATTTCTTCAGAGCCCTTTTTTAAATATGGGAGCCCTGTTAGTGGGACTGTAATTACACTTGTTGGGAACCCTGTAGCTTGGGGGCCTCGTATCATTGATACGGCGGTAGCTACACCCCTGGTTATAGCATGCCTATTTATCATATAAATTACTGTAATTAGTCATAGCATGGAAGAACATGAAATAGATTTTAAGTATTGGTTAAAAGAAAAGAGAATTGTCAAAATTCGATAAAAAACAAGTAATATATATAAAAAAAATTAAGTTAATTCCTACTTAGATCAACAAAGAAAATTTTTATTTTTTAGCTACTTTTTATTAAATAGTTACAATTAATATAAATATGTATATACATAGGACAGAATCACAACATTAAATGGTAATTAATTTTTATTAATTATCATTAAAGTATCGTATTGTCATCCAAAATAATCGTGTCTATAAAATTTCAGTTCAACTGAATGCTATAAAACGCGAGAAAAAAAATCTTAAAGTTTTGACCCAAGTCGCCAAAAATGAAGCCAACGTGACTGTATCTGTAATTATTTAAATAATTTTTTTCAGTCAATTAATTTTAATTAATTATAATTAAATTATCGTATTTTTACCCAAAACAATAGTGTATAAAAAATTTCAGCTCAAATTAGGGCTTTAAAATGTGAGAAAAAAACCTTTTCAAGTTTTGACACAAGTCACCAAAAGGGCCGCTAAGTCGCCAAAAATGATGCCAACGTGGCTGAATTTGTAATTCTTTGAATAATTAGTTTTAATCAATTAATGTTTATTAATTATAATTAAATTTCTATATTGTCATCCAAAATAATCATGTGTGTAAAATTTCAGCTCAATTGAGCGCTTTAAAATGTATTTTATTAACAATTGGAAAATTCCACCAAAATAAATAAATATATAGAGAGTGTGAGCTAATAGTACGAATTAAAAAAAAAGGCAGTTTCGTGGAATTTCTGAATGATTTTACTAGTTCATCTAAAACATTTTACCCAACTTACCCAGATAACAATGAAGCAATAAATCAAAATATTAGAAAAATTAAATATATGTACTCTAAAATTTAAATGCATTGAGAATTCTAATAAGCAGTTTAAAAAGTTCCTTTTTTTTCTTAAGGCTGTGGTCAAAATATGACTATTGAGGACAGATTCTTAGATGTAAATATATCTTACTATCAGTATAAGTTTTTACATAAGTATGTATATAATCTGTTTATCACACAATTTTTTTTCTAAGATTGAAATATTTAATAAAAAACTAGTTTTGCACTTAAATATCAAATGGCTTGCTAAACTTTATGCTTTAAAATATGAAAACTGTGTGTATATAAATTACAAATCACGAAAAAAAAAACGTGGTTTCGTTTAAACTAGAAAAAAGGATGCTGGTAAAATATAATTTCATACCAATAAAACCAAAATTTAGCAGTTTTTTTTAACTTTTTATTTATTTAAATAAAAATTGTATTACACATTTTTTTCTTAAAAACTTTTATTAATTTATTTTTATTTTTTGTCCAAAGATGAAAATCTCAATGGGTTAAGTGATTTGGAAAATATATTTTCAGATTAAAAATATTTCCGAATTAGCATGGGTTTTATTTAACAAAATATTTGTTAAATTTAGAGTATTTTAAGTAACTTCAATTTTTCTTTTCATCATTTAAAATTTTACATAGTATTTATATATCACCTCAAGACATAGGCAGAGACATAGAGATATTGATTGTTGCTGTCGCGCCAGGCAATAGCAGTTGCTATAATTTAGTCTTGAGTAATAGATGCTTTGGATATCTTGTTGGTGTATGACAGCTCATGCTTCCTCCACATATTGCTGAATTGACCTGGTGTAGCAATGGATGATGTATGACGAGGCAGACTTCTCCTGCCATTGAATAGACATGCTCGATAGTCCGTAAATTGGGAAAACAGGCAAGTCAATGAAACAATTCAATTAAATGAATTAAGAAGTCTCAATTATTAGATGTCATGTGTGGACGCGCTTTGTCGTATTGAAACGTAAACCCTGAAAGAGAAGACAAAAGGTTCCAAAACCTCAGGAAAATAATGCACCTGCCATATACCAGCCATGCGCATTAGGGGCGTGGAAGTGGAATCTCATAATATCAGGCTCAGAACTAGTATGGTGATGCATAAGGCAACAATTAAGCACTTTGTCTCTAGATTCTAATCTAAACATCGTAATGTTGCAGGACGAGACCTGATTTTTGTGTAAACACAATGTCGTGTTGCAACGGATCTATCCGCGAATCTTCTACTAATCCTCTTGGGTAAAATTATTCTTTTTAACACAGTTAATTCAGTTGAAAACCTTTCACGGTGAAGAAGACGAGATTAAGGCAAATGAGTACTTCTATTTAAATGTTGGCGTTAGAGTACGTGATGTTGGTCGACGGTTGATAGTATACGGTTAATAGTTTTGATTAAATTGTGAACAAGATTACGAACGGAGGTCGTATAATTAAGCAAGATATTTAAAGAAAATTCAAGCGTAGAAGTCAAAAGCGCTCCAGTCTACAGTTAAGTACTTTTATTTATATGTTAGTTAAATTAAGCCTTTTCAATTGCTCTTCCAGATTTATTATTGAGTGCATTCCCTACCTTTATTTGTGTTGGTTTATTAAGTGAAGACTGTAATAAAACTGCGTTTAAAGTGTTATAGCTGATCTTTTCTCGAACCTCCGAACACCAACAACCCCTGGGTTGTTACAGTGACATTCGGTTGTTCATATTCGCCGTTCAAAGCAACGATAAAAATGAAACGCCAATGTTCTTAAAACAACAGTATTCGCAGCAATGGACGATTTGTGGGTGTTTTGCTATGTTACAAACAACGTCGAACGGTACGTGCAGATGGTTGATGGTTGTGGAACAAACCGTATTTTTTGCAGCAATTCTTTCACGGTTGGATTCAGAAATGTGCCCGAATAGTATTCGTATACTTCTTGGAGGCATACTGAAGTTACTCTAGCAAAACAACTATACGAAATAGTAACTCCAGTACTTCAAAGTGGCATCCTATGTTTTCTTTAAGAGAACACAGTACGATTCAATTGACCAAAATCCGTCAAAAAATCAAATTTAATTTTTTTACCCTAAATTAGTCTTTATATACTTTTCTATAACCTCACAAAATTTGAAAGCTCTAAACTTAAAAAACTCAGAATTATGATAGATTTCACGTTCGTTTTTATTCACATCACTATGGCAAATCAAAACTTTAAACTGACTTATCTCAGAAAGATAAAATAACTAGTTTGTCTTCATTTAAGGCTTTTTTTCTATTGTGCCTAATGCTTTGAATTTTTTTTTTACCTATTGCTAATAGTACATATAACAAAAGTTGGTATGCATTTTTAAATCAAAGCAAAATTTATTTTTTAAAAATAATTGAACTCAGAATTCATACATTTTTAAGGAATTTTCAATAAACATTCATAAAAAGAAGTATTGTATGAATACCAATCATGTTAACGCAAAACCCACACCAACTTTTATTATACATAGTTTGACGTACTTGTAAATCAAATTTCAAGCAAGTACGTAAATTTTTGTAGGAGGAGTAGCATTTTAAAATCACTTCACAAATTTGAAGTTTTAAAATTAGTTGAAGTTAAAAAATTACATGGATAGCTTTTTATGAAATTTTGAGCACAAAATCTCTTTAACATAGTATACATACATAGAAAGCAAACAAAAAAATTTTTAAAAATCCTTAAATTAAAAATTTTTGCTTAAATCGTACCATGTCCCCTTCAATAGTGTAAATGAGAGAGTGAATGTTTGTGAACGTCGCACTATAAGGAAACACTAGGGCTATTGGCGGAAGCCCCAAAGAAACCAAGCTCACCCGAAAAGGGTTTAGAGCTACAAACCGATCCCTCGGGAAACAACCCCCCCTCCCCGTCCACGACGGATTGCGTAATTCTGAACCTCGGACAAGTGACACAGAAGATACCCTTCTCTCCAAACTACCACCCTATGCCAACTGGAGGACTTTGAGCCTCGACAGATTAAACATACATCAGCCCCTCAACATGGAGCTTCACTGTGCATTAGGACTTAAACTCATTACACGCTGGCCACGAGTTCGTGACCATAACCCCTAGCAAACCACAGACGCACCCTTTAAATCTCACTTGTTGAAGCTCCAAGCGTACATTATGTACGTCTTCATTAAAGTGATACTTATTTGCAAATCCTGTTATAGTATACTTCACGCAGTAAAATTTTAAGGTATCTGACTATGTTCGGAACCGCGTGATTTTGCAAAAGCGTATGAATGGATAATATTTATGATATTTAGTGTCACTTAGATTAGAAAATGTATATAAAATTGTTTTAAGAATAGTATTACAATAAAAAAATATTTAAGTACAATATTTTGA